>JAQFVV010006366.1:2216388-2695711 GCA_028023455.1 Epiperipatus broadwayi
TTATCTGTGAGAATATATATATATATATATATAGAGAGAGAGAGAGAGAAACTGATTGATTTATGTGGTTTAAAAACAATAAAAATACTCTATTGAAAATTCTATGTTCAATAAAGTATGTTTATTAATGCAAATCAATATATAAAACCTAATACAAATCATAAATACAATAAAATAAAAATAAAGGCTTCCTAATAGAATTCGTTTTTTGTTTAAAAAAAAAAAAAGCAATAATCTGAATGCTCACACATGCACAGCTAGATTTCAATGGTAATTAACATATTTCAAAAATAATTTTATTTACTGCAGTATAAAGATATGTCTGAGATTAATCCAGATCTTATGAACAAATCTTTTTTATCTTTTTCATTTATATTTGATCTCTTTATGAATCTTTTAATATCATATCAATTACTGATACAATGCAAACAAATCTTCTTATCTTATTTATCATTGTCTGTTTTGTCTCTCTCTCTCTCTCTGAGCTTTTATAACCACTTCAATTATCAATTTTCTTTCATTTCTTCTAGTGATATGTTCAGCCAATGGCCTCTTCAGTATCTCAGTTTTTTAAATGATGTTGATAGGATTTGTTTGTTATTTATTTATATATTTTCTTTTGTTATTTTTTGTTAATCCAATGATATAGCCTTGTGCAATTTACCACAATGAATACTGCTCTACATTTTACTCTGTGTTCTAAAATTTTTGCATGTACTGTTTTTAAATGTCTTTGTTAAAGTTCAATAAATAAATAATGGAAAACACACTTATTAAAAATCTTTTTCTAGCTCATAGGCATATGCTATTTTAATAATTAGGTATTTCTATCAAAGTTTAATTCTATTAACTATTTCATCAATTAAGTTTTTATTTTTATTAATAATCTAATCAAAATAATAATAATTGTAGCTGTTTCTAATTTACTATTATCAATATCTATTTTCATCCTTTTTTGAAAACCATTGATCACTGTTTTAATTTTTTCAGATTTTTATGTATTATATTTTTGATTTTATCCAATATCTCTTTTTCATTTGGTGGAGATCTGCAATTAATTTTTAAAATCTTAGCTTGTTTATTTTAATTCCTAAAATATTTACTGTAGACTGCTGTAAAAAATATTGGAGAGATAGGATCACCCTGTTGTATATATCTGTCATAGAGCATAATTTTTACAATTTATTTAATAACTGAAACACAAGCTTATTATATACCTAGTGTCTATATATGTAATATAAATAAATAGTCTCTAAAGGTTTGACTATATCCTGGATCTTGTCCTTGATATTGCAAAAGTTTAGTCACTATAAAAATTCTCACAAAATCAAATGTATTTCTGTAATCTACAATTTCAATGCTAAATTAACATCTTTGTAGTTTTTTCTGCAATTTCTCTTCATACATGAATATGATCTCCAATGTTATAATCCCTTTTAAAAACACAGTTTGATTTATTTTTTCAAGTTGATTTCAATTCAGTTTTCTTATGAAAAGTTTTAATACTCTTTGTCAGGATCTAGCAGAAAATTGATTAAAATATTGTTCATAATACTTTTCACCTTTTTAAAGTATCAATGCCACTATTGCTTTGTTTCAATCATTGTATATGTCTTCATTATTTAGATTATTTGTTATATACTATACTAACAACTTCTCTATTTCTTTTTTTAAAAATATTTTTCCTTTCTGCAACCTTTCCATTTTTTTTACAAGTTGAATGACTAGCTTATTGATTTCTTTTTCAAATATTTATCATTTTAAATGATGTTTATGTAATTATAGGACATTTTATTATTTACTATTATATAGTTTATTATAGAATTGTTTATATGGTCCTTACTATTATTGCTTTTATTTAGTAATAAAGTCATTTTGTTGTGGAAATATTTTTTCCCTAATATCTAGTTGTTTTATTTTCTGTGAGAACTTTGTTTTCTTTTACAGGTTTCATTATTAATTTATAATTATATATATTTATGTCTCTATTAATTCTCTTTTGTATCATAATATATTTTGATTTTGTTTCAGTTGAAAATGTATTAATGAAATGTTGTTTTTGTACTAGTTATATGTCTAGAAGTTTCTTATTTTTGGTACCATTAAAATATGATTCATCTTCAAGGTCTGTTAATGATTTAAAAGATCATTATTAAATTTATTGGATTGATAAAAAATCAAGTCATATGACCTAATTTTAATATAACATTTTAATATAACATTTGTAAATTTATTGGAGTATTTTTGAAGATTGAAAACATCATCTATAACTTTATCTTTATTAATAACTTTTGTCTTTCTAAGTTAGCTGTGATACATATCTTACATCTTACAAATCGATAATCATTTCTTATGTTATGGCTAATAATCACATATCACAACTCTGAAATACAAATGATTGATTAGACAAATATAATCCAATTCTTCAATATCTTTATTGGGAAGCTGCCATTTTTATATCTACGGTAAAATGTCCTCAAAAAAGATGTAAAATACAATTTATTTTTGCAAATACTATGAATCCATGTTCTCTTTTATTATTATTTTTTCAATATCACTATGTAATTACAACACCTTTACCTATTAGCTATTTTCAAAAGAATTTAGTATATTCGTATATAAATCCTTTATTTTTTCCCATCAGAAAGAGAACTTGTTTAGGTACAAATCTAACTCTTTTGCATTTGTTATCTACCATAAAGGTGGAAAAATTAATTTAATCACTCTTTCTGATATGTCATCAATAATCACAATAGTTTCTTTATAATACATTCTAATTCATTTGTGTTTCTAATGTTTGTATCTTTATTCATTTATATAGTGTAGATCTTCCAAGAGGTAAACTATTATTTTAAAACATACTGATATGTAAATTAACATGCAAATTATCTTCCCATGCTTTTTTTAAGAATAAAAAGCTCTATTTTTTTTATGATAAATAATATTTTTATACTTAAATGAATTACTTATCTTGAATGTGAAATTATAAACAATTAGTTAACTTTTGGCTATATTTTAAAATTTATTTATTTATTTTAGTGTATAGATTTTCAGACAAAACTATTGATAAAATACTACAAAAGAACCTAAAAAGTTATAACCAGAAGTAATAGCTTTATTATATTCTTCAATTTTGCTATTGTACCATAAATTTGACAGTCATTAATTTTGTGTTTCATGGCTTATGTTTGCTCACTAGAATAAAAATCAGTGACTATTATGATCCATTAATAAAGCAAATGAGTACAATGATTATGGATTGTCTTAAATCTATTCTTTTGATGAGATTCCAGTTAGATCAAGACAGTTCAAGCTATCTGAATTTATTGTTAGATCTGAATAAAAATTGTTTCAAGATTCATAAGAATTTCATTTTGATGTCATAATTATTCTATTGTTGATTGATCACCCAAAAAGAAAATCTTGATCTAAGGCGAATTTTAAGTGGTGAGACTATATCTTATTGGAAAGTCTAATCTATTTAACAGCATGTATACTGATTCACCTATATAAAAAAGATGAATAAACCAGGCATTTTATTTGCTTAAAGTTTTATTTACATATAAATTATTTATCTTCTATGCTTTTTTTAAATATATAGTTTTTAAAGACTCTTTAAAGTAATAACATCGTTAAATTTTATTTTTTGTCTTATTTTAAAATAAATATTCTAACTATATAAAAAAAGACCTCCGTTGAGAAATTCTTTAAATTAATATCAAAGATTTTTTATTATTATTTTCAACACAAAATGGAAAATACAAATGCTTTTAAAAAAATTATATATATTACTTTTTTTTAATATTAAATTTAACACAACATATAGTATAAATAAAACGTGAAATAAGATATTTTTTTAAAAAAAGCATTTCATTTTATTGTTATATTTATTTAATTATTTTACGGAATTTAATAATCTTTTATAATTATAAAATAACAAATATAACAATGTGTTTATACGTATATTAATTATTATTACTTTGCATTTTTTTAAAACATTTTGTCTTATAGAGGGTGAGTTAATTAATCAGGCCCTGAATTTTTAAGTTTTAAAAAATATATTTTTTTAAGATGTGATATGTTGGACTATTTCCATCATTTATGAGTGAATGTTGAATGTATAGAAAATTTTAAACTTTATTTAAACTTTCCAAATACAAACAACTTGTTAGTAATAACACACAAATAGACAATACAGGTTAGTAATTACACAATGTTTCGAGTAGTATTATTCTCCACTCTTCAGGTGTTGCTGGCCTATATGCACAGTGACAATATTCACTTAGAAGTTGAACTTGCACCTTTAGATTCTTGAATATTGAATTTAAGGCAAACAATCTACCAACTGAGCTATTCTGTTTGAATTATTACATCATATTGTATTTTGGGGGAAAATAAATAAACGTTTGCATTTTAAATAAGTATATATTTTAAGAAAACCTGAATATATTATGCAATGCCGAGTCAGTATCTATATTACACAAAAACTTGGTTACTTAGAAATTATAGTATCTGATCTAATGAAAATACACACAGAAAATGTAATTTTTATAATATTTAGCTTTATTACTGCCTAGCATGCTTTCAATATATTTTTAGTATATATTTAGCAGTAATAAAGCTAAATAAATATTGTAAAAAATTACCTTTTCTGTTCATATTTTCCTTTTACCAGATATTATGTTGGCTCAAAAAAGAAGAAAATTAGTAATAATTGAATTAGAAGTTATAATAGTGTTTGGCAGACAATAAAGCTGTTGTTATAAAAAAAATATTTTATTTATATTAGTATTTAATTTATTATAGAAATAATTTTATTATAAATTAATATTTGTAACATGTAAATGTTAAAATGTTTGTGATGACAATATAATGAATGTTATTTTAAATACATATTAAGTTAAATAAGTGTACGTTTTTTATATGCTTTTAAAATCCTCTGTACCAAATTGCAGCTGTCGCAAACCCAGTTTTACTGCTATGAAACTCTAATTGCTCTGGTAGATGGGTTTTTTTAGTTTCATAATAAAATATTCAAATTTTAATGAACTCTTGTATTTAGATAGTTTATAACCTATGATAGGCCATAAAATCATCATAAATATATTTTATGCATAATACTGTGATATGCTTAAAATAAACAATACTGTGGACAATTTTTTAATGATAATATATATATATATACCAAATTTCTCATTAATTTTAAAATAAAAATTGTATTTTATATGTTAATTTTGAAGTAAAATGAATGAAGAAAATTGAATTTTTATGTGACACTGGGAACTAAGAAAAATGTTATATTTTTTTTAAAAATAAATAATGTAAACATATCTATTACATTATTGGTTATTTTCTCAAAAGCAAATTTTACCTGTCAAGCAATCAATTGATCTGTAATATCGCTTTTTCTCTGCATACTCTGTATAATCTTTTTCAGGTATATTTTACAATTGCATCCAAACCCATTCTTAAAACAACTTCTCTTCATCTTAATAATTTCTTCAAAACATAAAGCTTTTTACACTTCCTTTTTTAATACTTTGCAATATTTTTGTATATAATATACACAGATTAATGAAATTGGAATGGTAAATACATTCATTTGTTTATGATTTAAGTTTTAAACTTACCACTAAGTTAAACATAGAAGATTTATTTCAAGTATTAAGAAAGCCTAAAATTTGTATTTTATAATAGCAACTTGTAATCAGCTGAATTAATTCTTTAGTTATTAATCAAACTCGGATTTTACCTTTTGTAACTAGAGATTAAAAAGGAAAAGTTAAAAGTTAATATATAAGCTTGCATTTGACTAAACTAATGAATCTTTTTTCTTTCACTGTTTGCCTTTATATAGATACTATTTATACCGTTATCATCAGTAGAATATTTAAAATATGTTTTACCTATCTTTCTTTCATTTCTCTCCCTGTATATCTTATCCATCTATTTACCTACTTTATATCAATCTACCTATTTACCTACTTATCTAACTATTTACTTATTTATCTAAATATCTATCTGTAGTCTTATTCTCATGTGTAAACAATATTGATTTTAGAAATATATTTATAAATCAAAATAATCATTTAAATAAATTGTTACACGATTATCAACGGGAAATCATTTTAATTTTGTTTCAGACTTTTTTTAAAAAAACTCATTGAACAAGCATTGAAATTTAAAAAAAAAAAAAGAATATTTAATTTTAAAACATAGTATTATTTTAATTTAGCATATTTTTTCAATTAAAATAATAAAGTAGGAGCTAACCTTCATAACATTCCCTATTATTTAAATTTAAAATATTTCTATCTATCTAAGTTTACCTACTTCAAATATTACTTTTATACATTTCAGACACAAACAAAATAAATTTTGACATTTGCGTTGGAAATTAATGGTTTAAAAAGAAAATGTTAATTACTATATATTTAAAAGCATTCTAATAGCTTAAGTACAATTTTTAATATATTAAAAACTATATTTTTTTATTTACTGAAAATATAAAATTTAAAAAAAAGGAATAGTCATTTAAATCACCTTTTATTACATGCCTCCATTAATTTATAGGATTTTTTTCTTGAAATTATTTATGGATTAATTAATCTTAAATTAATTGAATTTTAAAAAATAAATACACGCGCACACATACACATATGTATATATATAACATTCTTATAAACTTTTTAAATCCTTTTAATAAAAAAATTACAATCTTAAGATACATATTTTCTCTAAGTTAGAACAGAATCCAATATCAGTGTGCTGTAGGTTTTCATTTCCATTTTCATTTGGAATTTTTCCTAAAGAAGAAATTCATAATACCCAGTTTTTCATTTTTTTGTAAATTTGACAAGTCTGTATCCTCTCCCATTTTTATCATCCTTATCAAATTGTCTCTAGCAGTTTCAGCTTTTAATAATTTACCAATTATCACACTAAAATCTCCTATGACAATCTTAAAATATTGTTTGGTCTGTTCAAAATCATTTTGTATATCCATATAAAAATCCTCCATTTTTTCATCACAATGAGAATTTGTGGAGACATAAACTTGAACTACCTGCATTTATTATCTACTATTAAGATGAATAACTAATCTGCCACTCTGTCTAAAATAACATGTTCTTCCACTTTTTATTTATAATAAATCTCATTCCACTTATGCTTTTAAAAATTATGTTTTTGTAGTAAAATAAATGTCTATTTTTATTTTTGATGGGGAATAAATAAATGTCTATTTTTTAAATCAATTGTCACCTCACCTTTTCTTTTGAATTTACAAAGTCCAATAATGTTCTAGTTTTGCTTCCAATTCCTGTAATCTTTCTTTACTTAAAAGTGGTCTATAATTGTAGTTCAATAAAATATCATAATCCAATGTTAGTTTGGATTCATAGAAGTTGTTTAGCACTCTCTCCCTTCTTTCATTCATTGTTGCCTTGGCATTTTACTGTGACTTTATTTAATTTTGTTTGTCATTATTGCAAATAGCTATAAGAAAAAAAGGTCATTCACATATACATTTATCCGGTCTTCAGAAAACTCAATATTATAATCAATTAAGAAACAAGCCCATGAAGTTTTTTGTATTTAAACCCAAAAGTAAAAAAAAAAGCCAATAAGCTCATCCTGCTGGTGGCATATTGGTGAGTAATCCCATCTATCTTCATTTACCATATTAATAGTCACATAGTAAAAAACTGCCACATGGACAAAAATATATGAAATGGATGCTAGGAATTTGCTCTGTTCTTTAACACCTCAAAATGAAATCATGATTTTTTTCCAGTTACCAGAAAATTCCTTTCTATAATCATGTAAATATATACAAATACACATCCATAATTTCAGAAATACCTTGCTGAATAGTTTGGTTATTTACTAGCATTTTGCAATGCTTTTATTTAGAAAAGTCATTCCATACCTAACCTTAAATAAATTACTGTTTAACACAAATATTTGAAGAAAAAAAATTAATACTTGCAAAATTTATACCCTAATATATTTATATTTACCTGTCATTGAAAATATATCTATTCAACAATATTAATATAAGTACACCTGGGTCTCTTTTTGTGTGGAATTTTTAACACGATTTTGAAGTAATGCGATTTATGTTTTTTCTTAATATCTTTTTATGCGGTTTTCTTTTATGTGATAAAGAAGTTCATATTTCACTTAAAATCAGGATTTAGCCATTTTATATACACACATTATATTTTACATACTTTAAATGCCTGTTGGAAAAAGGTTTGGCAATAAATTTAGATACTGTAAAAGATTGAGGAAAAGATAATGAAACAGAAGTGGAACCTGTTCATTTCACAGCAAAAATGATTTGAGAAAGTCTTCAACTTTCTAATAAATTGGAAAATCATTTTCTTATTAATGACATGAATTATGAATGAGCTCTTAAATTCAAATGAGAGCTAAATAGTGGTATGTCTGGATATTGTGAGCTTCATAAACAATTAGTAAAATCACCATCTCAAAGTTTAATCACTGATTACATTGTTGACAAAAAAGCATTAACTTTTAGACTGAAAATTGTTTTATTGGCTGAGTGAATTAAAGTTTTAAACTTTTGATTGGTTCAATTACAAAATCAGCAGTAAAAATATATTTGTCTTTTAATATTAGATTTGTTTGTAAAAAGCAAATTAATAATTTGTCAAATTATGAAAGTAAACTAAAGTATTTTCAAAAATAAATTTCTATTTATAATTATAAAAATATTCTATAGCAGAGAACCTAAAAAGAATGTTTGTAACCTATTAGAAAATGCTGCATATATTGTTGATTTCTTTCTCAATTTACATTTATGTAAAAGTAAAGAATTTTTACTAAAATTTTAACTATTTTTCTAAAATAATTATATTTTCAGTATATTTTATCAAAATAATTTATAATATGTAAAAAATATGGAAAAAATACTCTAAAATATACATTTTCATTTTGAATATATCAAAACAAAGAACTTGGAGCTGTCAAAATTATTCTCAAGTGCACTTTTTAGTTCAAAATGAACAACAACAAATCAGTGCCTTGTGGTACATTTTAAGCTAAATTTACTATGATAATGCAAAAATTGACTGTTTTAGAGTGACCTTAAGCCATGAAAGAAAATTTTCAGTTGATGCATCTGTTTGGTTAATTAAATACAGCATGAGACTAAAGTTGGCACTAATTGTATTTCCTCTTGTGACAAATCTGATTTCCTATCAGTTCACAAACATACCCACATATTATCAAATAGTGATAATGATTAAAATATGTATGAAAAAATATAAAATAAATTACACATAAAAACATATTGTTTTAAATAAAATTAAGTAGTTAATAAAAAAAGTTTGTCTTTTATCAATTTTTTTCAAATATTTAAAATTTTTTATAACTCATTCTTTATTTCCTTAATTTTTTTATGCAAATTTTAAAGTAATTTTACCTTGTTGCTTTGCTTTTATATGATTTTTGAAAATTATGGAACGTATCCCGCAATTTTTAATGTAAGTTTAGTCTATTTTTGTGCAATTTCTTTTATGCAGTTTTTTTGTGTAACCTATCTACCACATAAAAAGAGACCCAGTTGTACATTATTTTATAAAGAGTTCATAAAAGAAGGTGCATTAAGTTTAATGCATTCTAAGACTGCAGTTTATAAAGTTATATATTTTGTTTTTAAATTTAATTAAGATACATATCATTGAGAAAATAAATTTTCTTGATAAGCAATTATGTAATATTTATCAGATTGGAAAGTTTTGAGAAATGGAGCTAATAATTTGAAATTGACAAACAGGCAAAACTCTCCATGCTGTAATGCCACTCAGGGCAAGCCAGAGTAATCAATGGATGTCAGAAGGCTTGTGCATAAAATCCTTATCTAGTACCTACACATCCAATATCCCCAGACTAGTTTCTAGCTTGTGGTTTTCATCAATGAGGAGTCTTGGATCTGAGAGCACTGCACCTCTTGGGTCTGAGCACTGCACCTAGGTACATTGTTCTCAGATACAAGATTCTTCACTGATGAAATCCATAAGCTACAAACTAGTTTGGGAGTATGGTATGAGTAGACAGTAAATAGGGATTTTATGCACAAGCCTTCTGGCATCCATTGATTTCTCTGACATGAACTGAGAGGCACTACTGTATGGAGAGTTTTGTCAATTTTAACAGCTTGAGAAAGCATAAGAGGGTAATCATGTGATGTTTAGTGGTTTAATTTGAAATTGATGGACTAAATTGATAACTAAATCTTGCAAAATGTGTTGTCATATGATTTTGTGCTCTTTGCTTAAATTTTAATTTAGTGGAAAATAATGGGTTGAATGTATATTGATAATTTTTATTAATCATTCATTAAGTTATTTGTGCTTATTAAGAATGATATGAATGGTAGGATAAATGTTGAAGTACTTAGTTCTTCAAGGTGCACTTTGTTATTTGTTGTGCTTTTGTTAAGTGAAAACAGGGAAAGTATTGTGCTGCTGTGCCTTACCAGTAGTTCACAAGTAAAGCAACAGTGTATCAGTAATTTTTAATGCTTAATTAGTGCATAGCATAATAGGAAATGCACATATATAAGATCATTTTCATCACAATCTGAGAGTAATTCACAGATGGATATGTAAGACATTTTAAGGTTAAATATTTCTTTATTATGTGGACATAAATCAAATATATAATATGTGTGTACAGGGTTTCTGAGGAATGTACCATACATTTTATTATTTTATTCAAAAAATAAAATAATGCTAGACAATAGTTATCTTATTTGTCTATTTAATAATCATCATTATCATACAAGTTTTCTAGTTCAAGCTCAGTCATAGAGTAGTTCAGATTAAAGTTATTTTAATCTGTAATATGTTAATATTGTTAATAAAGATATTATGAGTTGTTACCTGACAATGGGATATATTTCATAAATTGTATTGCTTAGCTTTTAATTTAAGCTATATATTTTTTTATTACTCAACGTTTGTTTAATAGGACGATTTAGTGGGAACAGATTAAAAATAAATTATCTAAATATTGAAACTATTTACCTTAACTAAATGTATTCTTAATAACTCATTTAAATGTTTTAAAACTCTAATAGATAGTCTGTTAGTGAGGAAATTCTCTATTATCTATTGTGACATCCTAATCAAAATTTAACAGCGCCTATGTTTTGCAAACAACTTTCGCAATAATATTGTAAATACATTTTTTTTTTTTTGTATCTAGAATGTTAATAAATGTATTCGTTGTTATTTAAATCTAGTTTTTTTTTGCTTTCTATATGTGATTTCTTGTTTCCTAAATTCTCAATTATAACAGAAATCTTGATGAATCAGATAATCAATTCTCATACACGCCTAAAATCTCAATGTTTAAAAATAAATACAAAAATTCCATAAATGTTTCAATTCCAAAGCTGGGACTGTAATTGAAAGAAATAAATATTTATTTAATCTTGCTTGGGATTACTTAATCCATTTTAAGACCGCACATTGTTTTATTTATCTTATTAATAAAAAGTACAATAATTAAACTTAAGTATTTTGATTGTGTTGCTGATGGATAATAGAAAAATATAAAAGGTACTCTTTCTTTTTATTATTTTGAGTGACTTCCTGGGTAAAGAACTATGATTCTCTCTAAATTTTATATATTTTTGTTTTATGTTAATTGTTAAGCAAATTAAACATTTCTTTACATAATGATTATTATTATTATTATAATCTATTAGGATACATTAGCTTATAAGAGATATGTATGTCTCCTATACTAGGATGTCATTCATTTGTTAGCAACACAATACAACAGTATAGTCTCCAAAGTTAACAACAATAACCCTGAGATCGTTATTTATTACTTCATTAATTATTAATCCATTTATCTGTATCAAAATTATGGTGGTGGCAAAAGAAATTCATTAATGTTCACTGTACTATTAGAAAGGTACATTGTATTTCACTCTACAAGAGTAGAGTAGATCAGATCATGTCAATAAATAATTATTTGGTGATAAATATTTTTATATAAGATATTAAAGAAAAGACATAAAGAGTCTATTAAATGTTATATTAAGTGCAAAATATTTATTGCTGAGAAAATAGTTATGCATTTTATTATTGCTTTGAAATTTCCTTTTATTTTAATGCATGTCTGTGTAGTAAAAAGTGAAACACATGTAACTAATCACTGAGCTTAATTGAATGTATTATTAGTTTTCATAATATTAGGAGTCTCCCATATATTCATAACCATATATATATTATCATTTGATCATTATAATAATAGCCCCTTCTCTCTTTCCCCTTTGGTTAGAGTTTGGTTTAGCCTCTTCTCTCTCTCTCCTTTGGTTATAATAATATTTAAATACATGTATGTTATCTATAGTAAACTTAATGTAATTGTAAGGGATGTAAACTCAGATTTTAAACTCCCCACTGCTATTCAATTCATCTTATGAAACTAATATACATACATGACCACATACATGTGCAAAAAGATAAATGTTCTCAAATATACCTATTTCATGTTGATCCAGCATTCATTAGTTAGTCCAGATCATCTCCCATACATATATACAGCCACTGGTCAGTTTATAATAAGACAGCAAATCTTTAAACTTTAATGGACAAGTTTCAATCTTCCCCACTCTCCTATTCTTCAGCCAATTGTATCATTGAAAATCCAATGATGAAATGCTCAAAGCCCTTGATGAAGCCAATATTATTGTCTTACCCATGTTGATATGACCCCTCACACATATGATGCTCATGTATCTATTTAATTATATAGAAGAAAGGTGGCAGAATGCAGGCTGAATATGTAGTATTTAAATACATGTATGTTGTCTACACTATACTTAATGTAATTTTAAGAGACGTGAAGTCAGACATTCAAACTTTCTTATGTGTGATGGATCAGACTGACTAAGGTCAACATGGGTATGACAATAATATTGGCATCATCAAGGGCTTTGAGCATTTCATCCTCAGATTTTTAATGATAAAGATGGCTGAAGAGTGAGAGAGTGGAGAAGATTGAATCTTGTCCGTTAAAGTTTGAAGATTTGTCATCTTAATATAAACTGAGCAGTGACTGTATATATGTGTTAGAGATGGGGATCTGGATAAACTTATGAGTGCTGCTTCAGCATGAAATACATATATTGAAGATCATTTATCTTTTTCACATGTATGTGGTCATGTGTATCATCTGTTGTATAAGATGGATTTAATAGCTGTGGGAAGTTTGATAGTCTGAGTACAAGTCCGTTATAATATATATATATATATATATATATATATATATATATATATATATATATATATATATATATATATATATATATATATATATATATAGCTTTTGTTTATATGAAATATATATTAAAGGAAGCTTATAAATTTATTTTTATATTATTCTTCTATAAAAGTATATGAAGGAGTATCATGAATTTTTGAATAATCCATATGACAAAACATTAAAATATTTCAAGCCACTATTTACATCTTATTTTAGCAATAATGCAACAATTCTCTCTAGAAGCACCTCACAAAAATGGCTTCAGTTTAAAGGCATTTTGTTATAATATTGCTGCTTTTTAAACTATGTGTATATATATTTAATTCTTTAGTTTGTTGGTCAGTTTTCTTTTCAAAGTGAGTCAATATTGATATATATCACTGACAATAAATTAACATATATTATGCACTCTGTATAATATGTTTGATATTAACTAATAAATGAATTCTATATAAAAACGGTTAGTGTAAATTTATATAAAATTTTAAATTTTGTATATTATGCTATTTCTTTATCATGTATAAATGTTTTAAGTATAAAAAATATTTTATAGCATTTACAATTTGTATGTATAATTAAATAATGTCTAATACTATTCTCAATGACAAATAAAATAGAAAATCATACAACAATAAAATACTACCTAAAAAAATCAAAATATTTAAAACAATTCTTTCAAGATCATGCTTTCATATATTAACAAATAGAACATCTCAAATAAAATTGAACTAGATACAAATAATGTGTGTGTATATATAATGAAAATAACCTTCTCATAATTCACTTCAAAAATTAACACTTTTAATATCAAAGGATGTCTTCATACAATTGATGGCCTCAGATTTAAGATGATCTATTAGCAGAGCTTTTGACTTTTTTTTAATTTATATATATATATATATATATATATATATATATATATATATATATATATATAATAGCCTCTGCATTGTCAAATAATATTTTATGATCTGTATTCATTTCATGAATATATGAAGCTGGGTTAAGATATCTATTTTTAACTATATTCTTATGAAATTTAACTCTTTCATTAAAACTTTTTACTTTGATCTTCATAGATTTTATAACAACCTCAAAGAATCTTATGAACTATACAAAGCAATCAATTGGTAGTAAATATATTCCTGGTACAGTTTATAAAACTCTTTGCAGTTGTCATAAAATTTATGTAAGTCAAAGAAAATTAAGCCTTAATGAAAGAGTTGGCATTCACAACTTTAGAGTTTAAATAGATATCATACTACTGTTTTTTTTATTCATGAACAAAATACAGGTCATAAAATATTATTTGACAATGCAGAAGTTATCTTTTATGAAAAAAACAAATTTAAAAAAAATAGTCAAAGAAATTTTAATGTTAAACTTTCTTGAATCTGAGACCATCTCATGAAGATATACTTTGATATTAAAGATAATTTGTTTTTTGAGATGAATTATAGGAAAGTTATTTTTGTTTTGTATTTATATGTTGTTTGT
The DNA here is from genome assembly GCA_028023455.1 of Epiperipatus broadwayi. Classification (NCBI taxonomy): domain Eukaryota; kingdom Metazoa; phylum Onychophora; class Udeonychophora; order Euonychophora; family Peripatidae; genus Epiperipatus; species Epiperipatus broadwayi. Next base: position 2,231,197 of record JAQFVV010006366.1, read on the forward strand.
ATTTAGATTAATTTCACTTTAAAAAGTTAATTTGTTAATAAATGAAATCATAGTTCAGAGAGAATTTTAGTAATTGTTTTTTTAAGCTAGCATTTTAATGTTACATGATTTTCTATTATATATATATATATGATAAACAAAAATGCAAGTTAAAAAACTTGCTAACGCTTGTATTTATGTCCACAGATGGCGTTCTACCAAAAACGCCCATCAAGCGTATGTTTTGTTTACATAAACGTCAGAGTAGTTAGTATTCACTATCTCTAACTATAATTCCACTTTCAGATCATGATTTCAAGCTATTTGCTATTGTCAGTGAAAGACAGGAATAAAGAAACTAGATCTAAATACAAACTCTGAGCGTTTATGAAACAATTTCTATTCAGCTTGCAAGCGTGAATTTTTTAGACACGTAATGTCTTCAAACTCAGCATAGCAAACCAGATAGCTATATGGGTCTGATCTCAGTTCAGCATCACCACATAGTAGAAGCCTCTGCAATCTATATAATTGCAAGAAAGACCTCAAAGGTACATTTATGATAAACAAAAATGCAAGTTAAAAAACTTGCTAACGCTTGTATTTATGTCCACAGATGGCGTTCTACCAAAAACGCCCATCAAGCGTATGTTTTGTTTACATAAACGTCAGAGTAGTTAGTATTCACTATCTCTAACTATAATTCCACTTTCAGATCATGATTTCAAGCTATTTGCTATCGTCAGTGAAAGACAGGAATAAAGAAACTAGATCTAAATACAAACTCTGAGTGTTTATGAAACAATTTCTATTCAGCTTGCAAGCGTGAATTTTTTAGACACGTAATGTCTTCAAACTCAGCATAGCAAACCAGATAGCTATATGGGTCTGATCTCAGTTCAGCATCACCACATAGTAGAAGCCTCTGCAATCTATATCATTGCAAGAAAGACCTCAAAGGTACATTTATGATAAACAAAAATGCAAGTTAAAAAACTTGCTAATGCTTGTATTTATGTCCACAGATTTAGATCTAGTTTCTTTATTCCTGTCTTTCACTGACGATAGCAAATAGCTTGAAATCATGATCTGAAAGTGGAATTATAGTTAGAGATAGTGAATACTAACTACTCTGACGTTTATGTAAACAAAACATACGCTTGATGGGCGTTTTTGGTAGAACGCCATCTGTGGACATAAATACAAGCGTTAGCAAGTTTTTTAATTTGCATTTTTGTTTATCATAAATGTACCTTTGAGGTCTTTCTTGCAATGATATAGATTGCAGAAGCTTCTACTATGTGGTGATGCTGAACTGAGATCAGACCCATATAGCTATCTGGTTTGCTATGCTGAGTTTGAAGACATTACGTGTCTAAAAAATTCACGCTTGCAAGCTGAATAGAAATTGTTTCATAAACGCTCAGAGTTTGTATTTAGATCTAGTTTCTTTATTCCTGTCTTTCACTGACGATAGCAAATAGCTTGAAATCATGATCTGAAAGTGGAATTATAGTTAGAGATAGTGAATACTAACTACTCTGATGTTTATGTAAACAAAACATACGCTTGATGGGCGTTTTTGGTAGAACGCCATCTGTGGACATATATATATATATAAGTTTTTCTTGAGTTATTTTTATCTAATAATTATTTACAACAAACTTTTAATTAATATAAAAATTATTAATCATTTTTATTAAATTAGGAATTTATATTTATATTTAAAATTGTTAATATAGACTTTAATAGTTATTTAAAAGATTATTTCAAAAATAATTCAATTTAGTCATAGAAAAAAAGAATGGAAATAGCCTTATTTTCTTTAATTGTACTCAACAAATTTATTTTATATCTTTCTTTTATAATAAAAAAAAAAAGAGGGACAATTTCAACTCATCTTAAAGGGAAAGGTATCTTTTTTAAAAAATTACTTTAAATAAGGCAAAATTCTTCACACAGTAGTGCCACCCTGTGCCAACAAGAGCAATCAATGAATGCAAGAAGGCTTGTGCATAAAATCCCTATCTAGTGCTTACTATGCACAAGCCATTGATTACTCTGGTTGGAGACTGGGAAATGTAAAATTAAGTAGCTAACAAGTTTTTTTTGGTATAATTGCTGAGAGATTCTTGACTTCATTTAAAAAGAAGCTACAGTACATCACATCACATCACATCATCGCCTTGTTTAATAACAATTATGTGCTAGTATTAGAGATAGTGATCATGTGAATTACTATTAAAATATGATTTTTCATACAATATCATTATCACCATATCATTTACACCTATTATGGACCCATTGCCAGTAAAAGTATCTCCAAATTTAATCCCATCTCTCTAATCCATAGACTTTTTCATATCACAGCAGCAAACATTCTTATTTCATCCTTTTATATAATAACATGTAGCCTTTTTCTATGTTATTTATAATTTTTTAATATCAATTTGTCCACCAAGCTCCATTTCAGACTTTTAATTAATTCAATGATGTCAAAGATATTTGTTTGTTCTCACATTCACATGTTTTACTTTTAATCTATTTTGTTACTCTCTGCATGGTTCTCTCCATATTTCATTGAGTGATTTGAAATCTCTATATTACTTTTATATTAAACAGTCAAGTTTCAAATCCATAATAAAGAAATGGTACACGTTTATTAAAAACGATCACTTTTCAAATGATATATGATTTTTTATTTAAAAATAATGTAGGCTTTAAAACAACTTATTTGTTAATATGAACATAAAAATAAGATATACTTGATTATGTCATAGCAATAAAGAAATTTTTTTTTCAAATAAATAAAGTTGTGGAATGAGTTTCTGCTTGAAATTTTTTTCTTATGATGTTTCATCTTATTCCAATGCCAATTACTATAAGTTTAAGTACTACTATATCTAGACTTAAAAAACATAGTTGGAACTAAGACACTTATGCATCCAGAAGTCACAATGCCATGAACTAAATACATCAATTCTAACTTTAGATTCTATGTTTTTATTGACAAAAGCAAAAGACAAAATGCCAAGATATGTAAACATAATAGCATTATTGTCTTGTGATTACTCAAAATTACAGTATATGGTTCTAGTGTAAAATGAATAAAGCAAGTGTTATTGTGGAAGCCACTTGATATTTAGTTTTAATCTTCTTAACCAAAAAATGAAAGGGACCACATTTATTATAAAACTGAGGTGGCTATAGATATATTGTTTTGATTTACTGTTCAATTTATTAATAAAAAATAAGATGCTAAGAGTAAAACTATGTCATTAAATACCTAAACAATACAGAAATTCAAATATTTCTGGTTGTATTATTATATATGTTTAATAAAATGTATATATTTTAAGTCCTACTTTTAGTAAGCAAAGAAGATATATATTTGAAAAAAAAATTCCAAAGAACATTTAACATAGTGATTTCTTGATAGAGATACTATTGTTTATAAATATTATATTTTTCTTTTATTTACTAAATTAATAAAGATAAATTACTTTTGTGTTTGCTAAAAATCAGTTGTTGAGGCTATTAGTAATGTTTTCACTTGAAATGATTTCACTTAGTTATCAATTTCTATATATATATATTAATTATTTTACTAGAAATTGCAATTATTTTTTAAATTCCAATTTAAGGTATTTCAACATTGTTTTCTGATTTTTTTTTTTATTTTGTTTTTCATTGTTTGCTTTAATTTTTCCGCATGTGTGTGTGTGTATGTTAGTTTACTTTTTACAGTCTAATTATTTTTACTGCAGAAATAATCACGTTTATTGTCAGTTTACTAGATTTGGATATTTCTTTGGTTTTTCTAAGCTTAAATTACATTCAAAGATCAGCCTTTCAAGCTAATTGTGCATGTGTCTTTTGCGAGTGTTAAATAATAAATGAATACTTCCCTCTACAACACAAGATATAGTATTTATGCAGGAATAAAAGGAATCTTCTTATTCCTAAGACTCAAATTCTTTTATATGAGCAAATCTGAAGTACTGTTGAGGAGAGCGTGAGAATAGAATTCTCACTTTAAATTACTATCTACGATGTTTGGATGAATGACTTCGGTGAAATTGTCTAGAAGTTACTAAACGTCACTCTAACTGAAACTTAATTATAAGTAAATAAGCATTTATTTTTATATAACACTATGTGTACAATTGTATTACATTCAAAGATCAGCCTTTCAAGCTAATTGTGCATGTGTCTTTTGCGAGTGTTAAATAATAAATGAATACTTTCCTCTACAACACAAGATATAGTATTTATGCAGGAATTCTACTCTCATGCTCTCCTCAACAGTACTTCAGATTTGCTCATATAAAAGAATTTGAGTCATAGGAATAAGAGGCTTCCTTTTATTCCTGCATAAATACTATATCTTGTGTTGTAGAGGGAAGTATTCATTTATTATTTAACATTCGCAAAAGACGCATGCACAATTAGCTTGAAAGTTTGATCTTTGAATGTAATACAATTGTACACATAACGTCATATAAAAATAAATGCTTATTTACTTAAGCTTAAATTATAAAATATTAATTTTAATTTTTTTTCATTTATTTTCATTAATAGTTTAGTAAATAATTTTTTGATATTATTGTTTTTTCTTTACTAAAAATTTACCTGAATGTAATTTGTTAAAAATAATATTCCATTCCTTAAATGTCGAGTCTCTCTCTTAAAAAAATCTATGGAGTTTAAAATATTTTTATTTTTGTATCAAAATATTAAAGTCTACAATATTTTTTTTTAATGACACTTGCTTTATTTATCCATTAATTTAAAGATAATAAACGTTTGATTTTAGCTAAAATTTTAATCAATCAATTGCAAAATGTTATGGAGTTTAATAGGTTTAATAATTTGCAAATTAAAAGAACGCAGTTTAAATAAATTTTATATATTTGGAATAAAATTAAAAAATATTGAAATTTTGAATTATTTCTTTTTGAAAACCTAATTAAATTATGACTGATAATCTAAACAAAATATTTCCCTTTTTTATATTGCTAAAATTTGTGTTAATTTATTCAATTTTTTTTTATGTCGATACTTGTTTTTATAAATAGACATTTCATATTTTCATTTATTATGACTAAATTAATAAAAGTTTAATTATTTTCTATCGTAAATTTTACTTATTTATTTTTTTACGTACCTGTTTATTTATGCTTATAGGTTTTGTTTAGCATAGTTTTTTTTTTTTAAATAAAAACACAATCAAACAAAATTCCATCAAGCAATCCTAATCTCTTTCCATATTCCATTTAAACAAACAATAAAATAATGCCTTTAATTATTATTTTTTGTTTGTTTAAAAAATGATAAAAATTTATTCAATTATTAAATTAAAATAATTCAATAATTTTAAAAATATCCCAGTAGCGACACTAACGACGACAAAAAAAAGTTTTTTTTTTATTTTTAATTACAAAATAAAGTAAATGTTTATACAAATAAATTATTATCTTCAATGGCTTTATTCAATCTATTGTTTTAATAATAATTCTACAAACTTTATCACTTTTAATTAGGTTTTGTTATAAAACAAATTTTAACTTTTATTACCTAAACGAAATGTTTTATTATTTCTATGGAATATTCTTTTTTTGTGTAAATTTATTCATTTTAATTAAACTTTTTTTACATTTTTTTTCCTATTGTATTAATTCTACTCTGCATAATTTTGAATCCAGTTTTTATAGTCTGTGTAGTGGTCTGTAAAAATAAAAACTATGATTGTAAATGATATACCTCTCATCAATGGTGGGAGGGGCCATCATACTTCTAAAAATGCTGAACACAGTTCATTTTTACCTTTTAAAGATTTCCAGTGTAGTATTTAATGCATCCATGCCCATAATTCTGGGCTGGATAAATGTTGAATATTTTTTTCAAGGCACAAATAGAGAGTTGTTTTTTTAAGCAGTCAGTCCATAGACAATCTATCTAGCTAGTCATTTGGATTAATATATGCATATCTAGTTATCTTTAGCCAGACAGTGAAGATATTAGGTTAATCTGGTTTGGTTACATGAGTGCCATATTCTTGCTGAATAAATAAAAAAAATGTTTATATTTTGACAACGTTTTAACAATGACAAACATGCTAAATTCAGTGAGTTAGAAATCACCTTTATCTTTTTTGTGCTGCTCAACATAAAGTTTAACCACTAAACATCACATGATCACTATTTCTTATGCTAGTACATAACTGATATTAAAACAGGCAAAACTCTCCATACAGTAGTGCCACTCAGTGCCAATCAGAGTAATCATCTGGAATCCATTGATTACACTGGTTGGCACTGAGTGGCACTACTGTATAAAGAATTTTGCCTGTTTCCAAAAGTTTAAATTAATAGAGTATATTGTAAAAATGTGTTTTTAATATATATGTTTTTAAATATAAAATTAAACCTGATAAATGTTTTGATTGTAAATTTAGTTCCTCCATATCTGGTGCTTTATAGCCCTTAATATAAATATTACAACATTTGGTAGCACTGGTTTTATCTAAGCATACTTCAAAATAAAATCAAATTGTATTATACAAAATAACTGAACTTTGAGAATCAATATTTAATTTATAACTTGGTTATTTCCAATGCAAACATTATTAAATTCTCTTTCAAAAATAATATTTTCATAAATTTTGGTCTACCAAAAATGGTTGACTTAATTTTGAAATTGATTTCATAAATTTTAATTACTAAATAATTAAATTAAATTTAAGTTGCAGTTCCAAAAACAAACTAATTTATAGTTATGCTAGATATTTATATAATTTTAAAAGCTATTAAAAAAACCTAATACTAAATAATAAATCATATTATGACATCTGTTACCAAAATATATATTCTAGTTTCAAATATATGCGTGTGTAATAATAGCATGAATGTAAAGAATAATCAGAATGTTAGTTAAAGTTTGTGCTGATCACAGTATATTATAAAGAAAATCAACAAATCATATTATAGTGTCACCAAACACGTATTTCAATTGGTAGTTTAATTGGTATTAAATCCATTCAATTGTTTACATATATATTGAATAATGCTGTAAACCAACTTTATATATATATATATATATAACCATTAAAAACCATTGAACACTTAAACAGTCCCAATATAGATAACAATTAACAATCTCAAACTGTTGTCAAGGCAGATTTCTTTTAACAATAAAGGTTTAATATATATATATATATATATATATATATATATATATATATATATATATATATATATATATATATTGGATAGCTCAATCCTCACAGTTAATTATGATATCTATAAAAATAAAAAATGAAAAGAAAGCATATTTTTGGATATTTGTAAGGTTCTGAATTATTGATTATTAATATCAATGGATATTTGTAAGGTTCTGAATTATTGATTATTAATATCAATAATACAATGTAAAATGTTCAAAGAGAATGTTAAAGGATTATTATCAATACATGCATAAATTTAATGATTAACAGTAGAACTGATTATTCCTCAAGAATCTATAAATATAAAATACTATGGAGATCAATTATGTAATAAAAAGAAGGACATGCAAAGTTCATGATTTAGTATTATTACTTTTCAGCATATGGAAGGCTAGAAAAGTTTTACTCTTGCTAATTGCGTTTTATTCACATAAAAATAAAAGAACTTCTGTTTGAACTAAACATGAATAACAAAATGTGTGAGTTAATAAGCCAACCATCCAGGGTTTTAATCCCTCTTTTCTTATATCTATTAGTTTTCACCAAATGAAAAATCATTAATAAGCATGTGTCTGTAAAAAGAAGTGTAATAAGCAACTAACTATCCTCATCCAGAGAAAGGAAGACAATGAGAGAAGCATTCCAATAATTCTGATTAATCTTATTATTCCATCTCAGCATAATTTGCAGAAATAATATTTAAAGAATCAACTCAAACTCTTCAAAAGTCATATGTTCATCAATAGAAAACTTCATCAACATTTTTTAACAGAGTCCAGTGAAGATTAAAGCAGAGACTTTTCAGATAACTGTTTATCTTAATAAGTAAATTACAAGAAAAAAATGAACAAGTAATGTTTAAAACTGATGTATATACACAGTTGTTTTGTTTTTTGTCATATTTTTTTTATTCATTAATGTTTCATAAAAACATTGAAGCACATTAACAGGTATTATTTTATTTTTTATAATTTATAATGCATGCATGTATACTTAACATATAGTGTATATTTATAATATAATATAAATGTGCTAGGTAAGCTTTTGTCAACATTTGTGTCAACATGAAGATTATTTTAAATATTAAAATTTTTTCTATGATTATTATTAGAGAAGTATATATCTATATTTTTACTTCTTTATAACTTAGGATCATTCAGTAGTCATGAAATATATTTGAAGGATAGATTTGCTATTATAATATTTTATATATGAGTACATATGCATAATCCTAGAGACCTATATAGTGTTTATAAATATTTATTATAAATAAGTACATATCAGAGCAAGTCTAAGGTTATAATAAAATCCCTACTAGACTTTATGAAGTTAAGCATGATATAGATAACTGTATTAGTGCTTTGGTCATATTTAAAGGCTTTTCATTAAATAAAAGGGATTATTTTAAGAGATTATTTGTATTTGAGTATCTCATAAAAGGGAAATGTAGTTCAAAGGAACATAGATATATCTAGTATAGTTTGAAGAAAATTTTGTTATTTATTTCTTTTCACTTGAAAAGTTAGTATTGTTCTACCCAAGAAATGAATCTCTGATCTCAAACTATTTAGATGTTAGCAAGTATTCCCACATGACTTCAAATATAAACTGACTCTAAATTTTAAGTTGTAGTAGGATTTTAAGTACAGAAAAGTGGGGAAAAAAAGTAAAAACAATTTTATTGAAAAATAATAAACATTTTTTGTTTACTTACATAAGAAATTATGTTTGTCTGAATGTTTGTGATGTAGTTATATTATTAGATGTGATATGTTGGATTATTTCCCTTGTCTATGAGTGAATGTTGAATGTATAGAAAATTTTAAAGTTTATTTAAACTTTACAAATATAAACAACTTGTTAGTAATAAGTTTAAAATTTCTATACATTCAATATTCACTCATAGATGATGGAAGTAGTTTAACATATCACATCTAATAATATACCATTATCACAAACCTTCAGATAAATAATAAGTACTCAGTATGGACCCAATGCTATGTTGAAATTTAGATATTATGGAAAATTATGTCTAAAACTGGCTAAAGTAGAAAATCATTTAACTTTCTTATGTAAATGAGATATTTATTTTATATAGTGCAATGTTTATGAATTGTAATAAATTAAAGATCAGCTTTTCAAGCTAATGCACATGTACTTTTTATGAATCTTAATAACAAATGCTCTCATCTCAACACAAGATAAAGTCTTTGTGAAAGAATAGATGATTCATTCTATTCTTTCATAAAGACTTTATCTTGTGTTGGAGATGAGAGTATTCATTTATTAATAAGATTCATAAAAAGCGCATGTGCATTAGCATGAAAGGCTGATCTTTAGTTTATTAACTTTCTTATGTAAATGTAAATCAGAAGGGATCATTCCTAAAGGTTTGCAGTTAAAGCATTCTATTTCCTCCAAGAAAGCTGGGGTGTAATTACTAACCTGTGTTGCATATTTGTGTGTTATTACTAACAAGTTGTTTGTATTTGGAAATTATAAATAAAGTTTAAATTTTTTTATACATTCAACATTCAATCATAGATGATGGAAATAGTCCAACATATCACATCTAAGAAATGATGTATTTGCAATAACCTCACTTAATTTATTGTTTATCTTCCTCAGATGTAATGCTTTCACTTTCATCATCTTCACTACTGTTATTAAACTAGAGTATATCATCTTTGGAGCCATTCAGATTGTTTGCAATTAAGCATTTTTTTAAAAAATAATTTTTTTTATAATTTCTTCAGGGATATATTTCCAAGATTGCAAAACCTACAGAACTATTGTAGAAGTTGAAACTCATTTAATTTTATCAGTTGGTGTCAAAGGATAATCTTTTTGATGTACCTATGCTTCATAATGGTTTCTCATTCTATCCTTAAAGGGTTTCTTAAAACACACATCAAGTAATTTTAATTGACAGTCATACATGCTGGTATCATTACCAGAGCACAGTTTTTTGATTTTATTTATGCTTAATGTTATCAGTTAAATGTCCTTGGAATATGTCTTACTAGCATGATTTATCTGTTTAAAAGAGTGCCAGGTCTCTTCTTTCAAATATTTTGTAACCAATCTTTCATCAATTCTGTTGTCATCAATGATTTTTTTAATTCTCAAATTATAACCTCTTTAGAAAAATTTTTTTGGGTATAGTTTTTCTGTTTAAAATAATAAAAGATGACAATTTGTTTCCATCTGTGGTTATAGATAGCATTACAGTAATCTATGATTATTCATACCTAATAGTTTAAAGTTTAATTTGTTTTGTTCTTTTCTTGTTTACAGTATAATGTCAAGTCATATCAAGAAAGATTGCTGTTTCATCAGTGTTTCCAATTTGACTCAAACAATTGTTAGACTGCCATCTTAAGTTGATTATTTTGTATTGAAAACTGTGAAACTTATTCTTATAATCTTTAGGCAACGTTTGAACTATTGTATTTCTTCTTCATAATGCTAATCCTTCTCATTTCATCAAATTTTTACACCATTCACAACTTGCTTTAAACATTACCCTAGTACTTTTAGCACTCTCTCTGGCTTTAATTATAACTGTCTACCTTGTCATTGATAAATCTTTACCATATAATTTCTCTATATAAGATAAAATATCTATATCAGTATACTTTCATTTTTTAGGTCAAGTGCATGATTTTATGTTATTTTTACACTGAACTATTATCTCCTTTATGCCTCTCCAATAACAAGTGCTACTTTTGTCAGCAGTAATTTTTTTAATGGCTGCATGATTGCCAATTTCTTCCACATACTATATAATTTTTCTTTTAAATTCAACATCATAAATAAACCATTTTTTTTCATCAGTAAAAGTGAATATGGATAATAATAAAACTCACAATTAAAATATGCCTAACTACCATAAAAATTCTATGCAGAATAAAATTTTTCACTTATTCACTTCCACAATAGATATCAATAAATGTAATACTATTATGTGCATGTGTAAAGCATGAAGCAAAAACATAACAATCATTGCAAAATATGACATCAGGAGAAATAAAATGTTAAAATATGCACTTCCATAGTAAATATCAATGAGTGTAATAATATTACTATGCACATGTGTAAAGCATGAAGGAAAAACATGATCAGTGGGAAATATGATGTTAGGAAAAATAAAATGTTAAAAATTTACTTTCACAGTGAATATTATAATAATACCATGTGCATATGTAAAGTGTGAAGCAAAAACATGATCATTCAGAAATATGACAGCAGAAGAAATAAAATGTTAAAATACAATATTCTCTTCAGATTACCATAGTACGGTAATTAAAAAAAACTCAAAATTAAAATACAGCCAGATGCCACACAATTCAACACAGCTACTATCAAATAGCAGTGATATTAACTCTGAAAATTGCAAACTGCTATCAATGAATGTAATACTATAACATTGGCAGAAATGTGTAAGATGTTAAAATTTTTTGTTTTGAATTTAAGATGCACTCTTCTTTTAGAGGTCCAAAATTTGGAAAAAAAAAGTGTGGCTTATATTGGAAGTAATATGATATTATTATGCCTTATTTATTTATATGACATAAGTAGTCTTCATTTGAACATAAATGTGATTTAAACAAGTATATCAGTATCAAATTACTCAACATGAGTTTTATGAATTTGTTAAAAAAACCTATGAGATGGAATAGATATTTTTGCTTTATTACTTATATTATTGTTGCCACTCTAAAATAAATACATATCATAAATAAAAAATAAACCAATTATTTTATTTAAAGTTTGACTTTGGGTATTTTTTTATTTTATTTTTTAATCACATCACTTAACTGTGTGTGTGTGTGTATGTGGGTCATAGTGCTTGATTTTGTTAATATAATTATTTTATCCTGAGAATACTGAAATGTTACTGATTACTTGTACAAACCTTAATAAACATCTATATTATTTAATATTAATGAATTAAGATATTAAATAAATTCTTGATATTTAGTTGGTTTGTAAATATAGTTTAGATTCAATAAAATATTCACTTTGCTTCTATTCTATATTTAGCAAGTTATATCTCATTAGTGAATTTTAATGTTAAACCCCCAAAGTAAATAAGTACAGTATAGAGAGATAATATAAATTGAACACATTCTTTTACTTATTATTAGGAGTTTAACTTGTTTAATTGCGAGATATTATTTCAAAAGCAAATATATTTCCACATTGACTACCATTAGAGTTTAACATATAAAAGACAGTTTTTTTTTTCTTTATTTATTTATTATTTAATTTAAAAGACACCTTTTGTACAATTATAATTTGGATGTCAAGAACCTATAGGGCATTTGAATAATAGAATCTTAGTATACATTCTATCAGTTACAATTTGATATACCCAAATCTGTGTGAGACAATTTGAAGAGTTAACTTCTACAATATTTATAGTCACAATTTGGCATACCAAAGGCCTCTCTTACTATCATCATCTTTTTGTACAGTTACTATATATATATATATAACACCAAAACTGTCTAACACTATACTAATATATATATATATATGTACAGTTACTATATATATATATATAACACCAAAACTGTCTAACACTATACTAGCAAAAATAAAAATGCAAAACCATAAAACAATACAATACTAGATTAAATTTTAAAATTTTTACCAAAATCCTTACACAACCATGGTTTCATCTACTACAAATAGATCTTCTCAAGTGAAAATCAATCTAAAGGAAAACATATATATATATATATATATATATATATATATATATATATATATATATATATATATATATATATATATATATATATATATATATATATATATATAAACAAACCTTCCCATACTACAAATTCCACCTTCCCTTAATATCAAAAGAAGTCTTCATGAGATTGATAGCCTCAGAATCAAGGAGTTTTATCATCAAAGTCTCCTTTATTCTTCTTTTTAACTCATTCTTTTCATAAAAAATAACCGAAGCATTGTTAAACAATATTCTATGACCTGTATTCAATTCATGAATATATAAAGCTGAGTTAAGATACCTATGTTTAACCCTACTTATATGAACCTTAACCCTTTCATTAAGGCTAAATTTACTCTGACCTACATAAAATTTACCACAACTACATGGAATTTTATAAACAACACCAGGAATAGACCTACTATCAATAGACTGCTTTGAACCATTAAGTAATGAATTCAAATCAGAACATTTCCTCCATGCAACCTTCATTCCACCTAACAAATGACTATTCCTATAAACCAAATTATAAATTGATGCTTTAAATGGTAAAGACATATAATCATCATCCTTACCAACAAAATTCTTATCATCCAAATCACGACTATAAACATTATAATTAAATACCACATTTTTAATAAAATCATGATTATAACCCAATTCTACATATTCAGCAGCAAATTGACTTCTTTGAATATCAGCATCATTATTAAAATTATTAAGTTTTCTATTCCAACAACAAAAATTCAACAAAGACATTTTTTTATTGTATAAAAGGCTGATAACTATCAGGCCTAATCATATTTCTCAAATTTTTAGGTTTTATAAAATGACTACAAAACAAAACATCATTAACCTTCTCAACATTTAAATCTAAAAACTTTAATTTTACAAAATCAAAACCACCACCCCTCAATTGTAAACTTAATACTAGAATCAAAACCATTCAATGCACATAAAAACTCTTCTAATTTCTTTTTCTGAATAACAAACAAACAATCATCAACATACCTAACAAATAATTTAATAGAACATGTAAACATATTAATAATACTACACTCCAAATAATCAATATAGACAGCACACATCAATGGAGAAATGACATAGCCAATAACCCAACCTTCTCTAATCTTATAAAACACATCATTAGACATAAAATACATTGAATCCTCTAACAGCAAAAGCAAATCATGAAAAACCTTAATCTTATCTGCAGAAATACATTCTATTTTTTTTAAAATTGAAAGAAAAACATCAATACTTTTTAATCTATTAACCGATTGATACATATTTTCAATGTCTAAACTACCAAAAACACAATCATCATCCAAAATAAAACCATTTATTTTCTTAAAAGCCTCAAAAGAAGAAGAAACACAAAATTGACCCAATTTTATACAATCCTTAAAATATCTTATAATAAATTTTGATATTTTATCAACAATATATATATATATATTATAACGATCAAAATGAAAGTGCAGATCGAATCTAACCGCAAAAACAATATCTGCAACTACCAGGGTGCCATCTAGGCATTTGAGCCTAGAAAAATTTATAAAGTAGGCAGATACGGGCTGTTAAGATTCCACTTTATTTAAATATTCCGATCGTTAGCCCAAGTCACTAGCTCAACGGAGACACTGAGATAAAAATCTATAAATTTTTATATCTTAAATATAAAAGAATAAAAGCCACTGCCAGAAATTAACACATAAAAATATTTATTTACGCACATATAAAATAACATTTAAATTTTGAGGAATAAGTTTAACATTTTTAGATTTTTTTATATTACTCTTTAATTGTACATTTACATAAATTTCAATGAGTTTTAATATTTTATTTAGATGGTCAAGTATGAATAGACTACATAGATCTGCATTTGAAAAGAAAATATTCTTCCCTGATTTAACCTTAGGCAACAAATTTCGCAACCAAACTGGCGCCAATCCATCTGATACATTCATGTATTCAATGTAGCATGATACGACAACACAAAATACTATACTGTCAGGAAACGTACATCTGAACAATAAGTAGAAATAGAGAAGACATTGACTCTCCACCAACAGGAATGTGACATCTGTTGGCAAGTAGAACAATAAACAAAAAACTCCATAGGAATGGACTGCGGTCTTCTGCCAACTTACAAACCCATCCATAGGCAAACAGAGGGTGTGTGGTGTATATCTATAATCCTGCCCATAGCGGACCTCATACTACATCTACTAATTACACAAATATATCCAATCCATTGAACCAATTCAACTACGAAATGAATAACCTAAGATTACCCTCCCTTAATATAACTTTACAAATCTATATAGCCATTCACGCCCGACTTAAAATTAACATTTAAATACGTTCGCACAGATTATTTTTATCCAATTTGTTTTATAATGTCGAATATAGATCGGATGCACAGATTCCACGGTCAAAAACATTCCAAATTAAACACAACCGATCAAAATACAAAGTCAATCGATAACGTCAATTGCTGAGGGAATACAGGAGACCCTTTGGTGTTCATCATAAGACACCACAGTGATATCGTTGACTTATATATTCTAATCGACTGTGAAAACCACAACATAATCAACCGCTAACGAATCTATGCAACGTCTATACCCAACCTTAAATTTCCTCATTTAAAATTTAAACAATAAATAATAATACAAATAAATAATAAATGGAAATGATTTTTTTTTTTATCAAACGCAAACATATATAATATTACACATTATCAATTGAGTTGACACATAAGTCAGAGAAAAGTTCTTTTTATAAAATTTAAATTAACTTATCAATCTTTAAGGTTCTTAATTAATATTATGATTTTAACAATCGTTCAGTTCTATTGCTTACGGTAGAAGAGTCCATGTTCCCGTTGGCAATTCCCACGGAGACTTTCCTGGAAGACTGGTCTGATATTTTGGAGGTAGCATTAGCTGGTTCTGTTCTGGTATCACAGTCTTTGCATTTTTAAAATAAGTGAGTGAGGATGACAAGTGCGTCTTGTCACTAGACTCACCAAAATCAAGTTGGAAAACTGACTGGAACTCAATATTTTTTTCTTTTTATAGTCCTCCTATGGATTCCATGAACAAAAACGTCACTGTTCTGTTTTTTCGTTATGGTCCGGGCCTTTATTTGCTTCCATTGGTCAAGCTAAAATCTCTTTCTTCTCTTATCTAACTTTTCATCTGACTTTTTAATTAAACAGCTTTTAGATAATTAATAAACAATCATTTCCATTTATAGATTACAGGAATTAATTAATACCTGTTTTTATTTTAACTTACGTTATTTTTTTATTAAAATATTTTTATATTTCAATCTTGTATTTTTTTATTAGAAAAAATACGTTCAAATACTTTTTTTTTATGTTGTTTATGAAAAAAATATTTTTAAAGTTTAGCATCTGTGCGAATGTATATACGTTTAACAATATTTTAATTTTAGCGTTTAGTTTTTTACTTTTATTTGCGAACTTTTAAGTTTTTATTTTAAATAAATGTAACGACATATTTATATATCGTTACAATATGAAAAGAAAGTTACTGTTAACACTAACTGAAATAATTATAGAAACCTTAAAATGATTTTAAGGTTTGCTATTATTGAGATATAGATCTTTAAACAGAGGGCGTTACTGGATATTTGTAATTGTATAATGGTTTGTATATTTTATATATATATATATGTAATAAATAAAGTTTGATATCTGTATTCGTTTCACAATATATGTAATATACAAATCAATATATATATATCAAAATACAGTACAATTTATATAAATTATATTCTTTTATTATTAAAAGATTTAAAAGAAATCAACACTATAATAAAATTAAAAATAAAAATATCAAAATGAAATGGATTTCAATGCCATTTATATCAGATGAGCAGGTCAAGTTTATTAGGAAAATTTATAATGGTTTGTGTCATATTGCTTTTTTCTCTACAAATAACATAAATAGATTGCTTAATAATTCTAAAATTCAAAGTTTAATCAAAATTCTATTATATATAGATATGTGGATGCGGCGTACAATACATTGGTGAATCTAAGTGTACATTTGAGAAGAGAATAAAAGAACATATGCTTTTATATAATAGAATTCAAAAAGAAAATCAATATGGAACAGATGTAAATAAACCTTCATCATCTGTTATATTTGATCATAATAAATCTTGTCAATATGGATTTAAATTTGATTATAAAAATATGAAAATTATTCAAATTGAACGTTGTCATAATAAACGTAAAATAAAAGAGGCTATGTTGATTTCAAGAAATTGTCAAAGGTTAATGAATCGCCAGTCATCAAATGTTAAGATAACAGAATTGTGGGAAATCTGAATTGAACTATGGGTATTGTTAAGGGTTGTCTCGTTTTGATTATTCAACATTATATAGTTGATAAAGACTACAAAGTGTATAGTCGAAAGTACTTCTAAAAGAATATAATTTATATAAATTGTACTGTATTTTGATTTGTATATTACATATATATATATATATATATATATATATATATATATATATATGTATCTATATATATATATATATATATATATATATATATATATCATAAGAACATAAAAAGTGCTGAGGAAGTAAAATACTATATACAATTCCAATCTCAAATCACACTCTTGGACTTTTTTAAACATCTCTACAATAAACTAGGTGAAATGTTAACATTTAGAATATATGGAATAGAAATTTAAAACCTCCATTAGAATTAGATACCTAATAGGATCAAAGTTCTTAAAATGCTACTATAAATATGTGATGCACATAAAGTCAATATCTTTTTTTATTATGTAGTTTATAATTTATCTGTGTATTTTCATTATCTTTAGATTGATTTTTAAACTTTTTGATGAGTTCATTTAATTTGTTTTACTTCTGGTGATCCTTTTTACTTTTAATTTTGGAGAATAGTTATTAATATAAACTCTTGTGATGCCATGATTATTGCATACATGTATTATGCCAACAACCTAGAGTTTTAAACTTAGTTAAAGATTTAAAAAAATTTAAGTAACTGAAGAATTAAAAAAATAAGCTAAATCTTTTTCCAAATAGTTTTTTTTTATATTTATCTGACAAAAAATTCAATATATGATAATAAATATATTCCTAGTGGGTTTAAAATCGTGATAATGTTTTAGACTTAAAATCTCATGCTTCCAGTTTCTAAACTCAACCTACCATTTCTGGTTAGTCACTCATGGGTGGCTAAGCATTTTATTTTTGACTATATGCAATATAGCACAGTGGTAGTTTGAGAGATTCATGTGATAAAGGCTTTTTATTTGAGTTCAGCCTATATCTTCTGGTCCTCAAACAACCCTGAATTCCTGAGCGATTACATATTAAATTATATAATAAATATATAACTGTTCTGATCTAAAGATAATGATTCCACATAAATCTAGATTGAATAAAAGAATTGTTGAAATTTGGTGCATCTATTGCTATTAACAAGACAAGTATCATATATTTGGGTAGATCCTAATGTATGGTTTGTCTTTTTTTTTATTAAATGCTCATTTTTTATATTTAGATATATTTATTAAAAGAAGCATGTTAACTCTGTTTAAAATCATTCATTGAAATAAAAAATGCTGTAAGCTTTTTTAACAGTATTTTTGTTGAAAATTATACAGTTCTAACTATTATAAAATTGATAACCTCTATTTTATATCTAACCATCTAATATTTTTTATAAAATAGAAGGGGAAAAAGTTTATTTTACATTCAGAATGAAAGAAAAAGTTATTCTCTTGAGTAAAATTTGCTTTAACTGCCTAAGATTCTGGTGCCAACAAGATTTTTTAAAAAAATTATTTTTAGTAAAGACATCCATTTTAATTTTTAATATCTTTGGCACGACAGATTTTCTTGAGTTATTTCTTTTTGAGAAATGGTTATATTGTTTTCAAATCATAATCTTCTTTCCTTGAAAATTTTATTTAAGTAGTTATTAGATTTTAGAAGTTAAAATAATGTCGCTATAAAAATAATATACAAAACTTAATGCTTACAAAATTAACAACAAATCAAAAAAATTCCAGTAATGTGCGACTCACGCACAACCCACTCATAAATATACATAACCGTTTATTTTGATAAATGACACGGATACAAATAAATATTAGACTTTTTATACAAAATAAAAGACAGATATATTACTATTTAATAACCACTTTAGTGCAAGATTAATCTAAAATTGGGCAATGGGGAGGGGTGAAAATATGGATTTAGTTTTAAAAAAAAGATAAATTGAAAGGATAAGATTAGCAATATAAAAGTGTTAAAGAATTAGTAAATAGTCAAGTTCATCAGAAATTATATTTAGTTCATTTCTTTTACTTGCCCAAATCCAGTAAAGAAATTCTTTACTGTATTAGATTCAATAGCATCAGATCCAATAAACTGAAAGATATACTGACTGGACTTATGATGTTTGATTTTATATATTTTTAAGAAGCACTATTAAATAAATTTTTGAATTTATTACTATGATAATTTACATTAAAGAGAGTCAAAATGGAAAAAAGTACATTGATGGTAACTTTAGGTAAAGGGGTTTAAGTGCCAAAATAGGGACTATATTAGGTGTGAAACTCAATCTGGGTCAATAGGTAGTGTTGTATGAACAGTTTACAAGTTTCCCTGTATTCTGTATGGACTTGCAACATGAGTAAGGATCATCAAGTGTGCGTAATTGCAGCATTGGTTAATTCCTTGAAATGGTTGGTTTTAGATGGGGTTGTAATCAATGTGGCTTAAATCAGAATGGTAGTCCTATAAGTAACTAATTTAATTATACCACTCTGATGAATTAATCTTTTAATTTGTAAAATGCAATAGCAATACATAGAGGTCTCTACTGTACCTTGACATCCATGTTTTTATATAAAAATTATCAAAATATTCAAATTAATTTATATTCTCAAGCAGGTAAGATTGCAATAAAGATTATTAATGAAATTATTAAAATTCATTCTCTTTTTTAAATTTAATAATTGATTTACTAATTTTGTTTTAATTTAACAACTAACACATCTTCAGTAGATTATAAGCCCTCAAAACTGTATATTTTATCAAAAGTACAGACTGCTATCTTGGTTTATAGCAAAACTCGCAAGTACTTCTCCCCTAAATGGATAATAATATAGATAACACCTTATTTAATCCAATGCACTTTTGCTTCATTTTTTCTTGTTCCTTTGATATGCAACTCCTATTCAGGGAGTCATGATGTAAAATGGAAATACTGTAATTCATTAGCCTTTTTCTTTTTTTAAAAAGCTTTGATTTTACAGATATAAAAACAAGAGCATAAAAAATTGATAATTGCTGAAATAATTAAGATTATAAAAACAAATTGAAATCGATAGGTTTAATGAGGACATGTGGCTGAAAATGATAATACAGCTAGAGGATGAACCATAAATCCAATTTCATAAGGATAGAGAAGAAAAAATAAAACTTCAATGTAAGTTGAGAAAAGGTTGGTATCCTTTTCTTATCAAAATTTGTCATGTATCGAAGCCTGATCGTTCTTAAGACAACTGTTTAAATTCTGATTGGCTGTCTGAGAGACAATCGTGCATATGAAAGACTGGCAAACTTTCAATTATTACCAAAACATCAGTATGTGTATTACTAGTGTAAATACATGATGTTAATAGTTTTATCTAATCAATAAACACACTGAATGCTGGTTTTTTTTAACATTCCAACAAATGTATAGTATTTGTATGGCCTAGGTGCAGTGCAACTAATATTGCAATCATTTTAAAATATCTTTATTTTTTATGAGTAGAGAATTCTGCGTAAAAAGAATACACAATAATTCAAAAAATGTCTATGAACTCTTCAAAAGTATATCTGTGCTAGGTGTTCCTGATAAAATAATTTCATAAAGCAAACTACTTGTTTTTATAATTTGACATATGAATATGCAGTTAAAAAATTAATATATGCAGGCCAGTGATATATAAATTTAAAAAGTATAAAATGTTTATATTTATGCATATATATTTTAAATGGTTATTTTTTAATTAAACATACATGCAATTCATATATCTAATTATTGGTTGGGTAATGGGTATTTAAGTACTTTTTTTTTTAAAAAAAAAAAGAGTAAAATTAGAAATGGGAAACAAAAATCCTCTAATTTCAGAAAATCATAGTAGGCAGTTGTGTGGTAGTAATGATAATTATAATTAATAAAGTATCCCTGCATGTTTCTCGCAAAAGATTCTCCTTCATACAGCAAGTGAAATTTGTAATGAAATTGATGCCTAGATCATAAAGACACTAAATTCACTTATCAAGCTTTAAAAATCCCAGAATTTATCAATTCTATGTGAATCAAATTAAACTCCAACTTATCAGTCTAAATCATCAACAGAAATATCAATAACATAAAATAAAATGATAAGTGTATATATCATAATTTAGAAAACCTTCAGTAAAGATATCTATAACATGATAAAAATTTATAAAAATAAGAGTGACTTACTGTATGTTCATTACATATTGTATAAAAGTAAAATAATCTTAAATAAGACCACTACTGTGCAAAAAACTTTTCAATACTCCTCAGTCACAAAACATTATTCATTACACTAGTGAACTTCTGGTTAATATTGGAAGGAAGGAGATGTATGTATTTTTGCTTTAATTTATCTTTTTTTTTAAAAAAAAATAGATATCTATACACTGATTACTAATTAGATAGTACTCTGAGTTATCATTACATGCTTAGATTAAAAAAGAACATACTAATAGATAAACATTTTTACATCTTTTAAATTTATATATTCATTGATTTACATATATACATTTTTAAATTATATATACATATGTAATGATCTGTAGAAAAAATAATAGTAAAATTTAAATAAAAATAAAAGTATAAAAATAATGGACTACTTAGTTGTTCAAGAGGTCATATGATGTTCAAACACCAAAAGTAACAATACGAAGTTTATTACAAGAACTAGTCTATCACAGTGCTTAACCATACTATGACATATTATGTTTACAATGTTTTGATATCTAAATTTTGCTAATATGCTTAATCTCAATATATCTTTTAACTTTTCTCATTTAAAATATACTTATTCAACAACAACACTCTTGCAGTAGGTTTTCACAATGATGAAATGCCGATTAATTAGACTTTTCAAAGATCTTAAGAATTAATTTTTTTAAAAAAAAGCTTTAAAATTTTAGAAAAAAAAACAGCCTTCTTATAGTAAGTGATCTATCTAAATTTTGATAATCAGTGCAATAAATATATTCAGCAAGAAAAGCAGTATAAAATGTAAATTAAAAGAAAATAATTGAGACAATAAATATGTTGAATAAAAGCAAGCAAAGAGGAAGTAAAAACAATTTATAAAATTGGAAAATAAGAATAATTTTATAATATATTTTTAAGTAGATCTTGACAAATATATTGTGCCATTACTTTTCGTATCTAAAAGTTTGTAGGCAAAGAATCAAAAATTTTAATTGCAACTGGAATCGTATCATATGAGGGCGCCACTAGGAAAAGAACCTAGATCAACGAAATTAGAAGAATCTTATATTAGCGGCTGTTAATTTTTATACGTATGACAGATCCAACTAACCTCCCCTTTGTAATCCCATTTTTAATATGTGTGTATACGTGACGATCATATGTTTTATTATCACATACAAGCACTAAAGGAACAAACAAGTACACTTAAATATGTTTCAAATAATAATACCTGTTATTATAATTTTTACTTTTCTTTTATTCAAGACTCTTGCTAGAAACAAATCATTAATAATTCCCCCTCTACCTTCCTCTTTTGTATAAACTTAACATGACTAACATTATCTTTCTTTTTTATATAAATAAAAAAACAAACAAAGGTGAAGAGTAATATGTATTTTTCGTTTTCGAAGGAACATGCACTTTTACTTATATATAAGCATCCCAGACTGGTCCGAATCTTGACCAGTACAGAGGCTAAGCGGCTTACTATTAGGAGCAAGTTATTACACTAAACCTCTACCCTCTCTTTCAATATTTACTCAACCCTTAAACTTTTCATTTATGCTTTCTTAAATCATTTTTACATTCTATTTTGATAACAATTTCTGGGATTCATTCATGGGATTATTATTATTTTTAACCTCTGGCTATAGTCTTGAATTTCGTCAAAAGTTATTTGAAAACCCTCCGTAAAAAAAAAAATTAAAAAAAAAAAAAACAAAAATATAAATAAATTACGTATTTTGCATAAAACTAATTGGACAATGTAAACATAAGCATTATAAATATATATATAACAAAACCCCTTCTATTGTCGCAACTTATAGTTCATGGTTGATGAAATACAATCCTAATTAGATATGTTTTTAGGTTCAGCAATCTCTATAATTCAATCAAAAAACAAAGTTTATATTACCCTGATTGATCAGTGTCCATACACGTTCCTTGGGATCCTTTGGGAGTTGATTTACAGCAACAAATTTTGTCCTCCAGCTGGCTTCACTTTTTCTTAGGTGGCCTTGTTCCATGAGTTGGTTTTCCAGTGTGATGAAAATCTAGGAATCAGCCAGTGTCCCGGCTGGGGACGAATCTTAGTTGTTTACCCTTCTAACATTTTATTTTCACTCTATAATAGTTTTTTTCCTTTTATTAAAAAAAGCTAATAATAATCTAACAATAGGTTTGTCTCTGTATTTATAGTTCTTTTTCCATTGTCCTTTTATCTGATCATGTTCCCAGCCAGTGATTGCATTTCTTTAATTTTTTTAGTTTTTAACACCTTCCAACTAAAAGATACAACAATACAATTCATTACAATTCTTCTTCTCCTTCCCCTCCCTTCAGATTAGAAAATTTAATTAAAGTTGTTTTCCAAAAACAAAAAATATTTTATTATTTTTTCTTTTAATATCACTTTCGATGTAATCTCTCAATCCAATTAAAAAAAAAACAACTAATCTACCATTTGGCCTTTTCTTTTCTTTCTGTTTATTTTTTTCAAATCCCAATAAAAAACTAATAAATAAGACCAAAAAACTTTCTATATACACAGCATTTATTTCTTATTTTATACCTAGTATATATATATGTGTAGATATGTAATTTACATACACAGAAAATATAACATGAGCCGCTCAAAATTATTGGCTCATTGCATCCCTTCCCGATAAAAAAAAATATACAAAAAAAAATACTTTAATTACCTGTGAAGGCTTGCCTGTAAATTTTCTTATCTCGTTACCTTTTCCACTAGATTCATTACTATTTTCCTACCTAATCTTAGAGTCTTCCCCTTCTTTTGTATCGTTATACTCCATATCGACTAATCTCGATCGATAGATGTCGATTTTCTGCCAGTTTCCACTGTACTCCTGAAGGAAGGTTATACCTTATAGTTCTCACTATTTGAAATTGGTCCATTGGATAAGCTTCCAATGTTTTTAATTTTGCATCTTGATGCTGGAAGAACTGACTATACATTCCGTCTTTGTCAGGTTTATATTTCTCTCATCATATTTTTATGTGTATTGCCTCTTGTTTTTCCACACCCCAGAACCCCTGTAAAATCATGTTTCGATATTCCGAGAAATTTTTGGGTCTGTAATTTACAGCTTTCCACCATTCCTGCTCAGGACCACTTAAATAGCTCGTAGCGATGATAATTTTTTCTGCTTCCTCTGATCTATGAAAGTGAAAAAGATCTTGGAAACTATTCAAATAATTAAATGGGCTTTCTTCCCTGTCTCCTTTAAACCCCTTTAAATTAATAAACTTGGCTGATGCCATTCTAGCGAGGTTATTTTCCTCAGGTTCGTTCAGTTTCTTTTCCATTTTACATTCCTCCGTATCTATCATTGTCCACTTCTTTCATGTGTTCACTTTTATTTGTTCTAGTTGTCCTTTCCCTTACCTTTTTTTCCTCACTATACTTATTGGCTTCCACATCTGTTTTATTTAAATCCCCTTCTATCTCCGATCTGTCTTCTTTATTCTCTTTTAAATAATTTATCTCTTTTCGCATGTCTTCAATCATTTTTTTAATTTTTTTTATTTCTTTTCCGTCTTCTTCTATCATGTCTTTAGTCTCTTTTATTTCTTTCCAGTCTTCCAAAACTATTCTTTTTAGGTCATTAATGGCTCCCAGTATCTCTTCCTAACTGACACCACTCGGGGTTCTTGAATGTCACCACCGGGCTTTCCGCTACACTTTCGTCCTCGCTCATTTTTATTTTGTCTTTTTTTTTATATTCTACTCTTAATTCTAAATTCTCCCCCAACCAAGACACCAACTCTGATCTTATTTAAAAAAATAAACCACCCCACCTATCTCACAACTCTTATCTCCGGCCGTTTATTATTCTCATAAGCTCCAAAATGTTGGGTATTCCATTTTCTATCTATTACTTCTCCTACCCCTCTGTGCCATTACTTTTCATATCTAAAAGTTTGTAGGCTAAGAATCAAAAATTTTAATTACAGCTAGAATCGCATCATATGAGGGCGCCAGTAGGAAAAAAATCTAGAGCCACAAAATTAGAAGAATCTTATATTCATATCTGTTAATTTTTTATACATATGACAGATCCAACTAACCTCCCCTTTGTAATCCCATTTTAATATGTGTGTATACACGACGATCATATGTTTTATTATCACATACAAGTGCTAAAGAGACAAACAAGTACACTTAAATATGTTTCAAATAGTGATACGCTTTATTATAATTTTTACTTTTCTTTTATTCAAGACTCTTGATAGAAACAAATCATTAATAATTCCCCCTCTACCTTCAACTTTTGTATAAACTTAACATGACTAACATTATCTTTCTTTTTTATATAAATAAAAAAACAAACAAAGGTGAAGAGTAATATGTATTTTTCGTTTTCGAAGGAACATGCACTTTTATTTATATATAAGCATCCCAGAATGGTCCGAATCTTGACCGGTACAGAGGCTAAGTGGCTTACTATTAGGAGCAAGTTATTACACTAAATCCCTATCCTCTCTTTCAATATTTACTCAACCCTTAAACTTTTCATTTATGCTTTCTTAAATCATTTTTACATTCTATTTCGATAACAATTTCTGGGATTCATTCATGGGATTATTATTATTTTTAACCTTTGGCTATAGTCTTGAATTTCATCAAAAGTTATTTGAAAACCCTCCGTAAAAAAAAAATTAAAAAAAACAAACACAAATATAAATAAATTACGTATTTTAAATAAAACTAATTGGACAATGTAAACATAAGCATTATAAATATATATATATAACAAAACCCCTTCTATTGTCGCATCTTATAGTTCATGGCTGATTAAATACAATCCTAATTAGATATGTTTTTAGGTTCAGCAATCTCTATAGTTCAATCAAAAAGCAAAGTTTATATTACCCTGATCGATCAGTATCCATACGCGTTCCTTGGGATCCTTTGGGAGTTGACAACAAATTTTGTCCTCCAGCTGGCTTTGCTTTCTCTTAGGTGGCCTTGTTCCATGAGGTGGTTTCCTGGTGTGATAAAAATCTAGGAATCGGCCAGTGTCCCGGATGGGGACAGATCTTAGTTGTTTAGCCTTCTAACATTTTATTTTCACTCTATAATAGTTCTTTTCTTTTATTAAAAAAAGCTAATAATAATCTAACAATAGGTTCGTCTCTGTATTTATAGTTCTTTTTCCATTGTCCTTTTATCTGATCATGTTCCCAGCCAGTGATTGCATTTCTTTAATTTTTTTAGTTTTTAACACCTTCCAACTAAAAGCCATGACAATAGAATTAATTACAATTCTTCTTCCCCCTCCCCTCCCTTCAGATTAGAAAATTTAATTAAAGTTGTTTTCCAAAAACAAAAAATATTTTATTAATTTTTTCTTTTAATATCACAATCCAGTTTAAAAACAACTAATCTACAATTTTGCCTTTTTTTTTTTTTTTCAAATCCCAAAAAAAACTAATAAATAATACCAAAAACCTACTATAAAAAAAACTAATAAATAATACCAAAAAAACTTTCTATATACACAGTATTTACTTCTTATTTTATACCTAGTATATATATATATATGTGTGTGTGTGTGTGTGCATAGATACATAATTTACATACACAGAAAATATAACATGAGCCACTCGAAATTATCAGATCAATATGTATACTTTATGAAATGTATTGTGACACTTTTCTATTTGAAACTAAATTCAGTAAATACTTTTGGTAAAGTTCATAATTGAAATGTTCTTTGGTGCTTATCCCATTGGTGAAAAGAAAATTCCTTGTCACTTTATAAACATTAAATGTAATAAAATAAAATTAGGAGTGTGTGGAGTGCTGGAGAGAGAAGCTATAATGAGTACAAACTATAAGACTACAAAATAATCAGCAGTTCCGTGCCATTTTAAAAACATTATAAATGTCCATATTTTATTTTAAAATTTGTAATAGGTGAATATTTATTGTGTTTGTTAGATTTATCATCATCATCATTATTATTATCATTATCATTATTTCTTCTTCTTCTTCTTCTTCTTCTTCTTCTTCTTCTTCTTCTTCTTCTTCTTCTTCTTCTTCTTCTTCTTCTTCTTCTTCTTCTTCTTCTTCTTCTTCTTCTTCTTCTTCTTCTTCTTCTTCTTCTTCTTCTTCTTCTTCTTCTTCTTCTTCTTCTTCTTCTTCTTCTTCTTCTTCTTCTTCTTCTTCTTCTTCTTCTTCTTCTTCTTCTTCTTCTTCTTCTTCTTCTTCTTCTTCTTCTTCTTCTTCTTCTTCTTCTTCTTCTTCTTCTTCTTCTTCTTCTTCTTCTTCTTCTTCTTCTTCTTCTTCTTCTTCTTCTTCTTCTTCTTCTTCTTCTTCTTCTTCTTCTTCTTCTTCTTCTTCTTCTTCTTCTTCTTCTTCTTCTTCTTCTTCTTCTTCTTCTTCTTCTTCTTCTTCTTCTTCTTCATTATTATTACTTCATTACTTATTATTATTATTATTATTATTATTATTATTATTATTATTATTATTATTATTATTATTATTATTATTATTATTATTATTATTATTATTATTATTATTATTATTATTATTATTATTATTATTATTATTATTATTATTATTATTATTATTATTATTATTATTATTTAATAATAACATAATTTTACCAACTCAGTTTTCACTAGTAATTCTTGTGCTGCATATTTCCTATAACATCAGTGAGTTCGTAATGCGAGTAAACAATGTATACAGAAAGCTTATTACTTTCTGCTTAAAAATTTTTATTTTTCATTTATTATTTTGGACAAAGAAATATATACATTTTTTGTTAGTTTTGCAATTGTTTATTTTTTATGAATTAGTTCTATTATTTATATTGCCCTGTATGGAATCAGCAGTAGTTAAACCAATATTATAAGTGCACCAAAACAATAACATGAACTTAGGTTAAATTTCCAAAATCTATGTTCATACCAAAAATCACATTTTTCTTTACTTATGCCATACTATCATATAAATACACTTTATCCAAACCGCTTCAAACACTTTTTAGCAAAACTTTTTTTTTTTAGAAGATCAAAATAAACTTGTTCTGAAGAAGACTGAAGGTCAGTCAAAACATAGGTGTATGTATACGTACAAATAAAGAGTTTTTCTAAAAAGTGTTTGAAGCGGTTTGGATAAATTGTAAAATCTATGATGTTCTAATAAATATATTAATGATATCTTTTTTTGTATTTATAACTATCACAGAACATGACCACCACTTTTTTTACAATCCATTGATGACTATGACTTGCCCTAAGTGACAGTATTGCATGGAAAAAGTTGCTATTAAGATTTCTATGTGATACTACTTAAGCTATTCATGATTTCTAACTTATAGCTGTAAAGATATATCTCTATTTTCAGCAACCCAGTAAAGCTCAATACTACAATGTACTGCTTACATTGATAATGTACTATTTTCTATTAGCATCACAATATAATTTATTTCAAAATTATACAGGTGACTAGATAATAACTTTATACTTTAAATTAACATTTCCTTATCTAATTTGTGATTTGTTCTTGCTGTTATATAATTCTAAACATTAAAAATATGAATTATTATTATTTTGATTTGATTAATTTTAGAGAGGAATGTATCCTGAATTTTTATTTTAATAATGACTATATAATTTCGCACATATAATATATTAAAAACAACCAAATTTTCAAAGTAATTTTCAAAAAAAAAAATGTTATAAATTATTTATAATGGTAAAATAAATAACATTTTGTGTTAAAATTTATTGCCTTTTTTGATAATAGTCAAAAGTTCTCTCAAACAAATAATATTTTTAAAGAATTTATATAAATACTGAGTAAAAGCAAATAATTTACATTTGAGTGATTTATTGTAAAAATTTATAAATATTTCAAGGTGATTATAATTTCTCACTATTATAAAGGTCAAATGGTTATATATTTTATCATAAGTAGAATTTCCATTAAAAAAATTAAATGATTCAGCTATTATTAATCTCTAGTGAGAAATTTAATAAGTTATAGAATCTTAATACAGAAATAATAAGAAATTTGAACAGAATTATGTACATGTCTTATATAGACTATATGGAAACAAAAATCGTCCAGATCCAATCTATTTTTTTTTTTTTGCAAATAAAAATTAAAAAATTAATTTATCTAAATCTTACTTAAAATATCTTAATTATACAGATCTATTTAAAAATAAATTATTATTATTATCATTATCATTATTATTATTATAGATTTAGAACACAAATATTTAGATTAAATATCACCCAATGTTTTTAAATAAAACACGTAGTTAGCGGAGAGGTCAGCACAGCAGCCTTGCAAGCAAGTAGTTGGTTGCAGATGGTTGTTGCGGGTTCACCTCCTGGTTGATGCTATGACATATGGAAAAAAAATGTAAAACCATTAAGATCTTATTAGGACTAAATTAATACAGAGAAAAACTAATAAAAAATTTATATGACTCAAAAGAAATATTTTTTTAATTCTTCCTGTTTATAGAAAGAATAAAAGAATCAGAGATGAAAACATACTTAAATAGCAAGAGAAGATTAAAACCAAGAAAAGACCAACAAAGAGGAGTGAATGAAATCATTAGAGAATATTTAAAATGACTAAGAATAAAACAATGGGAAAAATTGTGAAAAATTAACAGAAATATATATGTTGTAACCTTGGAGGGGGGCATGTGAGGCAGGTAATGGAAAGAGGTAGTGATGAAGATTTTGAAAATGGTAATGGAGGGATAGGGAGAGGAATACAGAGAGGAAAAGGAATTGAGAGATAGTGAGGAAGTGATGAAGATGGTGCCAATTGTAAGCTTATACTATCGCCATCATCAATGAAACTTAATACATTGAATGCTAAAAAGCAGTTCTATAATTAACCAATCAGGCTGCCATGTTGGGGCACCAATTGTAACCTTCGGGGAATGGTGGATAGGGAGACAAGATGATGAAGATTGTGAAAATGGAAACAGAGGGATAGGAAGAGGAATACAGAGAGGGGAGAAACTGTGATGGTGAGGAAGTGATGAAGATGGTGAATAGAGTGATGTTAAAACAAATGGATAATAATAATAGAGAAACTCTTACAGAATGGGCTTTTGCTCATATAATTTATATGAGCGGTGTTGAGCGTGTGGGTTACAATACATTTTGTGGTGCCCACATACTGTAACCCACACACTCAACTCTGCTCATATAAATTATATGAGCAAATCCCAGGGCACCAATTCTATTATGAATAGAATATATTTATTTGTGAGCAAGAATCTTTCATAGTTAAAATGTGAAACAAGAATTGATAACATTACAAATTATAGTTTTATTATGATTTCAGAATATTTTAAAAAAGTAATCACTATTTTTTTATTTTTTTGAGGAAATAAAAAAGAAGATAATTCAAAATCCCCAACAACATAGATGATAGATGCTTTTTCATTAATTCACCCATAAAGTACACTGAATGCTATGTTTCTATCATGTTTTCTCTTATAGTATCATGCAGTATATAGTTTAATAAACATAAATGATCATTGGCACCAGCTATATTTTAAAGTAGTAGCGGGTGGTGTTGGTGGTGGCAGCAGTGTTGGTGGTAGTAGTACTTCTATTACTACTACTATTACTATTACTACTACTACTACTATTATTATTATTATTATTATTATTATTATTATTATTATTATTATTATTATTATGTACCATGCATTGATTATTAACAAATATGATTAATAGCTACTTTTGCATTTTCTTTAATTCAGACATATTGTTTCTATAAATAATTTTATTTTGTTTCTAACAGTGATTGTCCAATAGTCTTCATCAGATATTTTCACTAATTCATTATATGAAAACTCTTGAGCAATTGGAACTGTAATAAAATACAATACATTTTTTGTAGAAATAATATGCTTGCATCGAAGAAAATGTATAGGAAAGTACTTATTAATTATAATAGCAACCTATTTGTAAACTTTCTAACAAAACAAGTTTTTGTACAATATAAAATCCTAAATTTTGTCACTTTTCTAGAAAAACAAACTTCATTTATAATATTTTAACCAATCATTTACATGATTTCCTTTATTATGCAGAACATATCTTTAAAAGATATATTTCAATATTTAAGTACTATACATATAGCAAAGAAATCAAGTCATATGTCACATGACATTAAAATTATATTACAAATGTTATCTAATGAGCATGCTCATAGCTCTTAACAAGATTTTCAGAATATCCCTACCGTCAGATCTGTTTCTAGCTTCTTGCTTTCCTCAGTGAGATGCTAAGACATTCATGTCAGAAGCTTTTTGTCTGAGGATTGGGGTATTCTTATTTTCATTAGATAACATTTGTAATACAAATTTAATACCTTAGAATGTGACATGTGATTTTATTAGTTTGCAATTATATTTTTTGTACTTAATGCTTTGGTGATTTTATATGGTGTATCTGAACATGGGTCAGTCCCATATGGCTATTTAAGTTAGATACTGGATTTGAAGACATGTGGATGTCTGAAAATTTCAGAGTTTCTTCTTAATAGTTAACCCAATGGTAGTCAGCCTGGTCCCTACCACCCACTAGTGGGTGCTCCAGCCTTTATGGCGGGTGGTAAAAATTTGTCTGATACTGGACCACTTTTTTTTTAATTTAATTGACTTTTAAAAAAATTTCATAGCATTATTTAAAAGCATTTTCATTAGATTTTCATAAAATTCTCCATGACAATTTAAGTTTTTGAAAATAACTATTTGTATCACCCATGCATAGGTTTAGTTCATGTTATGTAAGTGAAACTAATTGGATCTATAGTGCAACTGCTAACAAAAAGATCTTTGTCCCAGAATATCTCACACATCTCCCCCTCCCCCCAAACCCAATCCACAATGCATGAGAAGCATGCAAAGATGATGGTTTATGGTGCAGATTCTTTTGTTTGCGGTCACATTGGTCAGTACACAGTTATATTTGAGAGAGTGAGCATGGGCCTACATCTTCAACAAAATATTATGAAATGTTATGAGCCCATGTCCCAAAAAATGAAATATACTTGTGGCTATTTACCAGAATATCTAAAGATGGGTTCCATAGAATCTGTTTAAGTAAACAAGCCAATGTGTTTGAGGCAATGAAGCCAAGTTGATTGCGAGAACATCTTGCTACAGAGCATCCAAATGATAAGAACAAGCCCATTGAATATTTTCAGGAAATATATAAAAAAATTTAAAATCATTCAACAATCATTGCATCATTTAAGAAACAACATGCAGTGAACGAAGATGGATTAATTGCCTCATCGCATTTCACAATTAATTGCAAAAAGTGATAAAAGTTATAATATTGGAGAAATTTTAATAATACTCTCTATAAGGAATTTATTTGAATAGTAATGCATCAAGGCATACCTGAAATTTTAAAAACATTGCCCCTAAGTGATAGCAGAGTAAAGTGATGAATTGAAGAAATGGCAGTTAATGTTGAAAAAAACTTATAAGTATTCTCCAAAACTCTTCATTTTTCATGCAATTGGATGGGTCTACCATTGAAGATAATAATGCTTTATCGATGGTATAAATACATTATTTTGATGAAAACAATACATTATGAGAAGAAATGCTATTTGCAATAAATCTCATTATATAAACAAAAGGATTATCTATATTTAATACAGTGAAATCATAATTTACAAAAAATATTCCTTTGAATAATATTATTGCATGTGCTATTGATGGAGCACCACCAATGATAGATGCTATCATGGATTTGTTGCTTATTTGAAGGAAGAAGTGCCAAATGTTTTATGTATTTATTGTGTGGCACACAGATAACATCTAACATCTAAGTACAAGTCTCCATTCATCCTTAACTATAATAATTCAAGCTGTAAACAAGATCAAATCCAATGCAAAAATGATAGAATGTTTCAACAGCTTAAGATTTTAATACATTACTTTTGCCCACAGAAGTTCAGTGGCTGTCAAAGAGCATATCATTGGCTCATTTTGTAGCATTACATGACAGTCTCATATAATTTTTTGAAAGTAATTATGAGACCAATCTGTGTCAACAGTTAAAAATAGTAAAAAAAATGATGCTTTATTTGGCAGATATTTTCAAGAGATTTAGTGATGTCAATTTGCAGCTTCAACGAGCTAATAAAACTTTTATAGGTTGCTAAAGTATTGTGTCATTATTTATTGGCAAACCTGGACTACTTTGTTATAATCTATTGAAGAGATAATTTCATCGGTTTCCTGAATTATCATCTATAAAAAATGATGTAACTCCAGAGGGTATTGACAGATTCAGTAGCCACCTCAACGAAAAATTGGACATGGAAAAATGATTTGAAGATATTTTGAAATTGAAGGTGTATGATTGGATAAAAAATCTATTTACTGCAAATATTGAAGAGGCTGATACAACATGCCAAAAAAACTGTTGGAAATTAGATAGGATGAAGAAGTAAACATAAATTCAATAGTGGTGGATATCAAAAGTTATGGCAAAATAAAAAATACCTGTCTTATATCCAAATATGTGGAAAGGGATAGTCAATTTATTAATACCTTTCTCTACCTCATATCTTGTGGAATCAGGCTTTCATACAGTTAATCGTATTATGACCAAAGAAAAAAACTGCCTGAATATTTCTGAAAGAGGAAACCTCCATTTGTTCCTTACAAAAATTGAGACAAATATCCAGTATTTAGTTTTGCACATCAGCCTCAGGGATCTCATTAATAATTTAATTAATTAAATGTAATTTCATTAGACTTCATGTTTCTATGTATACAAAGTATAAACAAAAAAATACATTTAACTACAATAAGTTGTTTTATAGAGATTTATTTTGCCAAACTTAGCAAAATCCAACATAAAGTATTTGGTAATTATTATTATATGCTTTAGCTTGCTGTAAGTCTGCTTTATAAATTTTATAAAATTACTTTCCTACTTTATAAATCACCGTTACTGTGGAACTGGTGGGCAGTTAAAAAATTTTACTACTAACACAGATACAAAAGTGAGCAGTGGGTATAAAAAGGTTGACTACCCCTGAGTTAACCATTAGATAAAGTGCTGGGCTTGACCTAGTATTTTAAATCTAATGATTGAATATCCTAGTGCCTCACTGAAAAAGACAGATGCTAGAAACTGGTCTGAGGATAGAGATATTCTGAAAAGCTTGTTAAGAGCTATTGGCATGCGCATTAGATTATATATATATATAAAAACCAAAGTCTGTATATAATATGTAAATATCAAGTAAACTATCTTCAGTATGCAATATGGACCGAAACGTTAATTATATGTTAATAGTTTAAATGATACATATTCTATTTTGCATATTGAGGTTAGTATTTATTTGTAAATACGATGTGTGCAGATTTTACACACATATGAATATCAGTATCGTGATAGATCTATAATTGCTGAAAACTTGTATTTTTTTTTTTACGATAAATTTAATTATAACGTTATAAATTTATACATATATAATAAGATACTATTTTTAAGAGTTAGCAAAAGATAAAAAAAAAAAATTATAAAGGTATTTTTAGAATATGATTCTGGCAGACAGATGACCTTTCTTGATATAATATCTCTTGCCCCTTGTACATATGTAATTTAATAAACATACATGTATGTATTAAATCAATATAAATCATCTGCAAAAGACAGATGTCAAATGTCTTTTCAGCCTATCTAAGTTTTTTTTTTTATCAGTTTTCTATTTTTAATATCGCTCCAATCCAAGTCACCCTCTCCCATATTTCTACCATTTTTAAACGCATCATTCTAATCGTCAGAATTGCTTTATACTTTGTTTCTGCATAATTGTATTTTTAAAAGCTTTTTTTTTTTTTCTTTTTATTAACCTATGCTTACTTTTTTCAAAGTTTTGTAGTTCCGTTTTGTTTCATAATTTTAATCTTATTGTATTAATTTAACTTTTTCCTTTACATAACATCTGTTTTTTTTTTTCTATGTCATTCAACCTAACTATACATGCTTTAATAATTAATCTACTTATATAAAAATAAATATTGTAAAAAGATATTGTATAGAAGCAAAACAAAAAAAGCATTAAATTAATTAAATGTATATATTAATCCCAAAAATATTAATGTCTAATATAATATAAATAATTATAAAGTTCTTATAATTTTAATATATTTTCTTTCTATTTAGGATAGTTAGATAATATTTAAATAGCTAGATAATATTTAATCATTATGAGTATAGTTCTCTATTGTTCCATCTTCTTTAATACTATGACTTTTTTCCTTCTAGAAACAAAGACCATATTATATTACACTCATATTTTTTTTATTTCTAGGAGCAACATTCATGTGATCAATCCATATTAATTAAAGCCCTTTATTTTTCAGATAATAATAACTAGAAATCCATTTACCAACAATTATTGGATGGGTAAGTTTGTTGGTTATAGCCTAGCTACCTGAAATCAAAATTCTAAACCTTCTTGTGACTTAGAAAAAAAATTCAAAATTTTATTTAGTCCAGACACAAACTTCAAATTTTTTTAATTTAGAGCCATGTCAGAACATATTAAAGTTCTTATTACAAATCCAAAAGAATCAATTTATATACTATTTTTTTAGTAAGCACATTACAAGCTATCAAGACAATTATACAAGCAAGGTCTGCAAATTTGTAAATAACACCCACCTTTTGTTATGTGAATGATAACCTATTTCATCAGATAAACTATGTTTAAATATTTGAATTTAGAGAGAAAAAAATATAATTATTTAGGTTCAATCATACATAATTTTGTCTTTGCAGCTAGCTGATAAATTATTCAAATTACCATGCTATATTCATCAGTAAATATGTACCGAAATATCCTTAGCTAGAAGGTTAAACAAGATTACAGCTGATCAAGCATTTCACCCTCTGGCAAATCAATCTTGTAAACATCAGATAATCACCATTTCTTAGACAAACTGTTACACCTGTGCCACCCAATGCAAGCAATAGTAATCCATGGATGCAAGAAGGTTTGTACATAAAATCTCTATCTAGTGCCTTTTCATACAATATCTGCAGAATAGTTTCTAGTTTGTGACTTTCATCAGTGAGGAGCCTTGGATCTGAGGGCCCTACATCTTGATCTTGAAGATCTAGCACAACATTCCAAAAGCTACATTTTAATCTTTTTAGTGCTGTCAGATCCAATGTTCCACACTAATGAATGCTACAAGATAGACACTAGTTGGGAATATTGGATGAGCAGGCACTAAATAGTTTTTTTGCACAAACTTTTTTGCAATCATTCATTACAGTGGCTTACACTGGGTGGAACTACTGTATGAAGAGTTTGTCACTGTTTTAACAGCTAGTGTATGCTTAGGAAATGGTAATCATATGTTGTTTAGTAGTTTAATACCAGTCCTACCCATAGGATGATGAATACTATGGTTATTAAAAACCAAAGATACCAAAATGTATTTAAGC
This sequence comes from Epiperipatus broadwayi, assembly GCA_028023455.1. Lineage (NCBI taxonomy): Eukaryota > Metazoa > Onychophora > Udeonychophora > Euonychophora > Peripatidae > Epiperipatus > Epiperipatus broadwayi. Next base: position 2,268,209 of record JAQFVV010006366.1, read on the forward strand.
TGAACTGCATTCAGATCTGGATTCAAATCCATATGATTACACAAGCAAATTGAATTGGATCAAAAACATATGTTTTTATTTGGGGCTCATAGCTTTATAGTTAACTAAAAATGTAAAAGGTGACTACTGGAGGTTGCATTAGATCCCAAGATCTAGGTGTAGGTTTATTGAATTCAAGGTTCATCCTCGATGAAAGCCACAAGATAGAAACTAATTTGGTGATATTAGATGTGGAGGCACTAGATAGATATTTTATGCACAAATCTTGAAACCATGGATTGCTCTTGCTTGCACAAGGTGGCAGAAGTGTATGGAGAGTTTGTTATTGTTTTAAAGAAATATTGGTGACTAAGGTGTTCTTTTTTACTAATTTTATTTTAAGAGGTTATTCAAGCAACCTTTACTATGTAGTGGAATATTTAAAAACTATTTTATTTTTTAAATATTTTCAAATAAATTACTTAAATTACATTGACTATATTAAAATATATAAAATGTGCTAACATGCACAAGCATACAAAGCTAAAAACAAATAAAAAAAAGTATATATTATTTTAGTTTAATATATATATTTAATCAAATGGCTAAGCACTTTCAAGGGTCAAAGCCCTCATATTCATAGCTGTTTTGTAAAAATATAAGAAATTGATTAGGAGTGATGTAAATTTATGCAAATGCACAGCACCGCACTTCAGCTGGTCATGATTGCCAACCTGGAAATCCAGTAGTGATTTGCAGAGAGCGATATGATCTTAAAAGGAAGATAAAAGAGGCTTACTTTAGCTCTAGAGATGGTGACACCATAAATAAAAAAGACTCTTGCTACAAAATATCTAAGAAATGGAATGCGTAATCATTTCATTTGCATAAATTTACATCGCTCCTAATCAATTTTTTATATTTTTACAAAATGGCTATGAATATGAGGGCTTTGACCCTTGAAAGTGCTTAGTCATTTGATTAAATATATATATATACATATATATATATATATATATATATATATTGTAACTAGTCGGGTTTAAACCCTAGTTACAAGGTAGAAAGGCGCACACATATGTTATATAGTTTTAAAATTAGTTTCATATAATTTTGATTTTATTTCGTTTTAGTATTTATTTTGTTAGTGGGAGAAAATGTTTAAGATTTTATTAAAGTAAGAAAAGAGGGGGTGGGGGGGGGAATTTGCGTTTTGTTTTTGTAAAAGTGGTATATGTATGTATTTGCGGTGTGGATAGACAATTTTAGAAACGAACGTATGAATACATTTTGGATCCAAGATAAGAGATTATTGTAAGTAAAAGAAAAAAAAAGAAATATATTAAACATCGAAAATCTTATCTGGGGAATTTGAATGAAAATTAAAAAGAAGGTTGAAGTAAAAAGTTTCCGGAATGTTAATTGCCAAAATGTCCGAAGGTGCGAAAAGTTCTTTCTGCTTATTAGCTTAACTGGCCATCTATACCACGTGGTGGGGAAGAAGGGGACGGACTGTGTTTGCGAAAACAAAGAAAAAGGAAAAAGTGACAGGGAGAGTGAGATGTAGTTTTTTTTTTTTAAACTAGTGTCAGATTATTTTTGGTCTTCAAAGAGGAAAGAAAAAAAAAAAGAAATATTTTCATTTTTTTTTATATATATTGAAGAAGAATAGCTAAGGCTACGGCCGAATATGAGTACAGTGGGGTAAAGGCTTAAGCGTGCTGGGATTTCTGGACCTTGCCCCGAAGAGGCCATGCGGCAGTGACCGGAGAACATCTACCGGAGACCTATCAACTTTTCGCAAGGGAATCGATCCGACTCGGAATGAACTGAAGCGTGATGAACTGTCTCGTACGTTTTGCTTCGGATTTCATGTGTTTTTCTTCTTATTTTGATATCCCCGGGGATCACATCGGACAAAAATTGCAGGTAATATGAACTTAAGATATTTTATTTTCCAAATATTATTACGTTTTCTGAAACCCTCAAGGAGAACGAACCAAGGCAAGAGACTTATATTTTTTTTTTAAGATAAGGCCATTTTGAATACAGCTGATTAGATTTTATCTGTGTATACGTTCGTTTTTTTCTTATTCTATTGAAAATCCACACAGAATACATATATAGGTTTTATTGGGTTATGTAAATGTTAAAGGGTGCGGGAAATATATTTTTATTAAAAGCAGAAAATATTGTAATAAAAGGTATGTTATTTTAAGGTATATTGCATGTGTGTGTTTTATTATTTGACTCATGGAATATAGTTCATAAATTTAGACGATTGATCCGAGTTTCGTTGTTGGTTGCATAGAGTTTCTCCCGTACATTTTCCTACGGTTTATTAGCCACCCGCCCTGAGTACTGAGCTAGTGGAGAGGCCCTATTACTATCGTATTCTTCTCTTCCAGCATAATACTTATGTAAAAAGTAAGTTTGGCGCTTGGAGTCAATGATTGACGTCCATAAATATGCTGTGAGAGAAATACGAATTTTCTTATCACTATTTGGCTTCATAAAGAAAAAAATAGATATTTTTTATTTAAGATAAGAACAAGTAAGTATACTGTATACGAGCACACCCGTTACAATGGCGTCCCAACTAAGGCTTTATGAAGAATGGAATGTATGGGGGGGCCGAGTAGAAAGATTAAAAATTCGATAAGGGAAAGGAGGGGATGAGTAAAATAGAAATATTAGAGAGACGTGAAGTTTGTTTCGGTTAAAATGGTTTTAATTGAAAGACAGAAAATAGTTTTCCGAGTGGTTGATAAAGAAATTAGACACGTAGCATGGCGCTTTGGGGGGGGGGGGAAGAAAACCTACCACGTTGTGATTTTGCAAGCAATCAAAACAAATTACTACGATTTTTTTTTAGATATCAAAATATATTTAGTAAAATATAGTGTGAATGAAAACAAGACTCCAAAAGAAAATGGACCAAGAAAAGAAGGAAGAATCGAAGATTTTGGAGGTCATTCTGGAAAGATTGGAACAAAGATTTCAAAAATTCGAAGATCGATTTGAGGAAAGGCTGCGAAAATTAGAGCAGCAAATGGAAAGAATAAAAGGAGTTAATCAAGGAGAAGAGAACGAAGGAGAGTCAAAGAAGGAAGGAAGTATAGATAGAGACGAGAAGTCTAAAAAAAAAAAAAAAGTAGATGAGAAACAGGTTGAGGGCGAAAAGACAAAAATAGCAGAAGAAAGGGGAAGCCGTGACGAAGTACGTACCAGCACAGGCCCATGTAAACCAATTTTTAAAGGTTCGGCCATTTGCCGGCCAAATGGGAGAAGCTCCCGTGGAGCACTTACAAAGTCTGGGAAGATATTTTAGCGTTAACCCGATGGCTGAGGAAAGCAAAATCGCTATTGCTTGCAGCAACTTAACCGGAAACGCGCTATCATGGTGGAATTCGTTGTTTCAACAACCCACGACATTTGAAGAATATCAACGAGAGATGAGAGATAGTTTTTGGTCAGAGGATCGGCAAGAATTGGCTAGATATCGGATTATGCAGGAGAAATATAGGGAAGGAGAGCAGGAAAGTTTTTCACAATTTTTTCATCGACAAGTGGCAAAGCTGCGAACGTTAGACGCATGCAATTTAAAGGAAAATCACATCATTCGGATCGTGAGGCATAACATGCCGATGAAGGTGGAACAAATGATGTTAGGCATAAGGAAAGCGTCCATGGAGGAGGTAGCTGAGCTACTTAATGCGATTGATATGAGCACCTATGATTATAATTTACCGATAGAGCGAGGAAAAGAAACTCACGATACTCGAGTTGTGAAATTTGGGACGGAAGAAGGAGGGTCGGATTGGAACCCACAGGATCCCGAACGAGGGGATGGTAATACTAGACCGAAATGGCAGTATGGACATGAAGAGCCACGACCGCCACGCAAGCCGAATTATGGACAGGGAAAGATTTCGAGTTCATCCGGGCAAAAGGATAGCCGATAGAGTCAAGATATATACACGTAATTGGACATATGCTGAAAGTTTTTTTTTTTGGGTGTTTGTTTAAATTATTTTATTAGGGTGTGGGTTTAATATTTAACAATGATATTATTAAGTATAGGGGCCGTTATATAAGGCCACATTTGAAGTTATATATGTATGTCGATTTTTTTTCTCCTCCATTGTTTTATAGGCTAGAGAGTTAGATAAAGGTGGCTAGGGAGATTTGAGATGGGAGCGGTCTATCGAATATGAGTACGGTGGATGGCGGGTTTGGTTGCTTGGATTGGGCATGTGGTGTGTAGCGTCCTGTATATAAATGTTGTTCCCGACATGGTTGACCGACCTATTTAAACTTAAGCCAATAAGTCTCCAAAGAGAGCACGGCACTCACATACCGTCCCACCCACAAAACTCCAAAAGCGAGCAAGGTCTGGGACGACTCCTGCTTAAAAGTCGGATTTTTGTGCTAGTTACCCACGCTCATAAGACTCTGAAGTAGCAGAGTGCGGTTAGAAAGTCCTGACACGTACGAAAAAAAAAAAGAGATTTTTTTTTTAAATTTTTTTTTGTGTTTCCGGTCACATAACCAAATAAGTCTGTGTGGAATTATTTGTGTTCGGTGCGTTGCATATCACATGCGTGTGAGTTGGTGGTTGAACTTATAACATATCGTTGGGATTGATGGTCGTTTATTTCTTTTGTTCTAGAGCCGCAGGGCAGAAAGTTATAAAGGTAAAAGATTTAAGGATGTATCGTTTTATTTGATAAGTTAGGCATGAGCCGTTCAAATACGTAGACCGTATTTAAAGGCTTCCGGGAGGAGGGTATTGTAACTAGTCGGGTTTAAACCCTAGTTACAAGGTAGAAAGGCGCACACATATGTTATATAGTTTTAAAATTAGTTTCATATAATTTTGATTTTATTTCGTTTTAGTATTTATTTTGTTAGTGGGAGAAAATGTTTAAGATTTTATTAAAGTAAGAAAAGAGGGGGTGGGGGGGGGGGAATTTGCGTTTTGTTTTTGTAAAAGTGGTATATGTATGTATTTGCGGTGTGGATAGACAATTTTAGAAACGAACGTATGAATACATTTTGGATCCAAGATAAGAGATTATTGTAAGTAAAAGAAAAAAAAAGAAATATATTAAACATCGAAAATCTTATCTGGGGAATTTGAATGAAAATTAAAAAGAAGGTTGAAGTAAAAAGTTTCCGGAATGTTAATTGCCAAAATGTCCGAAGGTGCGAAAAGTTCTTTCTGCTTATTAGCTTAACTGGCCATCTATACCACGTGGTGGGGAAGAAAGGGACGGACTGTGTTTGCGAAAACAAAGAAAAAGGAAAAAGTGACAGGGAGAGTGAGATGTAGTTTTTTTTTTTTTAAACTAGTGTCAGATTATTTTTGGTCTTCAAAGAGGAAAGAAAAAAAAGAAATATTTTCATTTTTTTTTATATATATTGAAGAAGAATAGCTAAGGCTACGGCCGAATATGAGTACAGTGGGGTAAAGGCTTAAGCGTGCTGGGATTTCTGGACCTTGCCCCGAAGAGGCCATGCGGCAGTGACCAGAGAACATCTACCGGAGACCTATCAACTTTCGCAAGGGAATCGATCCGACTCGGAATGAACTGAGCGTGATGAACTGTCTCGTACGTTTTACTTCGGATTTCATGTGTTTTTCTTCTTATTTTGATATCCCCGGGGATCACATCGGACAAAAATTGCAGGTAATATGAACTTAAGATATTTTATTTTCCAAATATTATTACGTTTTCTGAAACCCTCAAGGAGAACGAACCAAGGCAAGAGACTTATATTTTTTTTTTAAGATAAGGCCATTTTGAATACAGCTGATTAGATTTTATCTGTGTATACGTTCGTTTTTTCTTATTCTATTGAAAATCCACACAGAATACATATATAGGTTTTATTGGGTTATGTAAATGTTAAAGGGTGCGGGCAATATATTTTATTAAAAGCAGAAAATATTGTAATAAAAGGTATGTTATTTTAAGGTATATTGCATGTGTGTGTTTTATTATTTGACTCATGGAATATAGTTCATAAATTTAGACGATTGATCCGAGTTTCGTTGTTGGTTGCATAGAGTTTCTCCCGTACATTTTCCTACGGTTTATTAGCCACCCGCCCTGAGTACTGAGCTAGTGGAGAGGCCCTATTACTATCGTATTCTTCTCTTCCAGCATAATACTTATGTAAAAAGTAAGTTTGGCGCTTGGAGTCAATGAATGACGTCCATAAATATGCTGTGAGAGAAATACGAATTTTCTTATCACTATTTGGCTTCATAAAGAAAAAAATAGATATTTTTTATTTAAGATAAGAACAAGTAAGTATACTGTATACGAGCACACCCGTTACAATATATATATATATATTAAAATAAAATAATATATACTTTTCTTGATTTGGTTTTAGCTTTGTGTGCTTGTATTTGTTAGCCCATTTTATATATTTTGATTTAGTACATTTAGCCACAAAGTATAAACTGTTTGCTTATTGACTATATTAAAAAAAGCTCCTTCACAAAGATAAATATAATCACAAGGAATATTAATTCCAAAAATACAGAGACAAATAATATTTAATAAATAGCAGTAGATAACCAAGATGTATTTTTAATATTGAACATCCTTGTCAAGGACAATACATATCTATCCCTTTACCATTGAAAATGCATTTAGGTTATATTCCTATTTATTAAATTCTATTTATCCATATTTTTGGAATTAATATTTCTTGTAGTTACAGTGACTATATTAATAAACAAACTATTTTTGTCTGCTTTGTTTCAATTTTTTTTTCATTCTCATTTTTATTACATTCAACTAGCTAGAAATCTTCAGAAATAATATTGGATTACATCATATAAATCACTTTTTAAAACATTGGGGGAAATACATAAAGGTAATTGGTTTACTAATATGTTTAAAAATTTAATGGAATTATGTTCAAATTTTTAAATGAAAGCAGATATTAGGATATGACAAGTATAGCTCTACTGCCATCTTGTGTAAGATTGACTAATCAGTGGTTATCAAATTTAGATAAAATCCATATCCATTTGTATTTAAAGTTCCATTCTCAGACAGATTTCTCACTTTTGTCTTTATCAGTGAATCCTAAAATTCAAAGTTGAAAAGTATCAAAACATGCATCCAGAAATTATACTTAATTTCACTTTACAAAATTAAACAAAACCACCTTTCCATTTATAATGATTATTTTATTAAAATTAATCAATCTGACAGTTTTGATTAAATAATAATCTTCTTCAGAGCTATAATATATATATATATATATATATATTATATATATATATATATATATATATATATATATATATAAATACATAATAATAATACTATAAATCAATGCCTATATTTCTTTGAAATAATATAGTAAACTTATAAATAAATATTAGAAAATACAGTACACCTGGGTCTCTTTTTATGCGGACTTATTTAACATGATTTTGAAGTTATGCGATTTGTGTTTCACCGGAAGTCGATTTCCAATAATGCGCTATTACTTTAAATAATAAATTTCTTACACTTACATTATATTGAAAGTAATAGCACGTTATTGGAATTTGACTTTCATCTTAGTAATTTCAATATTTTCAGTGCTTTATAATAGTAAGATTTTATGCAATAATGAAATTAAAATCATGATTTCCACATTTTATGTATACACATATTAAATTTTACAAGATTATAATGTAAATTTGTTCAAACATTGTGCGTGTTAATTTTGCATTTTAAATCACATTCTGTTTTTGCTTTTTAAAAAAGAATGTAATCAATTATTATTTTCTTATTAATGACACTAATCATTAACGTGCTCTTAAATTCCAATAAGAGCTAAATGGTTGTATGTCTGGATATCATGAGCTTCGTAAACAATTAATGAAATCATTGTTTCAAAGTTTAATTACTAATTACGTTGCCACCAAAAAATCATAATAATTAAAACGTGTATAAAAAAATGTAAATTACTGTACTGTAAATTATGCATAAAAATATATTATTTGAATAAAATTAAATATTATAGTTTAAAAAAGTTTGTCTTATATCAATTTTTTTTAAATTTGAAATTTTTTATTCATAATATTTTATTTCCTTATTTTTTTTTTTTTGCGCGAATTTTAAAGTAATATTACAATGGTGCTTTGCTTTTACATGAATTTTGAAAAATCACAGACTGCATCCCTTCTTTTTCAATGTAAGTTACGTCTATTTTTGCGCGATTTTGTTTGTGTGTGTTTTTTGAGGAACCTATCTATCATGTAAAATGAGACCAGGTGTAATTAAAATTTGTTAAAACGAACAAAAGATATAAATACATGAATACACAAATAATTAATATTATAAACAAACCAACATCATACTTCCTTGTAAATGATTCATTTTCTATATTTATTATATAGAAACAAGCATAATGCTGAAATCTATATATATAATATTTAAAATATTCCATAGCTATGACATGATTCAGATATCTTATTTTATAAATATGTAGAAGTATGCATATACTGAGGTGGTATTTTTCCACTTCATAATAGATATTTTTATTTATATTTAGTTTTATTATGGTTATATTATATAAGGTATATGAGCACAGACTTTTACATGACCCACCACTCTCCATTCCATCTCATAACACTGATATACTTGAACACATATATGTTGAAAAGATAAATAATTATCAATATATGTATTTCAAATCTGTGGTTGGTTTTTTGTTTGATGTGTATTTTTTTTTCTCATTATATAAATATCTATGATATGACTTGTGGCTGACATAATTTTTTGTACTTTTTGTAAGTACAATATAAATTACTTTATAAATTTAGACCAGTTTTAAATAATAATTGCTAACTTATTAATATAAACTAGATTTAAATTATGAATCTAGTGAAATAAAAGTGAAAACACATATTTTATTCAAAAAAATAAAACTTTTCATTTTTTTAATTTCAAGAATTATTCAGATATGGATGTATATGTTATTTATTAATTAATTGCCTTTATGTTTTTACGCAATAGTAGATTGGTAGATTTTAAATTCAAGATTTATGAATTGCAGCTCAATTCTGTCACTTGTGATGTTTGAAGTTTATTTAAACTCCTAAGCAATGAACCATTTGATTATTATTTATTTATTTGTTTATTTCTAAATAAATAAATCATTTATTTATTCACTTGTAAATAAATCATAGTTTTTCACTTTCTTTTAATCTAATTATTTTCCTTTAAAAAAATATTTTGTTTAACTTTTTTTTTAATGAAACATTCAAAACAATGTTCGTAAAACATAAGTGACAATTATATGTCATTATTGAGTGCAATTATATAGATGTTCTGTACAAAGTTAATTTTGTGATTTGATAGTTAAGAAATTAATCTTGTAGTAAGATATTTGGGATATATTTTTTTGGCCAAGTACCTTTTTAAAATATCTCATATACATTTTTTTAGAAAATAAAGCTTTTATTCTAATAATTAATCCAACAGTAAGTAATAACTCTCTTTGATTATGTGATGTTCTAATATCAGAAATAATAAATTGAGATTCAATCCAAGAATTCTATCTCTGAAATTCGTCACTCTATCTTTGTTCTAAACTACACAGACAACATTTATTATGATTGTAAATAATAAAACAAACTTCAAAATTAATTTTAGAATAAATATAGTATTTCAAATGTTTATACAGAAGCAATTTCACAGAAATACTCAAATATACTGAGCAAAATAATAAATATAATTGATTTTTTCTTTAATTGGGTAGACTTCATGTACAAACTTTCAGTTTAAATTCAGACATCATAAATCAAATCAAAAGTAATAGTTAACATTTTAATTGAAATACACAATATGTCAGTAGCTTGAGATTCTGTTCATCTCATAAGCTATATATAAAAAAAAAGAATTGTTTAAATGTTCATAAGCTATAAATAATTTTACATAAAGTGTCAATAGTTTTTTGTGTTTTATTATTTATGTACAAAAAGCATTATATATATATATTAATTCTAATATTTTCATGGATAAAAGATGTCGTATTATTATTACTATTTGCGGGAGATTCCGTGTAGTGAATTTAATTCTGTACACGGAATATCCCGCAAATAGTAATATATATATATATATATATAATCAATTCATATTTAAATATATCATTTTCACCCATTGTCAGTTTACTGCAAAATAATTGTCTCTCCTAGTTTAAATCAGTTTCTTTGATCCATAGCTTTTACTATCTATATCACACTAGAAAACTTCCTTATCTTATTTATCCTTCCAACATATCTTCTAGGTTTTTTTTTTTGCTTCCTTGGAATTTAATATTTTAACAGTTATCTATTGTCATCTTTTTTGATAGCATGTGCAAATCTATTTCATTTCAATTTCTTTATTGTTTCTCAATAATATCAATGATGTCCTTTTATATATCACTTCTTATCTCGCAATATGCATTCAATCATACTTTACTCTGTGCTGTAGAGTCTCTGCAATTTTTTTTATAAAGCAACTTAATCTTCTGAGTCATGTGTAAGCATTGACAAAATACATTTAATTAAAAACTTTTTAACTATCTTTGCATTTTTTTAATATTAAGTCATTGCTTCCAAAAGTACTCCTTCCAAAAGTAATTTTATGATTGCATTTATTCATAATATTTTCATTTATAATAATTGTAAATATAGAGGATTTGAACTCAGACTTTCAAGCAATCAACTATCCACACTATCTCATACTACTGATAAACATGACTACGCACATGTTGAAAAAATAAACAATCACCAATATATGTATTTCATTCTAAACCAGCACTCGTCAGTTGGTCCAGATTATCATCTCCCACACACACACACATATATATATATAATCAATACTCAGTTTATATTAAGGTAGTAAATCTTCTTACTTTAATGGACAGGCTTCAATCTATTGCTACTTCAACTCTTCAGCTAGTAATACCATTGAAAATCAGATGATAGAATGCCCAAATCCCATGCTGATGTTGATCTCAAGACATTCTGATCTCTCATGTATAAAACAGTAGCCATTTAAATACATAGAAGAGGGATGGACAGAATGCAGGCTTAATGTGTAAGATTTGAAATACAGACATTTTTATACCTGGAACTTAATTGTAAATATAGGGATTTGAACTCAGACTTTCAAACAACCTTCAATTATCCACAATATCTTATACGATGGATACAAATGACCACACACATGTTGAAAAGATAAACAATCATCAATATACATATTTCGTGGTCCAGATTATCATTTCCCACATATATGCATGAAATACGCATATTGATGATTGTTTATCTTTTCAACATGTGTGTGGGGTCGTGTGTATCAGTAGTATGAGATAGTGTAGATAGTTGAAGGTTGCTTGAAAGTCTGAGTTCAAATTCCCTATATTTACAATGAAGTTTCAGATATATGAATGCCTGTATTTCAAATGACAATTGTAGTACATTTATTTCTTCTAATTCATTAATGCAAATGTTTATTGACTCTTTTAGAAAAAAAAAAAAAAAACTATTAGTTTGGTCGTTTTAACATTTACTTTTAGTTCTACTTTTTTGATTTTATCCGAAAACTCTAGAACATCTGAAATATTATTTGCAAAAACAATCTCCAGAAATTAAATGACTTATGTAATATATGTATAGATAAAAATAAATAATTTGTTTTATTGCAATATCTAATAGTATTTTATTAGAAAAAAAATTATAATACATTTTAATTTTTAAGTTAAACAAATACGCAACATTAAATTTTTTGTTAAAGTATTATGGCAAAAAAAAAAAAAAAATTCAAATAGCATTAAATTCATGGAGATTGTTTAGCTAAGTCGCCATTAGTGAGAATCATTTCACATACGAAAAAGATTCGGGTAATTAGGCGTAGCATAATAAAATTGAAAATATGTATTATCTTGTTTTCTTTTTTAATAAAAAGAAAATAGATCTTTTTTTGAAAAAATATTTATTGCAAAGTTATTTATACAATTAACAAAACATATATATATATATCAATTTTCATTTTCAAAGGCCCTTGAAAGCGTAAAATATTCTCCTATCCACGATATCAAGATTATCCGCGATTCAAAAAACAATATTGCCAATAAAAATTAATTATGAAATATATATATTGTTTACTATACATCTACTATATATAAGTATATTCACACCTACATATGTATATGTGTTTAAAAACACAATGTAATAATGTTCGCTATTATCTATGAATTTCAGTATCCGCGTTGTGGTGTCACGAGTACAAATAAACATCTTGTACATTATTTCTGTCTATCCACCACTTCAGAGATTATATTATTTATCAATTTATTTAAATAGATGACTATATAAATACATGTATATGCATGCATTGATATAAACTTACAATTTTAAATTCATTCCATAGTTTATTATTTATTTGTATTTTATTTAAATTTTTAATTTATTAGATTATTTCTGCTACTAGTCAAAATTTCGACGTCCTTTGCACTTATGTAGATTTAAAATTAATACATTGTACAGGCTTAAATCTGCATTTATATATGTAATATATGCGGGATTCGAACTCACACTTTCACACGACCCACTACTCTCAGTGTCATCTCATATTGCTTACCCACCTGATCACACACACGTCGAAAAGATAAATAATCACCAATATACGTATTTCATGCTAAACCAGCAATCATCAGTTGGTCTAGATTACTATCCTCACACATATATATAATCAGTGCTCAGCTTTATATTAAGATAGCCAATCTTCATACTTTAATGGACACGATGATTGTTGGTTTAGCATGAAATACGGATATTGGTGATTATTTATCTTTTCAACATGTGTGTGATCAGGTTGGTCAGCAATATGAGATGGCACTGGGAGTAGATTTAAAATCTAAATTGACTATTAATACAGAATTTAATAATCTGTAATTTCTTTTAATTCATTTAAAATTATGGTAGCTAATGCTTTGCATCAAGAAAATGTGCTAAAATAAAAATTATATAATAAATTTAATATGGTAAAAGTCTAGTACTTTAATTTCTGTACTTAAGTTCTCATTTTTAAAATATGTATTGAAATGTTAACATTTTTAATTACACATTTAATTCTGCCTAAGAATATGTGGTGCAAGTAACTGTATATATGCATGGATTTGAGAATTGGATATTTAATAAAGAGTAATATAGGCACTTCAAATCACACAGTGATCTAAAGAGAGAGTATACACCAAGATTAACAAGAAAGGACAAGCAAAATAAATTAGTCAAGAACAAATAGATATTAATAATAGCACTGAAAGAATTAAGAGACTGAAATGAGGTTGGACATAAGATAAACAAAACTAGATTCCAAAAGTTTATTCAAGATCTTAAATGCAAACTAAGAAGATGGATAGTTGAAATAAGGAAGTGACCTAAAGTGATGTAAAAAACAACTGTGGATCAAAGAAGTAGAAATAATCTTTGAAAAATCTTTATTCTATAGTGAATTAGTAATAATTGGAAAATATGATGATGATGATCTATATTGATCTCAAACATAAACATTTTTGTGATACAATAAAAATTAATTAATTGTAAGTAGAACTTGCATAACTCAAGTGATATGAAGCAAAAATAAATTCAGAATTTGAATACATCAGGAAAAATAATGCAGTAAGAAAAATGTTTTTATATCTATATTTTGAAATTAAATTTTCATTAGTAATTTGTTATATTCTTTTTTTCTCAGAATTATGATTAAAATTATTTGTAGTATCTGTTTCTTGACTAAGTAGAGTAAAGATTAGATTATGTAGTAACTTTGTTTCTAAATATTTATATTTATTAAAAATAATTGTGCATATATATAAAACAAACGTTAAAAACTTCAATGTGATTTTTACTGTATTTTTTAATCTGTATTTTCTTAGTGATGCAAAAATCAGTGCTTCAGATAAACTACTGGATTTGATTGGACTAATAATTGCACTAACATAGCAATGTTATAGTTATATTTGAATATTACTACTATAATCTAATTGATGTTAAAGTTTGAACCATTTATAAAAAGGCTTCAATATCAAATAGATTATTTTAGAAATATTTGAAGTGGAAATGAATGCTGTATTATATATATATATATATATATATATATATGAAAAAGATGGATTGAAGTTGGAGAGACCTTTATTCTGCAGTGGATTGATAATGATATATATATATACATATATATATGTTATTTAATATTTATATAAATAATGGAAAGTATACTATTTAAGTTGTTATCCTAGTGATTATATAGCTCCAAAATTTTTTTTTAATTTGAAGTCTTATAAACATAGTTTTCCTTTAAGATGTATTTTTGATTTTACAGGAGAAATTGTTGATAAAATATCAATTTTTTAATAAGATTTTTTAAAGACTATATTAAAGTAGGTCAGTTTTGTGTTTTTTATTCTTTGAGACTTTTAATAAAATAAATGTTTTAGATAATAATTGTGTTTTTTGGTAGTTTAGACATTAAAAATATGTATCAATCAGTTGATAGATTAAAAAGTATTGGTATTTTTTTTTCAATTTAAAAAAAAAATGAATGTTTTTCAACAGATAGCAATAAGATTATTTATGATTTTCTTTTGCTGTTAGAGAATTCAATATATTTTATGTGCAATGATGTGTTTTATAAAATTAAAGAGGGTTGGGTTATTTATTATGTTATTTCTTCTTTAATGTGTTCTGTCTATATTGATTTTGTGGAATATAGTGTTATTAATCAATTTTCTGTTTCTTTAAAATTATTTGTTAAGTATGTTGATGATTGTTTGTTTGTTATTCAGAAAGAAAAATTAGAGGAGTTTTTAGATGGATTAAATGCTTTTGATTCTAGTATTAACTTTACTATTGAGAGTGGTAGTTTTGATTTTGTAAAATTAAAATTTTTGGATTTAAGTGTTGAGAAGTTTGATAATGTTTTATTTTGTAGTCATTTTATAAAACCTAAGAATTTGAAAAATATGATTAGGCCTGATAGTTATCAGTCATTTACCCATAAAAAATATCTTTATTGAATTTTTGTTGTAGGAATAGAATGCTTAATAATTTTAGTAATAATGCTGGTATTCAAAAAGGCCAATTTGCTGCTGATTATGTAGAATTATATTATAATCATGAATTTATTAGAAATGTTGTATTTAATAATAATATTTAGAGTCTTGACAATAATAGGAAAAAATTTATGGTTAGTAAGGATAAAGAGTTTATGTCTTTACAATTTAAGTCATCAATTTATAATTTGGTTTATAAGAATAGTCATTTGTTAAGAGGGATGAAGGTTGCATGAAAAAGTGGTTCTGATTTAATTCTTTACTGAATGGTTCAAAACAGTTGATTTATAGTAAATCTATTCCTGGTATTATTTATAAGATTCCTTGTAGTTGTAGTAAGATTTATATAGGTCAGAGTAAATTTAGCCTTAATGAAAAAATTAAAATTCATATAAGTAGAGTTGAACATAGGTATCATAACTGAACTTTATATATTCATGTATATAATACAAATCATAAAATATTGATTGACAATGCAATGGTTATTTTTATGAAAAAAATGAATTAAAGAGAAGAGTAAACAAAACTTTAATGATAAAACTTCTTGAATCCAAGATTATCGATCTTATGAAGACATCTTTTGATATAAAGGGAAGTTGGTTTTTGAAATGAATTATGGGAAGGTTTGTTTATTATATATATATATATATATATATATATATATATTGTTTCTTTAGTTTGATTTTCACTTGAGGTCTATTTGTTTAGTAGATGAAATTATGGTCATGTAAGGATTTGGGTAAAATTTGGATTTTTATCTAGTATTGATAGATGACAAAGCCACAAGTTAGTTGAAAGCACTTCTAAGTGATGGTTATACATATATTTTTTATAAACTATTAAGTACTGTATTTTCAAATATTTATTTATAAAGTTACATATATTATTTTGAAGAAATACAGACATCGATTTGTAATATATATATATATATATATATATATATATATATATATATATTGTAACAATATTTATCAATTAATATAAATATGTATTTGTAATTATTGAATTAATATAAAAGATATGTATTTGTAACTATAATTTGTAACTATTTTAATATGTCAATTGTAACCATAATAAATATTTAGATAGGGGAAATTATTAATTATTAGATATATGCCTATCCAATCTGTACCATTTGTAACTATATTAATTCATCATAGCATAGATAAAGAAATTATAGAATCACTGTGCCACTTGAAAATATCAGCATTAAAGATTCTTGGTATTTATTTATATATTGGGGCAGTCATCTGAACAATAAAACATACTGGCCATTGTCATCTAATAAAAATAATATTAAATATAGCAACTGAATAAAAGTACCCACTGTGAGATTCCTGGAGTGCCTTATGCTTATCTCCAATACTAGGTTCTTCTAACAAAGAATCCTTCCTATCCTTCTTTCCAAATATATAAGACCATTCATGGTCATATGCACACACGGGTGCTATTCATGACAACTTATAAAAAATTATATTTTATAAAACTAATATTATGAAGTTGGAAAGGGATGATATCACTTTTATTCAGTTTAGCTAAGTACATGTGTTTTCCCATGAGCGCCACTAGATTGTTTTCAATCTAGATAAGTATCTATTTATAGTGTACTTGAGTTCAAACTCATTCAGTACATATTTATTACACATGACTTGGATGACTATTGAACAAAAATGACATTCTTACATTTTATCTATATTGATAAAATTACAAGATCCCAATATTACCAAAGTTTATACTATAGATCAAAGATTCTTATAGACATTGCTAGCTCATTAGCGTATATTGATGAACAGACATGTATAATCCTATTAATGGCTTCCAAACAAGCATGTGAAGACCATTATTGATATTGATGGCCATTTAACTAGATTATTTATCACAATAAAGGTAATAATGATGATGATGATAATAATATCATAATAATGATAATAATAGTGATATCATAATAATGATTATAATAGTGATGATGATACCAGCCATGGCTTATCAATAAACTCACAACAATAAATTCATCTTTATAAACTTATAGGCATCTATTAAAATTATCATATTTCATACTGGGATTTAATAATACTAATGGTGATGATTGATCATCATGAATCTCTTTGCATAATATTCAATTTTCTATAAACCCCTATTTACTAAAATATATTCATTACGCTAAACATTAAATTTAATGATTATAATTTATTAATGATGATTGATGGCGATCATAACTTTTATATAGTATTATTTGAAACATTTTTAACTAATAACATGATATCCATCTTTGATGAGGATGATCTAAATTCATGGACACAACACAATTTTAGCTTTCTATGTTGAACTATAATTATCAAAATTTGGTTATTCTCAAGCATAATCCTTAAATACTTAAATATCAACATTCTAGTTTACCTATTATTTTGCGGACGCTTAATATTTGCAAGTGATTGCTCAATATATACGAATGGTAATACTTAATAACTGCGAGCAATGATGCTGAATTAAAATGATAGAATTAAGACAAAAAAAAAAAAAACAATATTCTTAATAATAACTCGGAAACCAATTAAGATATATAATTATATTTTATTAACACTACTACTCTTTCTTTCCTTCTTTAAAGTCAAATCGACAATTAAATAAATGGCTTATTAATATAAAAATTCATATAAGTATAAGCAAATAAACTTAATATATAGGTTTGTCACTTCTTGATATCTCAAAATAAGCTGACTTAAATCAATATTAAAAAAAAATACATATTCTATAAATGCTTATTTAAGAATTTTCTTACTTATCATATCATAAAATAAATTTCAGGTGTAACTTGTATATGTCATTTCATTTCCATTCAAATGTAATGCCCTACTTTTCAATTTACCATTTTAAACTAATCATATATAACCTATTCTTTAATGTGTTTGGATAAGCAGTTACACATTCACGCATTCGGTAATGTTAACATATATGTTTAAAATGTATACCCATAAATTACACATATAAAAATATCTTTTTCTTTTGCAACCTTATAGCGAAAGAAAATAAAATACATATATTAATTTTTTAATATGCAACAAGATAAAATAAAAATAAAAAACATTATAAATGCATATATCTATAGGTTGCTCATCATCATTAACAACTGAAGAACAATTAAAAAAAAACATTTCAACATTACAATATATAATAAAAAAAAATAATGAAAAATTTAAGTTTAAAGATTTAAACTATGTTTGTGCTATGTTGTGAGATATTGCAAATAACTATAGATAAACAAGTCTTTAATGTTTCTGTATCAAAAAAGAAAATTGCTTTGACCAGTAAATTAAGGTTTACTTTTAATAAGTAAAAAAATAAAATCGGTTAAAGAAAGTTCATATTTACCCGTCTACTTTTTACTTCTTATTAATGTCCTGAATTTGAATTTTCAGACTGCTTTTCTTTGCTCACCAACAACAACAACAAAAAAAAAAGAAAGTTATTGCAGATACTTTTAAGATAATGCTGAATCAATTGACTTTGCTTGTTTCTTCAATTCCATTACTATTCACTGTTGATTGGCTTCCTTCTACCATTTAAAAAAAAGTTATTACAAGTACTTTGAATAAGTAGGTACCGGTGGATTTGCTTGTCTCTCTCCTTTAAAAAAATAATTGCTGTTGACACTTTAGATGATTGAGGTAAATCAACAAAAATTTGATTTATGGCTTCAAACTTGGTTCTACATGGCTGTTATGGATTTTCTCTTCCTCCTATTTCCTCTTCTCCATTCATTTGAAGGTAATGAGCTTTTAATAAGCCAGGAACTAGAAACAAAGCATTCCATATAGCTTGTGTGGTTGGCTTCAAAATCTATCATTTTTGTTGGTTATTACTGGATACATGACTTCATAGATAGATCAGCGATTTTGACTCATTCTGTATTAACCAGGAAGCAGAAAAAATGGTTTAGCAATGCAGAGGCATTGTATTATGCATAACCAAATATGTTAATATCATTTTTTTATATAATTATTACTAAATTCTAATAAATTCAATCTTGTTCCATTTTCCTCTTCTTTAATATTGCTGGAAATTGCTTTATATCAACGCACATTTCATTTGCTCTTTTTTTTCAACTTTCAAAGAGTGAGAAAAAAAAAAATTAAAGCGTTCACTCTCTTTTAAAAAAAAATCCGAGCTTACCTTTCTGCTGAAGAATAATAACAAGGAAGGACCGACTGAGTTGAGTCTCAAAATAATAATAATAATTTGAGTGACTCTCACTCTAAAAAAAATTATGACTGACCGATCATCTCTCTAAAAAAATTTAAGACTGACTGATCATCTCTCTAAAAAAATTTATGACTGACTGATCATCTCTTTAAAAAATTTAAGACTGACTGATTAAAAAATTGTTTCAATCATTTATATCGCGAATTTCAACCAAAGAAAAAAAACATCTGGAAATCTTTATCTTAAAAAAAAATCAAAGCTTCACAAGTTTGACGTCGGTCACAATCAATAAAGACTTAAAATTGATCGCTATCGTTATCTACATCAAAGCACCTCTTTTGTAAAAATAATCTTAAGATACAGATAACAACAAACCTGGAATCTATAGCCATCAGGAATAAGTGTAAAAGCATCTTTGTGTTTGTACAGATGTATTCATTGTGTCACATGTGTACATTTTTTTATCTCCTAATCTAACAATTTTACACCTTTCTGATTTACTCTATTTTAACAAAATGAAAGTTAAATAAATTTAACACATATTATTTAATAAAAAAAATATTATATAATAAATCACAAAAAGAACTGCTTATTCATAATAATAAATCTATACATATAAATCTCTGTATGTATAAAAGAATAAACAAAAAAAAATTTATTTTTTTTTAATAATTGAATACTATATATATATATATCTACAATATATATATATATATGAGAAAAAACTATCTTTAACACGTACATATGAATTGTGAGCACTCCCTATAAATAAATATTTTAAAAGCATGAGCAGTTATTTTTATTTAGAACTTACTTTTAAATAAACCAGCACTCATTGACAAAGCTAATACAGTATGAGTTTATTAAACTGAAAGATCTCTTTTCTGAGAGTGATTATGCAAATCTTCATTAGTAATAAGCTGATTTAAAGAGCTAGCAGTTTAATAAAATTGTACTCTATTACCAGCACTGCCAATAAACAATAAATGATGGTTTTAATAATAAGTAATCTCCAAATAGAATGGCTGATCGTGTTGGGGAATACTCACAATTTATAGTGCATGTGTCAAAGATAGTTTGCTTCCATCTTAACTGACATATATTTAAAAATACTTTGTTATTTAATATTTATATCTGTTTAAATGGCTATAATGTGTTATTATAGGTGATTAAAAATAAAATATGCTCTCTTTCCTGGAATTGATTATTCAGATATTTACTAATAATAAACTGATATTTAAAGATCTAGAAATTTACTAAAATCACTTAGTGAATGTTTGTTTATTTAAAAGTAAGCTCTAAGTATGTATTGCTGCTCATGTTTTTTAAAATATTTATTGATGTGGGAGGTCCCATTTCATAGCACACATGTGAAAGTTAGTTTGCTTCCATCTAAATTATATACTGTATTTACTAAAATTTGAAATAATTGTCCATATATGATGGAAATTAGTAGCAAATGTATTAACCTGGACTGCATTAGACTATGTTGCTATGACAACATATAATATTGGAGAAAAAAATGTTTATTATTAATTGTAGTTTGTAAAAATTGCAAATTGATTTTATTCATTTTAAAAATAATTGTATAGATAATAAAGTTTATAATATTGATGAAATTATTATTATTTCTTTATTAGAATATTTTTATTACTGCATTCACAATAGTATATTATAAATAATATACCAAAATGTTTAATGTTTCAAATATATTTGTTATTTTATAATATTATATTTAAAAAATATGTGTAAATTGTATATTTCCATTGTAGTATGAAAGAATATAATCTTAGTTGCTTAATTAAAGTTGGTGAAGGAATTCTATTTGTATTTTAAAATGGGAAATGTTTCTTATATATAATAATTGTGATTTTTATTTGTTATTATTGGGTAAAATATTTTTATTTATGAGACACTGACTAGTATTGACCAAGAGTTAATATAGAGTGTTGGTATGATTTCTTTTACATCAATGGAAAAAGTTTATAAATAATATTAAGCAGACTAAATGGGCTCTTTCTTATCTTGGTTTCACTAGAAGCAAATATAACTTCTTTCATGTAATTTTTTTGCTTATTTTAAAAGTATATCATTATAAAAATAGAATAGAATGATGGAATGAAAGCAATAATGTTGTCTGTTGATTTGGCAGGATTATTGAATTTGTGAAAGGTGACAATTTATTGAAAATATGAAAATTAATTCTTAATATTTTTAAAAATCATGAAATGTTTCTCTGCTTTAAAAACAGTTATTACCTACTTTTTAATGATGAAGTCTAAATGCTAACCACAGAAAAATATACACAAAGATTATGCTCATCTATAGATATAATTTTGAGCTTTATGTATTACTTATTCACAAGATAGAAAATGGTTTATTTTTCATAGTATCACAATTAATGAAACTAGCATATGTTCACCTGTAATGTTTTATGAATTACTTACTAAATGTGTGATTGTATAATGTAAATATATGATTATGATTTAGATAAATATTATGTATAAATATTGTGTGTAAATATTATGTATAATTGTTTTTATTAATATGTATATATATAATGTATAATTATTTATGTATGTGATGAACAGGAAATAGAAGATTTGTTTTATCATTGATATTGTAATGTAAAATAAAGCCTGTAGGTGGAGTTGCTGTAGAAAAGAAAGAATTGTAATGTAACAGTGTATTTACATCTTGATAAGGCTCCAGTATGGGGCAAAATCTGGATTGGTGGAATTAAATATATTATTATAAAAGTTGTCTGATTAAATAATTTTTATTGAATTATTATTTTTAATATATATATATATATATATATATATTGTAACAATAAAAAAATGAGAATATGCTCTTTTTTAATGCCTCACAGATATGAGAGCCATTTGTAATTGGATAAGTATAATGACCATAATCTGAATAAAATTATAGCCCAATCTGTGGTCATCATTTGTAACTGAATAAAAATATTCTCTGAAGATGAACACCATTTATAACAGAATAAAATTATGGGTCATGTTGTATCCTTAGTCATAAACTAATTATTGATCACCATTTACAGCAGAATAAAAATATGAACCAAGGAAGAACAATCCTAATTTATTAATAGCTGTGAATTGTAACATCATTTGTAACAGAATAAAATTAATAAAGCTAAAATGAATTCCAATCAATGAATAACAATCTAACAATTCAATAAAACAATAATAATAATCTTTGTTGTAAACTCTTGAATTTAATAGCATTTAGAATGAATAGAAAACAAGCAAACATTATTTCAAATTACTCTAAAATATGATCTTTGTTTGCAATAAGCTAAAGATAAAGCAATAAAACTAAATATTATTTTATACACAATGATCTATACTTATTCTATAATTTTTTTACAATATGATAAAAATAATGACAAAGAATTAGACAGATAAATTTTAATATTTCTTATGAGTCAAAACACTATTTATAATAATACAAACTTATACCAAAAGTCAAACATTATTTTATTTATATTTTTAAAAAAAATTCATGAATGGATTAGATAATAATTTTAATATGCCCTACAAATTTCAAATATCAATGATATCTAAATAAATAGAGAAATTAATAATTGATTTCCAAATACAAGAAAGTCAAATGCAATACTAACTCAGCTATACTATTTCATTAATATTAATATACTCTTATTAATTAAGTCAATTACAATAAGATTAAATACTTAATAATAATACAAAATCAATTAAACTAACATATATTTCCACATTCACCAATTTAAAATATTATAAAATAAAACCATCCTATTAAATAACTTATGATTTTCAGTGTACAATCATAATATATAAAATAAATAGTAGATTCCTATTTGATGCTTGCTCAAATGCAATCGAAAAATCATATCCAATTACTGTTCACTTTAATAAAGCTAGTTGTTAAAACTTTATACTAGAACTGTCAAAGCATATGATAAATTGTTAGTTTTATATAATCAAATAGTAATATTAAAAGCTAACATTTAAACTGAATTTACAATTTATCTTGACAAACTTTAAATATAATTAAAGCAGATCACTATAATTAGTAATACAATAAATATATTATTATTAATAGCTCTATAGCTGATTAATATTAAGAACTCTATGGCTGCATATTGACTTAATATAATATTTACTTTAATCAATAATGATTTAAAATAAAACATGAACATTTAATTGCAATTATCTTTAATGATTTTCAATGATTATTATATTTATATCTTTATCAATCATCAATAAATTCATATATAATTCTATTTTAATATAACTATTGCTTATTATTAACAAAATAATTACAATAAGCTCTTAATTACTTATTAAATATTTAAAAATGTAAAATAACTTAATTTATTGCTTTATAAAATCTATATCTGCTCAGATAATAAATATTAAATTCAATACAAAGAATTATACTTTCTTACCTATTCTGTGGTTTTGTTTTCTGAATTATTTTGTAACTACTTCAAATGAATTATGCTGTATAATCAATCAGGGAACATCAACTCATCCAAATATAATTAAACAATATATTTGTATTGTAAAATTGAATGACAACTAAGCAAGTTTAATTATTTAAATTAATTCAAAATTTATTAACAAATGGATAAAAATTAATCAAAAGTATACATCTGGAATATCAACATTTAAAATATATAAATATATGATTCAATTCTGCTTAATGCACCTTGGTTTTCAATTGATATTAATTCTTTTAAAATTAAATAGGTGATTTCACCTCAATCTTTACTTATTGGATACTAAATACAAACACATGTTTGTGTAACACAAATATGTTGTAGAACATTTATACTTCTTGAAATATAAAAGAGTGTAAGATATATTTTCTTTTTATAATTTATATAAAAATATAGTTAATTAAAATAATATATATATATAAATAAAAGAATCTACTTATTTGTTAATATAAATTTAAGAGAATAAAATAAAATAAATACTTATGATATAGTTCTTTTGAACTCCTAATACAAGTGATATACCTGAATTTAATTTATAACCAATAAATTAAAAAAATGAATATTTTAAATGAAAATAATAATTGCTCTGTTTCAAAATATAAATTCAAATTTAGGAAGAAATACCTCTCTTATATTTAGGTATATAAATACATCACTACTTAACCTAAAATTACTCTATTATTTATATCAATAGTTATTATATATTTGAAATTAAAAAAATAGCAATAAAAATAATAAATAAAAGCAAATGATCTGAGTAATAGTCTTTAAATATGGCATTTCCAAAATAGAACCATAGTTCTAATCTCTGTTTCTTTGACCATCATGCAACAATGTTTTGTTATTCCAGAAAAAGTAAAAATGTCATGAAAAAACAATTAGATTTGAAGCACATTTTATTAATTCCAATATTTACTATAGATCCAAATTATCTTTTCATTCAGAATATGTTTGATCAATATAATGTTATGTGTCCATATACTAATTTCTATCCATGATGATGCAATGCAGATATTCCAATCTTTCTTTTCTTACATATCTATATAAGTTATGTGATTTAAAACTTGCTTTTGTTTTTCATATATATATATGTGTGTGTGTGTTTAATTAGATTTAGAGTTTATATCTGGGCAAGGAATTATATGACAATCTTTGGCTTAATGATTATTAATGTATTTATCTAAAGTAGATGGTGTGAAAAATGTCAATGCAAAAAGTTTGACACTTGTAGATCAAATAAATAAGTGTATGTTTGTGTTCAAATGTTACATAACAGGTTTTTACTAAACCATTACTATTGAAAGTTCTCTTTTATGGTCACACATAGAGAAGCAGTGAAGCAGAATGTCATGCTCATCATGTTGGCTTAACTGATGAATAAGAATTTGAGTGATTTTTTTTATTTTTGTCTTACTCTCTAGTTAAGAATAACTAGATGACCAATATATTGACTAATAATTGATACCTAGCTTAGTTAGTTAGCAATAAGGCCCAGTTATTTAAAAAAAATTCATCAAAGTTAAATCCTGTTTAAAAATATAACAGATAGATGCATTAACAGGCTTATATATTGCAATGGTCAAATATGAATATAGGCTTATAATGATGTGCATATCTAAATATACTTCTAAATGTAAATCATATATATATATATATATATATATATATATATATATATATATATATATATATATATATATATATATATATATATATATATATATATATATATATATATATATGCAGTAAGTTTAATAATGATAATTAAATCATACATTTACTGCATTCTTCAGGATTAAGTTCATAATTTTCAGCAAACTCTGAGTGCCATAAAATAGAAAATATTTCACTGCCATATATTGTTTCTGTACTGATGTGATTTCTGTAATGTTTTTAAACTTTGTTAACCCTCGATACTTCACTAATTTTAATTAATCAATACATCACACTCTTCTTATAATACGTGAACATATCAAGAATCACAGGGATTATTCCTGGATGAAGTATATTGAGGACATGATATTTTAACCTAATAATTTTTTATATAAAAATAATTGAAATCTCATAATATTTAAATGAATAATAATAAAAATAATTTATTAAGAACTTATTAATACTATAATTTCCCATTAATATAATAATCAATCTAAATAAGATTGAAACAAATGACTAATTGATTATGTGTATAGCAACATTGTGGCCAAATATTTTTGATGTTGAATATTTGACCATTATATGTATAATTTTACATGTATACAATTACTTATTCCTCTCTCAGAACACATTATAAATTCTTTATTTAACATTTATAAATAAAAAGATAATGCATTATATTTAACAAGCATCGTTATAATATTTTCTAAATGATATTTTTACAATTTAAATTTGATTGCCTTTCAATGACTAATTTTTTTCCTAAATATTCTTTTAAGTTTTATTAATAAACAATATTATGTTTAGACTACCATTATTTCTAAATTATATTTTAAATTGATGATTTAAGAGCATATTCAGAAAAACACATAACACTGTCCAAGGTTTATTCCTGATCAACTTTAAAATGTCCATTATATAAACTACAACATATAATATAATGTTGTAATAAATAAGCAATTTCCACAAAAGTATGTAGATAATAATTACAGCAACTAAATTAAGTATGAATACAATATTTATTAAGCACTAAGCCAGACTTTTAAGTGAAAGCCTGGTTTAGCAGTTAATATTTAATTTTCTTGCCATAATTATTATTTACATTCTCATGTGAACATTTTATATTTATTACACGTTGTCTAGGGGTATTAATTTTTTTCTTTATATAATGATATAATTATGTGATCAAACACTTATTTCCACAATAAAATCCCAATGTTTGTAATGAATTAAGGATACAACTTTACATGTTGATAATACCTAGAAATAATCCAATTTACTCAATACTGTCATGGCACATATATTCCAAGTATACCTCCAGTGTGAATCTTGGTAAACATAAATATATAATTGCATACATTTCTTCATTAAACTAAAATCAATTTAAGGAGGTAATCAGTCTTTAAATTTTACTCCTGGAAAACAATAACTCTTAATTTATAGAGGTAGTCAGCTATTTACCTTATCCTTATAAAATAGTATCTTTAAAATTAAATTATTAGAAAAATTTATCAGACAAAGAAAGTCACTGTAAGTTCAATTATAAAGTCTTTTCCAAATGCCTGCTCCACATAAATAAGAACTATATGTTGTAGGGGGCATAAGATGCACTTATCTTTACAATAGTAATGCAAGAAATTTTAATACTTTTAAAAACAAATTAGAGACAATAAAACAGAGATTAAAAAATCAGCTCATAAGACATTTTCGCAGCCACTTGGTCACTAACAATCAGTATTTTCACCCCTAGTGAAATATATTTTCTGTTTTCTATTTTATTGTAAATGTTCTTAATAATAGTATAATTCACTGAATGCTGTTGAAAATACTAATTAGAGTATTATTTGATTAGTTTTGTGTAATTTTTTGTTCTTTTACACTGAAATATCTGTTGAATAAAGTTTTTTCTAAAACTAAAATTAAATTATTCATAGAAATAATCAGCTTTCTGATCTTATGCCTGATAAACAATATCCTTACTTCGTAATCACTTATCATAATACCTTAAATATACTTAACCATAAACAAAAGGTCTAAATAACTGTATTTATATAATAATTTTATACACAGAAAAGCATATTTATATGTGGATTAATGCAGGGGCCTCAATCTACATAAAAGACAATTCTGATTATATTTAGAATAACACACATTTTTGAGTTTAATTTAAAATTTAAATTATTATAGCAATATTTTTTTAAATTCTTAATGCTCCTTTCATCAAAGTTCTTCGACATTACAATGTATCATAATATACTTCCACGTGTTCGCACGCACAAATGTGTCTATTGCTATGAATATTGTAGTCTTGCTATTTTACATAAATTTTAGTATATTAGAATTAATTTGAAAGGCTGAAATCTCTAGCAAACGATTTTTTTAGAATGCTTGTATGACAACCAATCAGATGTAAAGACAGCTATCTAGAGGGCTCTCAAGACAGAGATTATTAACTCTTTTTATTTAAACATGACACTTTATAAATTTTTTTTGTCTTTTGTTATTGCTCATTTATATTTGAAAAGAAACAATTGTTTTAAAAAATATACATTTTTAATCAAACTAATTTTTAAAATGAATTATATAAGAAGTGATTTTTAAAAAAAAAAAAAGAAAAAACCTAAATGTTGAGATAAATTAAACTGAAATTTAAGTGTTTTTTTAAAATTGGTTTAAAAGCAAAAACAAAACAAGTCACTTACTTTCCCATGCCTATTTCAATTAACAACTTACAATAATTTAAAAAATAAATACATATAATATTACCTAATAATATCAAGTACACACACACACACACACACACATATATATATATATATAATCCATTCTTAGGAGTTTCAATTAAAATAAGATTCTTAAAATTAGTTTAAATTATAACCAGTTTCTTTTTTATCAGACAATTCATGTAACTTACATATGTATAGCCATGGTTAAACGGTTCTGTTCAGGAATTTATTCAATAACCACTTACGTAATTTCTGTAATTCATGTCTTAGGTTTCGCTCATTGTCATTTACATATACTTTTGTGAAGACAAACAAAGGTAAGATGTTATTAATAAGTTTTTCTGGCAAAGTTGAACTTTCCTTCCTCTGACTTACAATTTTGTTTCTTAAAATATGCCATATAAGTAATTGCTGGCTTCTCATGCTGTATTTTCAATTACAATGGGAATTGAAACTTCTTTAGAATAGCATAATGAAGTTAAAAAACATTAATTCTTAGGTAGACAAACTCTAGACACTAAGAATCACTTTGATTTCTCTAGTGTCCAATTTCAAAGAAATTTTCTAAAGAAACTCACACATTTATATATGATTTGTGATCGCATCTATTTTTTTGAAAACCTTAGATAATCTTAATTGTATTTAAAAATTTTCTCTATAATTATCTTTTTAATTAATATTTTTGGTATAAAACTAGATATTCATTTTTTACTTAATAATAGTTTTATCTATTAATTAAAACAAAAATATTGTTGTCTTTCATAAAAATGCAACTATAAAAAGTATAGAATATCATTTTTTTTAATACCAGTGTTTTTATTTTTTTAAAACCAAAATGAGATGCTTTAATTACCTTGATTTTTTTTTCTGCCTCCTTTAAGTATGCTTGTTTTTTTTTTTAAAAAAAACAGTTTCTAGTCGAAACATTGAAATATCAATATTTAAAATTTTTTAACATGGATGAACCCGCAAAATATGTCTTTTATATATGAAACCCGTAAAAATCTTCGTTTCAACATATATATATATATTACAACAGGATGCAACCATGTCGAGGTAGTAGTTTACACATTTAAAAAAAAAAAAACTAAGATAAAAAAGTTCTGAATATATTCAAATGAAAATAATAGTTTTGAACACATGTATTGATATTCATATTTATACTAACACTTTTCAATAACTAATTGATTGAATAGATTCTTAAAATTACATTTTTTTAATATGAAATGTTCTTTTTTATATATCAGACATTTTCTTTCTTTGAAAATATAGTAAGAAATAATTTTTAATTTTTGCATATCTAATTAACTGAAAAATAAGACCTGTAATTGGTCAATAGAATGTTTTAGAGAAAAATAGGAGAGACAGTTTATTCTTTCTTCTTTAGAGAAAACAATATACAAAAATTATTTTAAAAGATAAAATGTACTTTTCTGAAAAAATATATACATTTATACTATGATATTAATAGTCCTCTACAATAATTAGCATACAATGATAACTAAAATAGAACTAAAAGGAACTCTTGTAGAAAAAAATATTATGCTATTGTTTTACAGAGAACGTAACAATAGCTCAAACAAGCTCTTAATTGATAAATGTGGTAAGAGAAAATACTTAAAATCTCTATTCAGAATACTCTTATCCCCAGACCAATTGTTTTCAAGCTTATGGCTCACCTCAGCAAGGAGCTAGAATATTCAGACATTAGATCTAAAATATCAACTCAAAACCCAGCACTTATTTTATATGTAATATTTAAGTAGAAATGCTGAAGTTTTTGGATATGAAAATGTCTTTTACTCCAGTTATCTAACTTAAATAGCTATATGGGACTGAACCAAATTCAGATCACCATATATTAATAGCCTCATCATAGTCAAAGCCATAAAAGTAAAATTATAATAATCAATAAAGCAAGTCATATATAATGTGACATTGCTTTTATAAGCTTGTATTTACAAAAATATAATGCAGAGAGTGTAGCAATAGCTCAAACAAGCTTATAAAAGCAATGTCACATTATATATGACTTGCTTTATTGATTATTATATTATTGTTCTAAAAGGAAATGTGTGGAAAAATGATTGCAAGTGTTAAAATAAGTTTTCTTTTAAAAACCATTGAGAAAATAAATTATACTTAAAGAAATATAATTTAATATTATATATGTCTGTAGATGGATAATTAACTTTATTATAATATTTTAAAGGAAAAGAATACTAACAAAATATGTGCAATGTATTACTAGATGTATTTTAAAAAGGGGGGAATTTGCCAGTACCTTTCACTTAAAGTAAAATATCAAATTAATTATTGATCAGTCTGTAATAAAAGAAATTATATAAATCAAGAAAATTTACTTTGGATTTACTGATAATAATAATAGACTGATAATGAAAAATAGACAATTCTAATTGGTTATATAAATAATGGTTTGACTTAATATAAAAATGAAGATACAAAATTGAACTTAATTAGTATGTCACTGACAAACACAGTAGAATTATTATTGAGAAAATTAAGTATTAGAGTATATTCATTTATATATGAGCTTTGAATATTAACTAAAATATCTTTAAATCATAACCCATGTGATTACAAAATTTTTACACATTATATTTAATAATACAAAAAGCATTAATCTATCAGTACATTTTTTAGTGTGACAAAACAGCATACAAAAGAAGTAATATGAATATTTGTAAAAGCTATCCATTAAGAGGAAATGAATAAGTATAGTTTTGTAAAACAGTATGAAAATGTTCATAATAACATAAAAAATATGAATGTAAATTAGCAAGGAATCCTATAAGAGAATAGAGTCTTAAAAGTATAAAACCACATTATAATATTGAAATCAAAGGTCATTTAAGCAATAAAAAGAGGACAAAACTATTATTAAAAATAGATGACATGATGAAATGTAATGAAGAGTTTTGTAAAGAATAATATAGCAATAAAAAAAAAACAATGTGTCCCCTACAATTAGTACATCTAATTTATCAAGGCAATTAAATCATGAAAAAGTAAAAAAGCTTCAGGAAATGATGGAAGTATTATTATTATTATTTTCATTGATTTTGGGAAGAAGTAGAACATTATTGGTAATAGCATGTACCAAATGTCTAAATAATAAAGATGAAACTGATGTTTGAAAGAATGCAATAATAATACTGATATTTAAAAAATAAGATAAAGAAGATTTTAAAAATTATAGATCTATTAATCTTAAGTGCGGTAAGAGAAAATATTTGAAATCTCTATCTGAAATACTCTTATCCCCAAACCAATTGGTTTCAAGCATATGGTTCACCTTAGTGAGGAGCTAGAATATTCAGACATTAGATCTAAAATATCAACTCAAAATCCAGCATTTATTTTATATGTAATATTTAAGTAGAAACTTTGAAGTTTTGGACATGAAAATGTCTCTTACTTCAGCTATCTAACTTAAATAGCTATATGGGACTGAACCAAATTCAGATCTACCATATATTAATAGCCTCAGCATAGCCAAAGCCATAAAGGTAAAATTATAATTATTAATAAAGCAAGTCATATATAATGTGATATTGCTTTTATAAGCTTATATTTCCAAAAATGTTTCAGGTATTGGTACACTCTCTGTATTACATTTTTGTAAATACAAGCTTATAAAAGCAATGTCACATTATATATGGCTTGCTTTATTGATAATCTATTAATCTTCTATTTATAATGAACTTTGGATTCTAATGAATAAAACAAAAGATGAGTGGAAAAATGGTTTTAGTAGAATGTATTATATTCAAGAATTGGGCAAAGTTTTAAGAAGAATCAATGAATTTGAATCTTATTGTGTTTAGTATTTGGAATTTTATTGAAACATTTGACACTATAAGCATTTTCATAGTGATTAAAGATTTGGGTTATCAAGATAGAGATATGGGTTGTTGTCATATTGTAAAACATATTTATGAAAATGCAACAGCGATATCAGATCACATCATGATACTAAGATTAACATTGAAAAGGATTTGAAATATGGTTATTCCATATGTCCAAAACATTTTATAGCAGTTTTACAAAAAATCTGTTATGGATTAAACATGTAAAACTAAGAGAGTAAAAGTAAATGGAGATTAAAGTCACTTAGATTTTGAAAATGATGTGAATGTTTTTGCAAAAAATGCTTCAGACTTTCAGGAAATATTGCAAAGCTATCAGATATAATAAGAAAATAAAACGAAAAATAAATTCTACAGTTATAAAAGTATTGTTTAAAAAATATTCTCAGAAGAAAAAAAATAATATTGATAATCATGAGTGTAAAGAACTACAAATATATTAACCTGATTATTAATATAGATGGAAATGTAATGGATTAAATTAATCTTGGATTGTGAATATGCTTATGTATTTGAAGAAAATACTTTTAATAGATACATTTTATCAGTTATTATTTAAGAATCTTAGATTTGACACTTAGTACAATACTGAAACTTCAAGCTGAAAGAAAAAAAGATTAAGAAAAATGTATGAATGAGAAAAAAAGAGAATCACTGATATTATTGAAACGAATTAAGAGACTAAAGAGAGTTGGATTTGGCATATTGCTAGAAATGATTATAAGATATTAACAACTGATGTTCTAAATTGGATACTAAAAGACCTAGAAAAAGACTACATATGAGTTGGATGGATATAATAAGAAAATTCATTGGTCTGATATGAAAGAAAAGTGGCTAAGAATCAGAAGAACAATTTATATGTGAATCTTCATTTGATATTGAAGCAATAATGGTTAAAAATAATGATGATAATTAGTAAAATTTACTCCATCTGCATTGTAACTGATATATAATCCAAATTCCATATATATATATATATATATATATATATTCACTAGATGGAGCTTACCACTAGCTCCAAACAAGCTTTAATTATAAGTGCCAACAGAAAGAATTCAAAATCTCTATCGTACTATCCTCATCTCCAGACCAATTGGTTTCGAGCTTAATGGCTCACCTCAGTGAAGAGTTAGGATTTCAGAAACTAGATCTAAAACTCCAACTCAGAGCACTTATTTAATACATTACTATATATATATATATGATCACTAGATGGAGCTTTACCAATAGCTCCTAACAAGCTTTTGTTTACATAAATGCTGAGACACTATATGATTATTTGTATCAAGAAAGCTTTTGATAAAACACTCTGGAAAGAGACATAATCTAAGAAAAATGGAAAACTTTAAAATGATTATGTGTTATAGTCTAAATTAGTTCATCAAAAGATTAAGACCTTAATAAATATTTTTATAAGAATGTGATATAATATTTTTTCTGTAGAGGAATGGGGCTTCTAAATAATAGGAACAAGTTTAAAATAATACTTATTATTTCATTATGAAGACTATATATATATATATATAATATTCAAATTTATATATATATATTAAATATAGACATTACACTTTATTACTTTTTATATATATATATATATATAAGAAGGTTGCCTTGACAACAGTTTGAGATTACTTGATTGTTATTGATATTCGGATTGTCTAAATATTGACTGATTTTAATGATTATATATATATATAATCAATAGTTAGCTTAATATGGGTAATAAATGAGTTTTATATTTGTTTTTTATCTTCAATTAATTTTTCTCATCTTTCTTCTAATACAGTATCTCATTACGTTCAGATTAACTTAGTATAATGCATGATTTTACTTTCCAATTAAAGAGCCAAATATTTTAAACTACAAACAACTGATGTTACTTGTGGCTAATGATATTTTATTGCTGATTGGTTCTTGGCAGACCAATTAACAAAATTTTACTTTGTTACCAAATGCCTTGCATTTAGCGCATCAAGACGAATTCAAGAAGTATAATAACCTAGTTGTATAAGCAAAACTCAACTTATTTTGTATAACAATAACTCAATTTCTTAATAAATTTCTGTAATACTGTATTATTATTTTAAATTAGCTTAGTTTGTCATCACTCCGAATCTCTAATATGAATTACCCTAGTTATTTATATTTCTTTGATTTAAATTCAATTCTTTGTAATGTTGCCATAAAGAATTATAATTATTACGGTTCAAACCATCAGTAATCGATATCAAATCACATATATACCGTTCTGCAATCGTCAGAATTCACTAAATCATTAATTTCTCATATAAACCCTTTATTATTTTGAGTCTCTTTGTGAACCGTGACCTCCAGCTGGGACAGAATAAAACTAAGGACTGCTAGTGTCATCACAAACATTATCCATTAGTCAGAGAAGCAATAATTCAGGCAAATAGGTTAGGATTCACCATTCTCCTGACATCTGTATTCTGTGTATGGTTGGATTCAATGTACTTTTGCTTGGATTATTGGTCTTGTTGAATGAATACACGATTTTGACCAGCACTATATATATATATATATTACAATGTTAACCTCCACTTAGTTATATTTAATTGATCTTAAAATGGTTAATCAAATTGAGGCTTACATTCTAGGGTTTAATTTTTCATATATATATGTATCCTGCGATTTTAATAGAGTCTGTGGCAAAATGTAATCATTTTGGCTTAATTATTAATAAAAATTGTTTTTAGATATAATTTTAGATAAATATAGGGGATTTGAATTCAGACTTTTAAGCACCCATTAACTAACCTCATTATCTCATATCACTGATACAGATGACCACACACATGTAGAAAGAATAAATAATCCCAATATATGTATTTCGTGCTGAACCAGCACTCATCAGTTGATCCAGATTATCATCTCCCACACATATTGTCAGTGCTTAGTTTATATTAAGATAGTAAATCTTCATACTTTAATGGATAGGCTTCAATCTACTACAATCTCCATCTTCTCAGCCATCCATACCATTGAAAATCTGATGATGGAAAGTCCAAATCCCATGCTGATGCCAATATTATTGCCATGCCCATGTTGACCTCAAGTCACTCTGACCTCTCATGTATAGGACTGTATCCATTCAAATACATAGAAGAGCATAGGATTTGGATTTTCCATCATTAGATTTTCAATGGTATTGATGGCTGAAGAGTTGGAGGTTGTAGTAGATTGAAGTCTATCCATTAAAGTATGGATATTTGCTCTGCTTGATTCTTCAGGTGCCATATTAATTTTTTTTTAAAACTGACCTGAGACACAATTTTTCAATAACTTCAGTTTTAATAATGTTAGAGCAAAAAAAATACATTGATAGAAATTAGAAAAACTAAGGAAAACAATAAGGCTAAGACAAATAATGATTACCATTAAAAAAATACGGTAAAAAAAAAATTCCACATCCAACATAATTATTACTTTATTGTTTGTTCATAATTTGTAATTCATTATTAATAAACTAAAGACCAGCCTTTCAAGCTAATGTACATGCACTTTTATGAATATTAATATTAATAAATGAATACTTTCACTTCCAACACAAGGTAAAGTCTTTTTGAAAGAATAGAATGAATCTATCTATTCTTTCAACCCAAATGCTTATATATGGGCAAATCTTAAGTACTGGAAATGAAAGCGTGAGGATAAACCACTCACTTTAAATTACTTTTCACTATGTCTGAATGAATGACACCCATGAAATTATCTAGAATTTATAAAACGTCATTCTTAAATGAAACTAAACATATGTAAACTAACTTTAAACTACATCTTCAGTGATAATTTCTTTGTATTCCTCAAAAAATTATCTTTTAAACCATATATAATATGTTTTACCTGAGATAATCTATAGCTTCAGAATCTCCAAAAGTATTCGCATAAGAATTCTTTATTTTTATCTTGTACCCCAAAAGTTACCAAATGTCAAAGGCATCTATAAGAAAAAGATTCATCCTAATAAAAGATACAAAACAAATCATTTCCAGAAGATAGATAAGCATTTGTCATCATAACAATTGGCTTCTTCTCTATCTAAAACTAGAAATTGTAGGCTACTGTCTGTTTCACTGATAAAATGAATTTCATCTCTTCATTTTATATTTTTTGTGTACATCAGTGATGTTTATATTCTTTATGCACACCAGTGGATTTATATTCTTTATGCACACCAATAATGTTTATATTCTTTATGCACACAAGTGATGCTGTCTTGTTATATTTATTGTATCACATAGATATAATTTATTTGCATATAGTCCATTTGGTAGCTATAGACTTGAAAATAATGTGATGAAAGATATGGTAAAACTAGTGACTCCACAGATGAATATCAAGGCATAGGCAAGAATCAGAATTTGATTATTTGCCTGCATATGCAATCTTTCTGTACATTTGATTATTAATTTTGTAAATCATTACTTGTAAACACAAATACACCATATAAACATAATAATAAATAATAAATTATTTAACTTTTTGAGAATCATTATTTTTATAAAATAAGTGTATTAGAACACACAAAATTAACGTATATATGAATTCATATAAGCAGAAAAAAATATAGAATTTATATTATACACACACACCAATATAAACCAAATAAATCATTTTTCAAATAATAAATTATTAATTATTTTTATAAAATAAGTTTTTTTTTATAAAATAAATAGATTAGAAAATATAAAATTACCATACATATGAATTCATATGAGCATAAATAAACATAGAATTTATATAGACACATACTACTACAAATGCAAATTAATAAAAATTAATTCATTTTTTCAAATAATTAAAAAAAATATTATTCAAAAAATTAAAAAATTAAAATTGTATACTTATGAGCCTGATATATTCTGCTTACATTTAGATTCCATTGAAGGTTTTGTTTGTGAATCAGAGTATTTTTATTCTGATAAAAGTGTCTTGTTAGGCCATTAAGTATTTTCTGTCTTCATTGCTTTGTGGAAATTACAAAATTGATTAAAAAAAAAACTTAAATGCGTGGGCTATGAAAAAAATTAATTAAAAATCCAATTTTCATCAGATTTTTTTTAAAAGACACCATTAGAGAACTAAGTAAAAGATCTATAAAATGCCCATATTTCTGTTGATGTCATGCTTATAGTTTTTACATCATTAAAACATGAGCAGATTGCCAGCTTAATAGTGCAAAGCAGTTGATTATATATATATATATGTGTGTGTGTGTGTGTGTGTATGGGAGATGATAATCTGGACCAACTGATGAGTACTGGTTTAGCGTGAAATATGTTTATTGGTGATTTTTTATCTTTTCTACATGTGTGTGGTCTTGTGTATCAGTGGTAAGAGATAGTGTGGATAGATAATGGTGCTTAAAAGTCTGAGTTCAAATTCCCTATATTTACAATTAATCTCCAGGTATATGGAGAATGCCTGTATTTCAAATATTTATTATATAATTTTAGATAAAAATGAAATTAAAAAACATTAAAATGTTGAATTTATATAAAAAAATAAATGAAAATGGTTATCTTTTGATATTACCTAGAATAATGAAAAAAAGTTGGGTGTTTCCCATTGCATAATTTTAAATTCTTTCTATAAATCATTCTTATTCATTGTTGTGTGATATTTTTCATGGTTATAATGCTATCTAAATTTGAACATCCTATGATATGTTTGAGCAGCATTTTTTTCTGCATCCTTTTACTAAAAATCCCCATTTCTCTATTGAAGTATTAATTTGATATTACTTCTTAATTTTATAGATGCTAGTTATGAATAGAAAAAAAAAACAGATTTTCTGTGGTTTTTATTTCATTTATGCATTCAAAAAAAATTTTTTTTGAATCTTTTTGTTATCTTTTGTGCTACAAAATGAAATAAAATAAGTACTTTTTTATTTTAAAATTTTTAGTAATTATTCATTGCAAATGTAATTGAAATAATGCTTAAATCTTTTTTTTCCCAAAAAAATTGAAAATTACCATATGAACTGGAAAGCTTGCAACGTGCTTTATGGTTATTTTATGCAATAATAATATTTAAAATGCTTCAGTAAAAACACTTTTTAATTTCTATATATATATACCAAAAAAATTTATTTTTCTTACCTCACATTCCAATAAATTACCTGATATAAAGTTGTGATATACATATGCTAATGTTAATAGGCATTGTTTATTTGTAAAAAGTTGTGTTGTCGGTACACTTTCAAATGGATGACATTTGTTAGAAGAATATCTCACATTAATATTTGTCTGAAGGTTTGTGATGATGGTGTTGGAGATTTGAAATGTTGGATTATTTCCAACACCTATCATTAAATGTTGAATGTCTAGGAAATTATAAACTTTATGTAAACTTTTCAAATACAACAATTGTTAGTAATAATACACAAAGGCAACACATATTACACATTCATATTATAATAAATATATTTTTAAAGTTTATCATTTAAATTTTATTGTGGATATATCCATTCTGTGCCATTTTATATATGTGATTAAATATATCTTCTTTTTCTTCTTCTTCTCTTCTTCTTCTTATTTTTTCTTCTTTTTATTATTATTATTATTAATTTGTATAATAAAAATTGAGCTAATTGAATGGATTATTGCTTGAGAGTTATAAAAAGTTTGAATACTCATATGGATGACTGAAGAGTTGGAGAGTGGAGTAGATTGAAATCTTTCCATTAGAGTTTGAAGATTTACTATCTTTATATAAACCAAACACTGATTACAGAGATGTGTGAGAGATGATGATCTGGCCCAACTGATAGTCCTGATTCAGCTTGAAATAAGTATATTTGAGATTGTTTATATTTTTACATATGTATGGGCAAGTGTATCAGCCATGTGAGATAGAGTGGATAGCTGAAGAAACTTGAAAGTCTATGTTCACATCCCCTATAATAATACTATATAGATTTGCTCAAAGGCCATGAGTCTTAAGCCCCAGAGTTTACAACTGTATTACTACATAAAAACCATGCAAGTATTAGAATAAAAAATGTTTGATAAAAATTATTTACTAAATTATTTCCTTAATGGCTAATTTATTAAATAATAATTACTCATGCCTTCATCATATTTAATATGCTGATAAATATAAATGAAGTCTATTCTCTTTAAAATTAATTGAATTGCAAGTGTGTGTTATTCAGGATTGAGTGTATAATTTTATTTATTTAATATTTTTAATAAGCCTGTTTAGAATAACTTATTCATGGAGCATAAATTCTAATATGTTATATAATAATTCAAAAATAAAGATGGTAATACAGTATCAAATCCCCCATACAGCAGTGTCACCTATTTCAAGCCTTAATAAGCAATAGATGCAAGAAGGTTTGTATGTAAAATCAATATCTAGTGTCTACTCATCTACTCATCCAATATTCCCAGACTAATTTCTAGCTCCTCACTGATGAAAGCCACAAGCTTAAAACTTGTCCAGAAATATTGGATGAGTAGGGCAGTAGTTAGGAATTTTATGCACAAACTTGCTTGCATCCATTGATTACTAAGGCTTGCACTAGGTGTCACTACTATATGAAGAGTTTGCTACTTTATTAACAGATTGAGCACACATAAAAACCAGTGCTTATGTGGAGTAAAGATGGAAGATGTTTGCAAATTTGTTAAAAAGTGATTTTTTTGAGAATCTTATTTATGAATTATTGTAGTACCACATTTAAAATTAATTATTCCATGAATAAGGTTACATTTTATTTTTAAATAATAAATACTATTAAAAACCTTGATGTCTATTTTTATTAATAGGTATATTTTAACAAAATACAACTTTTTATATATTTATTTATTGATATTTGGCTGAATGCTTAAAGAGATGATATTATAGTTGCAATTATATGTGGATTACTTTCATCATCTAATATTAATTGTTAAATCTTTTTAGAAAAATACTATCCTTTCTTTTTCAGATTTTGCTAACCTGATTAATGACAGTACTAGTATGAGAATCAAGCCTGGGACTTTTAGATTTGTGAATATTAAATTTAAGCCAATGCTATAATCATCGAGGCTTTCTGTCAAAGGCAATACTCAATAAATAATGAGAGTTCTTATTTCTCTACTTTTCTCTCAAGGCACTGCTAGTAAATGGTCTCCAATCATTAGGTATCATGCTAGATTGGCTTTTAGGGTTGTATGCCATTATCATCATAAGACAACTAAGTAAGATAATTTATATATGTAATTGGAAATCACATATAAAACTTTCCCTTAAGAAAAAAGAAGAGAAATCATGAGGGCCCTCACTGATAATTATGTGAAATTTCTACTGGCTATTGTCTTTGACAGATTAACCTCATTGGTCAAAATTGCCTTAAATTTAATATTCAAGAATCTAAGTGACCAGGTTTAATTTCCATGCTAGTACTGCCACTGATCAAGCCTGCAACATATCCCAAAACATTGTGCCATGTACCAACTTGGGTGGTATTACTAATAGTTGAATGCATTTAAAAAGTTTAAAGTTTTAATTTTTCTAAAAACATCTAACAATTAATAATAGATGTTGAAATGAACATAATTCTTGTTGCTAGATCGTCAATAATATTATTTGATAAACTTAACAAATATTTCATATTATTCTTCCTTATCATTTGTCCTTATCATAAAGTGTATTATCATTCTTTTATAGAGATATAGCCAGAACAGGAAAACATCCAAACCCTTACTGATGATTGGCAAGTCTTGTTTAATACTGTCTTCTCCCTCACTCTTCCTTTATGAAGACTATTGAAACCCATGTGTCTGTAGTGGACCATTTGAAGGCCATTTTGTGTTAAACACACACACACATATATATATTCAGTTTATATTGTATATTATATTAAATCATTTATTTAACAAAATTTACTGTTTTTCATTCATCAGAGACATTACTAAAATAACCTTTCTAATCAGTCTTGATGTATCTATTAATACAAATTAAAGTTAAATGAATGATTGGTCAGATCTTGAAAATGATTACCAGATTAGCTGTTATGACATATTTAATATTTTAATGCAGAATTGAATAAAAATCAATTATTTAGGATTTGCTATAATATAATTTTAGATCTTTTTTTTTAAAAAAAAAGTAAAACCGCGAAAATAAAGTGTTCACGTTTAAAATGTTATAACTATTTTTTTTTTAAAAAAAAAAAAGCAATAATTAACTATTAATGAGAGAATATTATCACATTAAAAAATATGCAGAAATAATAAACTCCATGTCCTGGCTATAATAATGCAGTTCTAAATATTAGGGATAAAAATGCATTTATTGAATGTTAAATCAATTCAAATAAAGCTATAATAACATTCTGGTCAACGTAAAATTTGCCCTTGGAGTTATCATCGTTCTAATATATATATATAATTATGTGTGTATTTCCGTAGTTCATAAGAAATTCAAGTACTGGAAAAAATAGCTATGAGCATGATCTTTGGATTTTATTTCCAGTATTGGCCACAGTGCCAAACCGTGAGTATTATTCTATATCGCAGAAAGAAATGGATATTTTTGTCATCCGAGTATGTTATTTAACATAGCTAAGCAGGTTGTTTTATATTTAAATAGGTGGTGCTCTAGAGTTAATCACTTTCAATATATCTTAATACACTATTAAATATATCGCAATTAAAAAATAGTATTAAAAGTATAGTAAGCATTTTTATCTTTCAAAATATCAATAATATACATTAAATTCAAAGCTAGCAAAGTTAAATGTGGAATATAAAAAGGGAATATAATTAATTTAACATAGATACAGAATTATGCTGAAAGCATACACTTATCAATGAACGTATATGCCATGTATAAATTACCATTAGGATTATCGAGCATATACTTTCAATTTAAATTTACATGGTTAGAAATTCAACTAGTTTTGCATTGATCTTAAGCAAATATCCCCTGACTAGAATAAAGACTACAATTTAATAAAGAGTTGTCTGGATAAGTATAAATGACAATTTGCTGATAAAATTATATGAAGAAGAACCATATATTGGGAAAAGTGAGATAAAGCTGGAGATGCTATCAATGATAACTTAATGACTTTCAGGAGTAATTAATAATAATTTTATTGCAATTTAAATATAAACGAATAAATTGTATGCATTCAGAATAATCAGCAAGCATCACATGATCACATCTCCAATACTATATGGAGTTTTGCTTTGCTTTGTTCATTCAGAATAATGTTATATCAATTTAAAACAAGTAAGCATTTTTATTTAGAGTATTTAATACATCTGCCTGTTGATGATTAGAGTTATATGGATCCATATCTAATCTAGCTAGCCATCAAACTTTGGGTCAGTAAATGAAGTTAGAAATTTTTAGATATAAAATAAAAGTCACAAGCAACTTTGATTGTCCTGTAAATATTTTTTTCCTTCCTGTGGTCCATTACAATGGCAGTAGTAAAAAGACAAAGGATTCTTAAAATATCTCATTGCAGAACAAAGATTTCTTCAAAATCAATCTATAATAAATAATATTAATAATTATAATAGTTTTTAAAAAGTCGTGTGATGTTTGAGGATCAGAAGTGTTGGGTTGAGATTTGAGGGCTAAAAGTTCTTGAACTGAAGCTTAATGGGTATAACTGTTCCAATGCTTAGATATCAATAATTTCACAAGAAAGTAATTATTCGATTTTGTTTTATTACAAAGTTTTAAAAATAAAACATGGAAAAAGAAGATTGATTGAGGAAATTAGAAAGAAAAATAGAAACTGGATTGGACATATATTAAGAAGAAAGTATAGTTTAATTTAAAGATAATTCAGAGAAAATGATGAGTGGAAGAAAGAAGAAAGAATGGAAAAGATTGACATTGTTAGATAATACAAAAGATGGTAAGAGTTATGTGGAATTGAAAAGCTAGACAATGAAGAGAAAGGAATGAAAAAATGGATGAATTAATGGGACTACTCTCTGGACCAGTCCATGTGACAGAATTCTATTGATTGATTGATAGAGGAATTTTGGAATAGTATTTTCCGTGGTTTATTTACCTTTAATTGTTAATATTTTAATCATCACTAAAAAATAAAAAAATATGTGCTGTATATATATATATTTAAAGGTCTCTTTATATTGCAAACTTAATATTTCAAATTCACTATACTTATTTTTCAACATGTTCAAAATTTTGTAAATCAAAAGGATCTCAATTATAAACTATTTTGATTAAAAGAACTATTAAAGACCACACCTCTTACCACTCCCATGCTATGCTTTAGACCAGCATGCAATAACTACTTTTAACTGAAAAAAGAAAAGGAAACTACAATCAGGAGGCCAATATACTTTTTAAATAAATATTCGCAAAAACATTAATTATTTTGATGGTATTTTTTTAAATAATAGTCTAAGTATGTTAGTATAGATATATATACAAAGTATGTGTATGTTTTCGTGTTTTAAATACTTAGTTGTCGTCAACAAAAATAGTCAAGTTGGATTTAAATTATTTTTGTTAAATAGATATGATTTATAGAGAGCACTCTTGTCAAAAAATTGATGTTTTTTTTTTGTAAACAAAAAGACTCCTAGTTTATATTTGATTAAGTGGAAAAAAAGATATATATCTCTCACGACGGATCTTTATCCACCAATGGAAACATATAAAAAGCTGATTATATATATATATTTGGCTCACTGCTGGTCAAAGACTTTTCCAAAATTCTTCTAGAAAAGAATAGTGATGGCTTACCAACAGTAGAGAAGTGAAATTATTTGAGTTGTTTTTTGTTTTTTTTATCTTTTGCTTTCTAGGATAAAAATAACTATCTATCTATCAAATTATAATTACATTTAAAAATCTTAAACTGATTTGAAAATATTAATTAACTAAAAAATTTCAGTTCTACCTGTACTTGAACATGACATAAGGAGAAACTATTACGTTGTGATTCTTAATATAAATTAATATATATTTAAGGGTATATCATGAAACTTGCTTCACGTGTCTGAAAGATTGACACAACTTTATTTTTTAATAATAAGTTTACTTGTTTATATAATCACAAATTTATAATTGGGACCATCTACACAATCCTCTTCATTGTAATTGAGTATTTAAAAGTTGAAATTCAAGACTTTTATAATGCACTAAAGATGCGTTTGTAAAAGCACTTCCAGAATCATAGTGCTGTATTAATTCAGCAGTTTAAAATTATGCCTATACATGGACATAATTTATTATGTAAATGAGGCTTAATATGTAAATGCGGCATTTAAATGTTTTATTGTTTCGACAATGGAACACTTGAATTTTTCTTTTGATTGCATTTAGATCCAGGCCTTCTTATATTTGCTTTTTTTATTATCTCACTTTGCACAATTAACTGAAGGCATTCATGCATTCCATTGTTGAAAAAATGGAACATTTGAATGCTGCATTTACTTATTGAATCTCATTTTCATAATAAATTATATCCATATTTAGATACAATCTTCAACAGCTAAATTAATACAGTGCTATGATTTTGGCAATGGTCTACCAAAAGCATGCCTAGTACATTATAAAAGTCATGAATTTCAACTTTTACCTTTTCATAATATTCGATTTCAACAAGTTTATAAGAATTACATTAATTAAAGAAAAGAAAAAAGAGAATACACTGGATTTATTGCAAACACCAACCTTAATGCATAATAATAATTACTCATATTTTCAATTCCTGTTCTCTTCAACAACAAGACATATG
This sequence comes from Epiperipatus broadwayi, assembly GCA_028023455.1. Taxonomy (NCBI): domain Eukaryota; kingdom Metazoa; phylum Onychophora; class Udeonychophora; order Euonychophora; family Peripatidae; genus Epiperipatus; species Epiperipatus broadwayi. The sequence continues at coordinate 2,313,026 of JAQFVV010006366.1, forward strand.
ACTAAACTGGGTCACTTTCTCCAAAAGGAAATTAGGATTTTTTTTATTTAAAAAAAATTTGAACTGCTACTTTAATCTTACTAGAATATCATTTCACTTTTTCCATTAAATTGTTTCCTTGGCATAAAGGGGAGGAAAGTTTTAAATATTTTTTTCTAAAGTAACAACTTTCATTTTCTAATAATCAAATTTCTAATTAAGTATAACATGTGCCATAAGGCAAACAGTACTTATTTATACATGTTTAAATAAATGAATAATCATATGGTTGTTTGTCGAGGTTGTCACATGTAAATTGGAAGTATTAATAGCAGGTTGAGCATAACACTTTTATTCATCTGACTAAACTAAGGATTTTTTGACTGCATTACTCAGCTGAGAATCGATTATAAAGTTCTAATACTAAATCTGCTATTACGACATGGTGAGAAATTGTACCCCCATAAATCATTTGAAAGCAATCTATTCATTGTAGTTTGTTCAGTATGTTTTAGTGCAATGAGACAATGGTAAACTGTGGAAGCTATGCTTCATGGATTATGCTCAATTCGTCACTGTCTACACTCAATATTGTTATAAAATCCCAAGAGATCGAAAATGCAATGTATGGGTAAGAGAACAAAGAGGTGTTACTGACTTCATTGAAAAAATTAAACGACTGAAGTGGAGTTGGGCTGGACATATTGCTAGAAGAGATGATAATAGATGGACAATTGAAATTTTAAACTGGATTCCAAGAGATTGTAAAAGACCCAGAAAGAGACCACATGTGAAATGGATGGATAAAATAAGAAAGTGTGCAGGAGTGACGTGGAGAAGAGAAGCTAAAGATCGGAAAAGATGGATTGAACTTGGAGAGACCTTCATCCTGCAGTGGACTGATAATGGTTAATGATGATGATGATGATTAGCTGGATTTATGAATGGTACATATTCTAATATACATCATTAAAATCTAAGATAATGTGATATTTACAATTTTTTCCTAAAGAAGATAATTTTCCCACTTTGAATAATGTTTTCATGCTGCACTGGATTTATTGCAAACACAAACCTTAATGCATAGCAATAATTATTCATATTCTGAGTTAATGTTCTGCAATTCTTTATTTAAGTGTATTTTTTTTTTTTTTTCAAATTTTAAATTGAGTTCGCTAGCATGTATGTAAAAGAGTGGGAATAAAGAAGGGCATGCAAATATATAGATATAAATTTTGTGTGCTGTCATATATTAAGTACAGATTGTATTGTATTGTCAAAACTGTGTGACATCACTGGCAGTCAGCCATCTTTACAATTTACTGGTATGAAGACATGCTTGACTGTCTATTAAATGACTTGGATAACTTTTTGATAGATGCGAAAGAAAAATAAACTTAAAAAAAAAAGATTAAACTCTTTGCAGACTGTAACGCTGTACACATAAGTAGCCTCGTCTTCCATTGATGATTGATAACTTCCCAATTGTTGATAATATGCTTAATGTCTCTCTGCTCATGCTCAGTTAAACTGAATTACTTAGATAGCAGTTTGTTATGAAACCTACATGATGAATTTAAGCAAGTAGCAATAAATCTGTGCAATGTTGTGACAGGGTGATTGACCGTGTAATGATGATTTTGTCACAAAGCACGATAAGTAATTCTGACTCAAAGAGCTTCTTCAGCACATGCATTATCAGTTAATATCCTTCATAAAAGAGCAAAAAAAGAGCCTGGAGAATAATTTTCTACATCATATTACATTTTTTTCCCGTTCTCTCTTTTTTAATAACTTGGGAGTTTCTTATTTTTAAAATGCGGTCGATGATTAATTTATATTCAGAAACTTTCATTATTAAATCTATTTTGCATATTTATACATTATTCAAATCTCGCTGTTTTATTTACATATATACAAGTTCACACTTTATATATATATAAAGATCTAATATTTATAAATAACTAAAAATGGGGAATGGTGATTATTTTATTCATCCCATCTATATTTTAAATTGTGTTCTCAGCAGCAATAAAATATGTCATATATAAATATATGACCAATTTGATCGAAAGAGTTCAAGTGATGCAAGACATCAAGATCAGAAGCAAAAGTACCATTCCAGTAACGGAATAGATTTCTCTCCTATAGGAAACGACGCAAATTTTTTTAATTTTTGAATCTGTCAGTCCCTCCCATAGCACATATCTATGCAGGATAGGTTTTTTTATTAACTTAAATTTAAATTTAATAAAGTGTTTATCATAAAATCGTAAAATATTATGATGTTAAAATAAGTTGTGCTTTTAGGATGATAAACAATGATAAATTAATATTGTTATCAAATCTAATCAATTACATCTTAGCATCTGTTCTTGGGTAAGTTTTACACCTATATAATAAGCATATATAAAAGTTTATTTACATTTTATATCAAATTTATACACAATCATGCAATCAATCAGAAACATTGTAAAAAAAAGTTGATATTTTTTAAATATATATTTAATCATTAGCACCAAAGAAGTATGACCATTTCAACTTCACAAAAAAGATACAAAGATACTATCATCATCATCATCATCATTACAATAATAACAATAGTAGTAGTAGTAGAAGTAGTAGCAGTATAAACACAATTAACATTCTTTTAATAATTTCCAATGTGTAAAATAAACACATTGATTTTTATTTATGGTTATGAAGGAAAGATGAAAAACTAAATGAATACATTTGAAATTTTCATCTGCAATAACTGATTGATTGTTACTACTTTCTTCATTCCTTAATGGTTGCATTCAGAAATACTTTCTGTGGTTTCATAACTTCCTATTGATTTTTTTTCCTTATTTGCAAAAAAAGATTAAGAAATTAACATTTTTTCCAACAGACTATTAGTTTTAGTTGTGATGATGGTGTTTTAGTTGTATTTATAAATTGGACTATTTTCATCATCTAATATTAAGTTCTTAATGTCTTTAGAAAAATTTAACATTATTTAAATTTTCAATTACATTTAACTGTTAGTAATGGTACACAGGTTAGGATATGCACAGTGTTTCAAAAACTATTATTCTCCTCTTTTCTTTGGGTGTTTTTGGCCTGACCAGTGATAGGACTAGCATGGAAATTGCACCTGGGTTCTTACATTTATGAACATTGAATTTTTAAGATAATACTCTAATCAATTGACCCTTTGACAAGATGGCTCAGTTGATTAAAGCATGACCTTAAAATTCAATATTCAAGAATCTAAGAGTCCAGGTTCAATTTCCATGCTAGTTCTGTCAGGCCAATAACACCTGAAGAAAAGAGGAGAATAATACAACTCTAAATGTACTGCATATACTAACATGTGTGCTATTACTAACAGTTGAATGTAATTGGAAAATTTAAATAAAGTTACATTTTTATTTTAATTAATTTTCTATAAATCGTATTCATTTTAGATTATTTGAAAGTAGAAAGTAAGTTTTGCATTTTATTACAGATAAAAGAAAGTTTAGACTAACGCTAAGAAGGAAAATGGTGAACATAAGAAAGTGTGTTTTTTGCAATAAATATTAATAGGGTATCAGCAATAGTGCATTAAGTTAAACAAATAAGCATATAACTGTTAAATTTAATACTTAAACATTTTTCATGGACAAAAGACTTGGATTTTTTTTTTTTTTTGCAAATGAATAAAAACTGAATGCATCTAAAATGTTTATGAAACTCCATAATTTTCTTTGTTCTAAAAAAAAATCTTATTTTAAAAATAAATTACTAGTAATCATGCAAATGTTTGTAGTCAGATGTTAATTATTTTTGGCTTCATATCATAGTTTTTGCATCAAAGCTCATTTTTAACTTTCAGTAGTGTTTATGTGTGTAAAAATTTTGAAAGATATGTAGTTTAAAAAAAGAAAAAATTCAATGCATTCTTCAAATCATAAAAATGCCTTTCAGTCTATTCATCAATAATATTTTTTTATGAAATTAATTGGCCAATTGAACAAGCTTCTTATCATCTTTACTTATTGATGATTTATAAAAGTACTAGTAAAAATTGAAAAACAATAGATTAAAAAAAATATATAAAAAGCTTAATTTCATTGTCATTCTAGAAACCATCACAAACAACTCACAGATATGCATTTTCCTTGACAAAGATAAATCAAACTTTATCTAAGTATTTCCAGATCACATATAAAGAGATTTTTTATATTAAAAAAATTGATTATGTTTTATATTCGTATGTTATATGTGGATGCCCTCTTTGTATAATAGCAAGAATAGTTATTTACTTTGACCATGCTATGAATTCAAATCCAGTGCAAGTAAAACTTGAAAATTATTTTCAGGTTACAAGCAAGTTTAGAATATTTTATTCAAGTGTTTCAAATCCAAATCAGCTATTTATTAGTTTGTAAAAGTATAATTGGCTGGAGGCTAAAACAAGAATAGAAAATTTAAAATTCTTATACAGTTGGAAAATTTGTATAATAATGTTTTTTTCTTCACTATTCTTTTTTCTATTGCATATAACTTTTCCGTGGAATGGTCTATTTAGAACACTATTTTAATCTTTTTCAAAATATGTCCAAACTTTTGTACAGTTTTTATGTTCTAATATACATAAAAATGCTTTGCCTTACTAGGTTTGTGATAATTATTAGTATATTAAGTGTTTGTCTTGAAAGCAAAAAGTATCATATCAAAATCTTACCTAATAGTTCTAATGCTTAAATGGCATGTGATCTTTTGAGTGACTAACAATAATTTTTGGCCTATGTAGATTAATACAGTAATAAAATCAATGATTCAGTGTTCGAACATCACATGACACTTTGCGAATAATCATTTGATTACTTATATTGTATAGATAATTGGATTTAATACATTTAAAATAATTTAAAAGTATTAAAAGTTTAATAAATTTATTTTTTTTTAAATCCCACTCTTTTATGTTAGCTAAAATAGCAGTATTTTTTTCTTTCTCAGGACCCTAGCTAAAATCCTAAAAAACATGATATATCGAAGGCTGATGAATACCCTAGAATTGCTACTCTGAGAAAAGCTTATTTTTCCACATGCAAAACACTCATAGAATATCTGTCTATTAAAAAAAGAAAAATATATCTAAACAAACCTCATACATGGTCAAGACAATACATTAACTGGGCATTGGGTCAAACCCCAAAAATTAGAGTCCCTAGTGCACTTAAAATACAAAATGAGGTGGTATCTGGTAATAACATTCTTTACTCATTGTTTCTACATTATAAAAATGTCTTTCAAGGTAGTAAAAGATTTCATCCAAAGCCACATTATTTTGGAATTCCAGAAGATGACATTTTATTTGTTCCAGAAGAATTCATTAAGAAAATTGCAGATATACCTGACTCTTATCACCCAGGACTACATGGTATACGTAAATTTATGTATGCTCATCTTGGACACTTTACCGCAAAATACTCATCAAGATTGGCAATTTTTTTATCAAGAGAACTATATCTCTTTGAAGGCCTATATCCCATACTACTAGTCCCATTTCACAAAAAAACAAAAAAAATCTCGACTATCAAAAACATACGGCCTATATCTATGAGCCCGAATCAAAATCCTTGAATCTGTAATAAAAGACAAAATTGAGCCACATATCCTACCAATGATCTCAAGATGGCAGTTTGCAAAAAAAAGGATCATTTGCCAGACAAGCTGCAATCCTATTCAAAACAATTATTGATGACATAAGAAACAGGAAGAAACATACTCCAATAGCTGTTCAAGTAGATATTAGAGATACCTTTGGTACAGTTCCAATCGGAAAACTTATTGATGTATTAGTAGATACACCAATTCCTAGATCAATACTATACATCATTACCAACCTCTTAATTAATTGAGAAATACACCTTACAATGAATGGAAAGTACTCACCTTCCTTCAACCCTTACTACTCCATTCTACAAGAATCTCCATTAAGTGCCATCTTATTCACAACATATATAAACTCACTCTTGAACAAAATTGAAAAAAGTATACCTGGCATTTACATTTTGAGTATAAATACTAACATACCATGCTTAGCCTTCATGGATGATATCACGGTGTTCCTGTCAAATAAAAAATATCTGCCAATGCTGTTGCAAATACTAGAAGAATACTCAAGGAGTATAGACTTGAATTCAATGCTGATAAATCATGTGCATGGAAAATTTTTAATGGACAGCCTATCCAGCATCCTTTCTTTAAAGGAAAGCCTACCCCTTTTCTGGGATTCCCATTCCATCTGAGTAATGCAGTGATGTGAGTACAAATCCAGAACATGCTCAAAATAAAAATTGAAAATATAACAAGCTTGCTCATGAAAACTTATCTCCCAGTTTACGCAAAAGTATCACTATTCAACAGGCTAATCAATACAAGAATTCTTTACTATACTCCAGTAGTTATATATGCAAAAGCCTTTCTCACATATATCTACTCAATGCTTAGAAAACTTTTATGGGGTCAACGTATTGTTTCCATCTTGATCAGAAAACTTCAGTGTCAGCTAATTCATAATGGGATGGGACTGCATTCAGTTAAACATTTAGAATACAGAAAACACTAAACCTCATCTCATCTATTACTAAATTATTTCCTCAAATTGCTCCTACCTTCAAAATTACACCCACTGATAGACCACCTCCTACAAAAGGCTATTGGAAAAAACCTTATTGACCCTTTGCTTTCCATTGATAACCTCCATTTCTACCCTCCCCTGAATAAATATAAATATTGGGAAGTCCATTCCCTCCTCCAACCACATTCAATTAATGATGAGGGTAAGTCAATTTTGAGTCTCAATAACTGTCAAATAATTAGAAAATTTAGGTTTTGGAACTTGGAGCCAAAATTCTTTGATTTTTTGGTTAAACTTAATCTGGAATGTCTCCCTACTCTTTATTTTTATAAATATAGAAGACAGTGCAAGAGAGTAGATGCTCAGTGCACACTTTGTGGCAGGGATAAGGAAATACAAACACACCTATTCTTTGACTGTCAATGCTTTGACAACACATGGATAGCAATCCCTAGACTATTCAATAACAGTCATGTTAATATGCACTATTTATTTAAAATATTCAGTAAGGGTATATATGCACAAATTCGGGCAAGCACTTTTATTCTATATGCACTACGGTGCACTAGATGTACATTCATGTACAATAATAACCCTAGAAGACAGACAAACACCTTTTCAATCAAATTGGAAAATATTAGAGAAAGAGACAGAAAAATCACATCAGAGAAAGTCTTTCAAGACACTTGGTCTTTAATGAATAAAAATCTTAGATCCTAGCCTAAAGTAATGACAATTTTCCCATTTTGTCACACCAATGAGATGATGATAAAAAGACTTGAATAAACCTATATAATATTTGCAGTTTGAGATTTCTGTTTTGTATATATGTACTCTAATTTAAGATGTAACTGACTGTCCATTTAATTTCTCATGTATATATATAATTTTTTTTTAGTAATTTTTTTTTAATGCTCATGTACTCTAATTTAATATGTAACTGATTGTCCATTTAATTTCTCATGTATATATATATATCTTTTTTTAGTAATTTTTTTTAATGCTCATTCATATTTTTTGTATATCTCTCATGTACATGTTATTATACCATTGTTACTATATTAAATGTATCAAATTCTTGTATCATACTATATGTAATAAGCTATGTAACCCTTGATTGCTTAATAAATTTCTTTGAAAAGTAATTATAAAAGTAAAATATATTTTATATTTATTAAATAAAGACATTTTTCAAATGGGTGAAAATGATTTTGAAATAAAAAAAATTATCCTTAGAAATGTTTCTGCTTTACAAATGAAATGTGAACAAATGTCACCATTTTATTCAACTTCAGATCTGCAATTTGACCTTTGAACTATAGAGATTTTTCTTCAGCTGCTTAAGTATAGAAACAAAAATTGGAATATAGATTTATTATTATTATATTAGAAGCATTAATCATAAAATTGCAATACAAGTAAAGGCATAAAGACCAATCAAAAACTGTTCTAATAAAAATTTATTATAGACCTAATTTCTGAATTAACTGACAAAAGGTTAATGTAATTAATTTAAATAAAGTATATTTATATCTATAGAAAACTATAGACTGTAAATATTAGTGTTCCTTTAAATTTTCAGCAGACCTCAGATTTTTAATGGAATGGGGGTATATATTTATACTTGAAATCTGAAAAATATACAAATTCAAAAAACACTGAACTAGTAGTAGTTTAAGTAAATCATAAGAATCTTATCATTTTTATCTTTAGTGACTTTCTTTTGGTTTGCTTATTTTTTTCTGGTTTATTTTTAAATTACATTTTAAAAAAAGATTTTATTTATTATAAAATGGACAAAATAAAAATAAAAAAACCCATGAAGTTGTTTAGCAATTGGAAAAGAAAATCTAAGAGGGAATATTTGAGAATTCAATCTACAAACTGATTTGCTCATAAATAAATAAATTTAAAAAAGAGTAACTATTTTTTTGCAAATAAATCATATATTTATCATATTATGCTAAATTTTGAAAGAATCCAATCCGACTAAAATGAAAATTAGTTCGAAAAAGTAATTATCATGTACATTAAAAAGTCATGTGACAACTTATTGCTCAAGGTATTACTAACTATGACAACGTCAAATATAAATGAATAGAGAAAATTAAGCTCCCAAACCATTATTATAAATTAGTGGTAATAGTTCTTCAAGAGGTCATGTGACATTTGTTATATTGACTGAAATGATTCTATTCAATTGCTCAAACTGATGTTTTTAATTTTATCCAGCTAATCAATGCAGGAACCATTATCTCTTGAGTCTCTATTTTATTTCTATGTTAATTAAAGTACGTAGTGAATTTTTTATTGAACAGACAAAATTTCCATTCCATCACATATTTTTGAAGTATATAAAGATACAATTTGATTTACAAGTGTCAAACTTTCTGGTCTCACAACTTTGGACCAGACCACTTCAGTTAAATGCATTAATGCTTATTACTAATCTTTTATTAGGCTAGATATTACATTATTTCTAACTGAGATATAAGTTAAACCCTCAATTAAATACTAATATTTATATATATATAATTAGATGTAAACATTTGGAATAATTCAATTTCATTTTATTTTTTTCATGTGCAATATCTTTTTTAGATATATTTAAAATTTTCTCTCCTCCACATGTCACATTTTAATAATTAGGAATTTCATTAACATACATGAGTAAATATGCTCCAATAAAATTATTAAAATATTAATTTACTTGTTATATTTTACTTCACTTATTATAAATAAATATTTAATTTTCTAACATACAAAATTATTAGATGATCATCAAAAAAAGTTTATTTCATTTTGCTGCTTTTTATATATATTTAAATAAATTATACAATATAATATGAAATAAATATAACAGCAATAATTGTATATAATTTTAATCAGAAGGAAATTACACCCAATACACATGTTGTAATGTTGTTTCAATACATCAATGTTGTTTCCTATAGTATGAAGAACCCTCTCAAACAAAAACACAAAATAGAGACTTTGAAAAGATAAGAGCAACTGTCTCATCTTTATATCTAAATTCACTTATATAAGCCAATCTAAAACATCATGGAATGAAAATGGGAAGGTGTTCCATTAATCACTTTACATCCATTAACTTTATCCTCTCTACTAATGATTGCAAAATCTTCCAATTTACTGCCTGTTAATATTATGAAATATTAGAAACTATGTAACCCTCTAGTTAATATTACTAATGCAGTAACAACATTATAGTGCATATGTATAGGGTAGTTTTCTTCTGATTAAAATTACATACAAATGATGCATTAGTAAATTAAATAGAAAGTTAAATAGTTGTATATATATATATAATACATAAAAGCTCTTTTCAGAAGATATTGATTTTTGCTCTTTTCAATGTGCTGGAACCATTTTCCATGTATGTTGCATACATAGCGACATCTATCTCTTTTATCTAATTTTTACTAAAACCTATTATTATAATAATACTATCTGTATGGAAGTGAGAAAAAAATCTGTATAAATTTATACTATACAATTTTCCATTCAATTATCATTAGCCCAGTATTAGTTAAATAAAACATCTATTAATTTTAACTAATATTTGAATAATGATAAATGAATGGAAAATTATATAGTATAATTTTAATAAGTCATTCACTATACTAGAGATTATTCAATAATGAATAATATTTGTTTAGCATAATTTTTACTATACCACTCCCATGCAAGTTAGTGAATGGTTTCTAACCACTTTTAATGCCATGTAGAGAGATCCCTCCACAAGATGTTAAAAATTGATAAAAACCAGTCCCTACTTTGCATGAGACTAGGATAGTTAATATTACACTACAGAAATATTATTCATTATTGGATAATCTCAAGTCTAAGGAATGACTAATAAAAATTATTAATATAATTCCATTAAGTAGTTTGTGTCAAAGTGGTGAGGGCAGCAAATTTGACACATTAATTAAATTATAGTAATTTGCTATCTATATATACTAACAATGATAAAAGTATTGCTATTTTAGCACTATTACTGCCTAGAATGCTTTTAATATATTTTTACTATATCTCTATGCAATTAATATGATATAGGAAATATATGTTGAAAGCATGCTTGGCAGTAATAAAGCTAAATATTAAAAAAATTACTTTTTCTGTATTTTTATTTACCAGATATTACATTGGTTCAGAAAAGAAAAAATAACAACAATTAAATAACAAAGATAAAAGATATGTGTAAAAGATTGTAGTCTGAACCAACTGATGAGTACTGATTCAGCATGAATGAAATGCACATCTTGGGGATCATAATTTTTTCACGTCTTTGGTCATATGTTTATGATCACCTCCCTATGCAGGGTATTAAAGGTGGATAGAAACTAGTTTCTACCTTGCATGAAAGTGGTGTATTACAAATTACACTACAGAAATATTATTCATTATTGGATAATCTCCAGTCAGATAAATGTCTAATAAAATTATTAATATACTTCCATTAAGTGATTTGTGTCAAAGTTGTGGGGGCAGCAAGTTTGACACATCAATTAAACTGTAGTATTTTATTATATACATATACTAAACAATAATAAAAGATATGTGTAAGAGATTGTGGTCTGGGTCCAACTGATAAGACCTGATTCAGCAATGAAATGCACATCTTAGTTATTGTACATCTTTTTCACATCTTTGATTATATGATATTATTACATCTGTTCACAAGGTGTTAAAAGAAGATAGAAGCCAGTCTCTATTCTTGCACAAGAGTGATGTAGTGAAAATTACACTGCAGAAATATTATTTATTATATAGTATAAGTTTACACAGGTTTTTTTTCTTCCTTGTACATATTGTATTATTGTAATAGGTTCTAGTTAATTTTATACAAAAGAGATAGATATCACTATGTATGCAAAGTAGATTGAAAATATAAAATGGTTCCAACACATTGAAAAGGGCAAAAGTCAACACTTTCTGAAAAGAACTTTTATGCATTATCATTGCTATTATATATAAAAACAATTATTGCACTTATATAAAGATATTTCATATATCATATACAGGCAGTCCCCTAGTTATGAATGTAATTGGTTCCTGACATGTGTTTGGAAGTTGAATTTGTTTGAAAGTAGGGGTCTGTAACAAAACATCAAAAAGTATTTATTTAGTATTTGATTTCAAAATGATTGGAAGCATTCTTTTATCTTTTCCTTTTAATGCTCTAGGATTTTCTTACTGATAAATTAGCATTGGCTTCAATTTAAAATCACCAGCTAAATTACTACCAAGAAGCAATGTTAATCTGTTTTTAAAAGGTTTATATCCAGGTGCAACTGATTCTTCCTTTGATAAATGTGCAGACATCTTTTCCCAAATTAATCCTGTCCCATCTACATTGAAGACTAGATGTGGAAAATAAGCTTCATCTTTAATGATATTAGAGAAAGTGGAAATAAATTCGCTGGCAGCTTTCTTATCTGCACTGGCATCTTCCCCAGTACATTTAATATTATGTAAAGAATATATCATTTTAAATTTGTAAAACCAGCCATTGATTGCTACAAATTCAAGAGCAGAGTCTTCTTTTAATTCTTTCTTCCAGTCTTCATGCAAACTAAGAACTTTAGTTTGAATAATTGATAAACTCACTACGGTGCCTTTTTGATGTTGATCTTCAATCCATAAAGCCAAAGATTTCTCCATTTCATCCATTACTCTACCATGTCTTTTTGAAACAATCTTTGAAGAAATATTTCCACAATTTTTACCATAGTCCTTAATTTTGTTCTTGTTTTTCACAATTGTATATATTGTTGATCAATTTAAATTACATTGAAGCAAAAGATTCGCCATTTTCAGAATGTCTAATTATATTCGTTTGGGTGAGACCTTGATTTCTTTTTGGTTGTATCAACACTGCTGCTTTTTCATTTCTCATTCCTGTTTTTATTTAATAAGAATGAAAAAAATTCACCAAAACAGAAATATATACAGTATATGTGTAATGTAATCATGCACAAACTACTTTTAAAAACAAGCACTGATCAAGACAGTCTGTGATGATGCTAAAAATAAAAGTAATCACTGTCAAAGAGATGGAAAGATTTACTGTATTTTATATAGGTTTTTATTGTTCTCTAAAATATATTTTTAATTATTTTCTAAATTCCAAAGTTTATCTTTCCTTAGAAAAAATTCATTTACAAATGAATGTAAATAGTTTTTTTAATCATGTGCATAGATAAAGATCTACAGTCCAAAAGTAATTACATAATAGCGAATTGTTTGTATTGCGAGTGTTTGTAATTAGGGGATTCCCTATAATTTATTGAAAAATATTTTTATGAATATTATTATTATTATTATTTTATCTTGTAATGCATTCTTTTAAGGTCTTTGTAATAGATCTGTTGAAACCTTTGAAGAGTCAGACTAAAAGACAAAATAATATAATATCTGTATACACAAACAGAATAAAGTAAGACTTATTTACATACTTAATATTATTTACTATTCTTCTATGGAAATATTTGATTGCAATGAAAATGCTTTAGAATATACTGATAGAATAATATTGTATTTTGCATAAGAATTGCATATATGATCATCATTAGTTATGTTCCCAAAACCAAAAGTCCATAATTACAACTATCAAATTGTTCAAACTTTTCTATCTTATGCTTCAAGAATTCACAGTTTCCCCCTAAAACCATTATTCAATTTATTTTTTCTCCCATCACTCTTCTTTTTAGTTTCTACAGACCCTAAAAAAATATATTTCGTATTGACTACATCAAATGTAAGTTGTTTAATTTTTCTACAAAATTGTATAATCTTTTAAGAAATAATATTTTTCCATATATATGTTTATACACTTCTATATCATTAATTTTATGCTTTTATTCTTTCAAATTTTATATCTTATATCTTGTATAAGCATTCAGTACTTGTTTATCCCTTTCTTGTTGATCAAAATTTTACTCTATAAAATTGCAGGCAAAAAAAAATATTTAATACCTTTTCAAGGAGACAAAAAAAAAATTTAACACTTATTATTTTTATATGAATAATTACAAAATGCAAGAGTTAACTTTTGATTATAAAGTGGAAGCAAAAAAGAATATAAAAACTAAGGAAACAATGGAAAAAAAGCTGACAACAGGATAGCAAGGAATGGTTTATCAGAATCAGATATTATGGATAGAGAGATAAGAAAAGAAAACAATGGGAGACTTTTGAGTGAAGACATTCATAGCAGTTGAAGTTTCCTAAAAAAGGAGAAATATTTACAACAATATGTTTTTCTCAGTAGGATTAAAAATGTTTCTTAAAATTGATTATTCATTTACTATCTTGATACCTTCTTCTCCAGATAAATAGCTCATTGTTAATCAAGATATACCACTTTACACTTTATTCATAAATTATTATATATTGTTATTAAACATACAGATAATAATTGATTTAACTTCTTTCTTTACTTTTTCAGGATATAATATCTTAAATATAGCTATCATTTTCCATTTTACCATATTATACTTTAATCATATCAATAAAGATATTTGAAAATATGAGTGATTTACTTCCAAGATACATTTCATTCTGAACCAATATTTAGAACAAAGGTAATGACAATTTTTCAGTGGTTGGGATCTGAACCAATAAGAAGTTATAGGTATATTTTAAATTTTTTTAATAAATTCTGATTAAATATTCCTAATATGTGTAATTAAATGCATAGCTAAATGACTGATTTCGATACTTTTTCTTATTAATTATTGCTCTTGTTAAATATGATTTATAAAATAATAATTTCGGTTACAAATTAATAATTATTCCACTTTATAATAAACTTCAAAATCTATTTTATAATAATAATAATACACAACAAATTTAAACTTCCTAACCCTCCCCATCTCTTTTTCCCTTCAATCTCTAAAAAAAAAAAAGCGACATTGTAATTATCTTTCATTTCTTTTTTTTTTCTGCAGTCCTTTATTATAGTTTTCATAGCATTTTCTCTTTTTTAAAAAAAAAAAAAAAGTTAAAAAACATGACCTAAAGTCAATAATGCTAATCCTGGTGATAAATCTGTTTACACGTGTAATGAAAATTTACTCATAAAATAAATATTTGCTTTTTATAAAAGTACTATATAAAGGCCATTATCATATTCTCAGTAGCATTTACAGTTGAAGGTTATATATTTTAAAAAATGATAAACTTTAGTTGGGGCGGGGGATCAATAAAAAAAATTTCCAAAAGAATGACAGTATCCAATAACTTTAATATAATTGTATGGATTTTGATGATGGAAAAGTTAATTAAGCTTTATTGTGCATTTGTAAATATTAGATGCTTAAAAAATTGCTTAAGTAGCGGCAATAACAAACTACGACTAACAATTATTAATATATCCTGTTGCCTAGTTACTTACTTCCACTGCATTAAAAAACTATAAAACTTAACATATGATATATACATAAGTGTGTGTGTTAAATAGCAGGTGATACAAATAGATATTATGACCAAGAGGTACCATTTGATCATCATCAGTGTTAATCTACTATTGATTATCGACTTGTTAATATAATTTAATCTAGCATCTTAATATTACTAAACATCTTCAAAATTATTAATAATAAATTGATTGGATATTTGTTTTAAAAATACATTAACATGGACAGGGAGAAGTAACAGGCTAATTTTTTTTAAGTGTCATAGCATCGGCCGGGACGCGAACCCGCAACCCGGGTAACTCTCTGCAAGTGCAAGGCAGGACCTCTCGACCACCATTGCAAGACACAGACTAATTTTTAACCCTTTAATTCTCAAGTTTGTCAATCTAGTGACCATAATCATGCATCTGGTAAATTTCAAAATGCAGATGGTCTCACACATCAAACTAAGTCATCTTTAACCCCTTTCTGTACATTATTCTTCTTGTGATAGATGTAAGGTAAAACATTTTTAACTAGTGTGCAGAACAAATACTTTTCATTATGACTCTTCAAAAAATTAAGAACATTAAACTAGTCAAATGTCGGATGATGAGATTTTAGCATTTTTCTTTATTGATATATTTTGCAACTAAGGATAACTGAATATTGATAGTCATTTCACTTCTTAAAATCATCAATTAACTCTTTCATCTACCCTTTTTCTTGATATTTTCTACCATTTTTCTAATATATCTAACTGAATATTAATAGGTATTTCACTTCTTAAAATCATTAATTAACATTTTCATCCATTATTTTTTTTTGATATCTTCTAACATTTTTTCTAATCTGTCTTTTTTCAAAACTTTTCTACTTTTAAGTACATATCCAGTTTAATTCATTATGTTTCCATCATCTTATTATTATTTTTTTATAATTTTTTTTTTACTCTTCTCTATATATTCCTGACTGAAGCTTCTACCTTTTCTTCTTATTTTTTGTTCTTGTTTACATTTTCATTCTATATGCAAATTTGTAGATAGTCCAAAATGCAGAGATAATTTTATCTCACAGCAAATTTATAAGTAATATATACATAAAAATATTAGTATACATAGCATGCATTAATATAAATATATGAATAAAACCAGAAATAATTATTATAAAATATCATTAATTAAATTCTATATTATTCATTAGAACAGGTTTTATAAAAACATCATGATTTGCAAAACTATCAAAAGAAAGAATAAGAAATTAAAATTTACTATGAAATGAAATAACTAATTTACTAGTTCACATTTTAGCTACTAATTTCCAGCACAAAATGTCAAACTCCATCAAAACTCTAAATGGCTTTTTAACTATACTTGAGATTGCAGATACAGTGATACTTATTGTATCTACAATTTTAATCACAATTTAAAAAAATATTATTTACTTTGTTTTTGTTGATGATATAATGCACGTCCATTCTTTTTAGCCAGATTACTTGTAAAAAGATTAAAATTATCTTGAATTCCTCCAATACATTTATTTTAAAATTTTGATCCAGTTTTATCAGATACATACATATACACCCTATTAATAATTTTTATTAGTCATTCTATAAACTAGAGGCTATCCAATAATAATATCTATGAAGTGTAATTTTTACTACACCAATCTCACACAAGATAGGAAATAGGTTCAATCTGCTGAAATGTACATTTTAGGAATTATAATTTTTTCACATCTCTTTGGTCCTATGTTTATGATTATATCGCTCCACAAAGTTTTATAAATGGATAGAAACCATCCCTACCTTGTGTGATGGTGGTGCAGTAAAAATTACACTATAGAAATTTTATTCATTAATATATGCATAAATAATATTATATAACAAAAACAAAAAGTTAGAAGTATATACTAAAAATAAATCTGTAAAAAAAAAGATTTCCATTTTTAATGCATTTTCATATGTTTTAATATCATTAAATGGGAAAAAACATTTAATACATTATAAACAATGAGGATTGCCAATTCCTCAACAAGCTTTGTGTTAAATGCTTAGCCAGAGAAAGCATTTAAAATATCTGTCAGGAACCCCCCCCCAAACCCCTGACCTTGGTTTTGTGCTTTGACACTTTTCAGAGAGGTGCCAGGGTAGGTTCAGACACTAGATCTAAAAATACCAACCCAAAGCCAGCATTTAACTAAAAGTTATCTATTGAGTGCTTTCTCTGGCTAAGTATTTAACACAGATTGTTGAGGAATTGGCAATTCTCATTGTTTATAACTTACAAGCTTAAGAGAATAGGGTCATGTGATATATGACTCTTATTTTGACTATTTAATAATTATACTATTTTATTTATATACTTAAATAATCACATAATATAAAATAAAATATTATATAACAATAATTTTGTATATATTGTAACAATAATACTCATTGATAAGGGTTGAAAAATCATTTCTGTACTATTTTTATAATAAGTATACAATTATTTCTGTTATATAATGCTATTTTATTTTATATTATATAGTATGATGTTTTTATATATACACATAAGTGTTTAACTATTAAAGAGTACTTTATTTTTATGTTTATTATTTTTTGATATTTTAAAGTTGATATGATCTATTTTTAAATATATATTATTTACATCACATAAATATATAATAATCAAAAAAGCAAGTTATATATCGCTTGACTTGTTTTAAGCTTGTCATACAGATATATAATATAAGGAATGTACCAATAGCTCCAACAAGCTTTCATTAATAAGTGCCATCAGAGAAAGCATTTAAAAATCTCTAGAATAATCCCTATCCTCAAACTGTTTTTGAGATTTTGTTTTTGAGTTGGTATTTTTAGATCTAGTGTCTGAATGTCCTAGCACCTCACTGAGGTTATCCAAAAGCTTGAAACGGGTCTGGGGATTTTTAAATGCTTTCTCATACAGCACTTATTGATAAAAGCTTGTTAGAACTATTGGTACACTCCCTATATATATATATATAATTTGATG
Organism: Epiperipatus broadwayi; assembly: GCA_028023455.1. Taxonomy (NCBI): domain Eukaryota; kingdom Metazoa; phylum Onychophora; class Udeonychophora; order Euonychophora; family Peripatidae; genus Epiperipatus; species Epiperipatus broadwayi. Next base: position 2,331,058 of record JAQFVV010006366.1, read on the forward strand.
TCTGCATTTTTCAAAGCATGTGTAACTATATAATTGAATATTTATAAATACAGTCAGATATATTTTAAAAAATTTATCCACTTAGGAGCGCTTACAACTATCTTTATAGTCTTTGTCAACTAACACTTTGAAAGGCCAACCGTCCCACAATTCTAAAGATAAAACCTCATTTATAAATAAAAATTGTATCATTTATAAATGGATATGTAGGTGTGGCAGTGTATATATAGGTGAATCAAGATGTACATTGGAAAAAAGAACTAAAGAGTACTTGCTGTTGTTAAAAAGAGTTCAGAAATAGAATCAAAATTGCAAAGTAGATAATAATGTTTCAGTATCCATTTTTTCATGACTATAATAATTCATGTATTTATGGTTTTAATTTCAGTTACAACAATGTTAAAATGTTGCAAATTGCAAAAAATAACAAAAAAATAAAAATAAAACAAGCTATTCTAATATACAAATATAAACATGACTTAATTAACAGGCAAGCAGAAAATGTTAAGATCACAGAATTGTGAGGTTAGCCTTTTAAAGTATTAGTTGACAAAGGCTATGAGGATAGTCGAAAGTGCTCCTAAGTGGATAAAATTTTTAAAATATATCTGATTACTGTATTTATAAATATTCTATTGTATATATATTAAAAAAACTGAAATGATCAGCTTTCTATTTTAATACTCTCTATAATAAAGCTTGAATAATGATTACTGTATAGTAGTGCATTTAAATTCTCATCTCTATATCAGTTTTTGGACTTTGTTTTTATTAATGAGGCTTGGAATTCAAATTAGAAAGTAAAGCAATTATCATCATACTAGAGGTAAGAACTGTTTTTGTGTTATCATATATTGCATAAGCTAAATAATTAAATGATTTTTTATAATAAAAATATCTGTATTCTAACCAGTACATATGCTGCAAACATATATATATAGTATTCACGAATTTATAATATTCACAGGAAGTTTTCTAGTCAAATGCCATAAATATGATAATCTCACTGTACTGTAGCTAAGTACTATAATTAGATAGAAGTTTAAATATCCATATATGTCGTCTTCAAAATAAAACCATTTTTTAACAAAATTATCAATTGATTTGCAAATACTTACTTTTACAAGAGTATTATTAATAACAATAATATTTCAATAAATACATAATTGATTATTGGACATCTTTTTATTACTTTAGAAATAGTTCTGTAGGTAATATCCAGTTGTGATCTTTAAAATTTGCTAAACCTGTATCCATTAGGCTCAAACAAATCTGTTTAAAATGAATGCTAATTTGGATGAGTTTGAGAGGTGGTATTACTAAATAGTAATGGAAATTTCATCACCTTAAAAAAAAGCTAAGCATAAGAATTTATAAATAACTGAGTAGTTTATAGAAATAAACAGCAAATGGCTTTTAATTTTCAGATGATATCAAAATAATATGCTCATATAAAAATTTAATAACATGTTATAAATAAAAATTACTTTCTTTAAAAAAATTTTAGATTCATCCATGCTTTACTTTCTTTTATATTTTTAAGTTGAGCTCTCCTGCAGTTTTGTGTAAAACATACATTTCTCCCCTTCAGGATCCTGTTTTTAAATATTGGGTCCTCATGGCAATTAATCATATATGAAAAGAAATTCTAATTCAAAACGAAACTTTTGAATAATGATTTAAGCTATAACTGTTGAAACATCTTTAACAGTTTATTTCTGATTAGTTTTTTAAAGAAAAGCGTCTCTGCTTGTGGTCGTTCTCGTTTGCTTAATAGAAAAAATTGCATTTGTTTAGAATCGGAGATCAGCAATATAGCAGGTAAATTGTTTCAGTTTTTCTTTAAAATTGCTAAAAAAAAATTTAAATTTTAAAATACTTTTATTATTTGTGGCCGACAAATAATTTTTAGTAGCATTTCAGGACTGACATTTTTTTTAAAAAAAATGTCTTATTCATAAATAAATAAAAAATAACATTAAAAATAGCTCTTCTATTAAATGTAATGATTAATGTTTGAGTGCGTGCTTATGTGCCTCTCTCTCTCTTTGTTTTCTGTATATAAAGTTCAATAATCGATAGTTTTGTTTGATTCAAACAACAAGTTTAATTGCCTTTATAGCTATTACAAATTTATGACTAACAGAATTAATTGAACCTTCATAGATAAGCATACACGATTTTTTATATGTTATATATAATTTAGTGAATGTAGATGCTAGTTTAAAAGAGAGTGCAATTACTATCTAATATTTAAACCCTCTCTACATAAATGTATTACCAATATGTTGAGAAAAAAAGACACAAACAATAGACTTCATGCTTTCTTTACTTGCAGACCGTGGAAATGATATAAGTACAATTCAAAATGGAATTAATCTCCCAGATAATAATATTGATTTGGGACATTTTTACATTGTTCAGAAAATCTAATTCGGTAATTTACTTTCTAGTTAGGCAATATTTTTTGTGATTTGCGCATCAATGATCAAATAATAAAGTATATATATTATTTACTGTTACTGCAGTGACTAGACTATCAAAAATGATCTTCAATCAACTACAGAATTGGAAAAACCAGACTAAAATATCAAATCTTTAACAAAGCAATATATCAAAATAGATAATCATATAAATATGCTTAGACCATAAAAACAACAAGACAATTTAAATAGAGTATGAAATTGTATCCCGATGACCAAAACCTTAGCAAATTCCTCACTCTAGGTTATGTTGTAGACTTCTACTTTTTGATAAACCTAATTAAAGTAAACCTTATAATTTAAATTAATATGCTTGTAATATTGGAATTACTGATATTAGCAGGATAATTAAAATAAAATATTGTGTATATAATCCTTGTTTTTGCTGTTTAAATCCTTTATATCTATCATGAGACATAACAGAATTTGTGCACTTAATTTAAATATCAGTATCTAAGAAGATTATTAATCACAAATGGAAGAACAAAAGGGAAAATATCTGCTGCTATTTGTAATCTCATAAAAAGTCATATTCAATCAACATTTCTATCGGAAACTATGAAGTTTATTTAAAATATATATAGGCAAAACTCACTATATATATTGCCACACACAGCAAGCTAGAGTAATCAATGGATGCCAGAAGGCTTGTGCATAAAATCCCCATCTAGTGCCTACTCATCCAATATCCCCAGACTAGTTTCTGACTTATGGCCTTCGTCAGTAAGGAGCCTTGGATCTGAGAGCACTGCATTTAGATCTTAGGATCTCTTATACACAAGCATAAGAGGAGGTGGTCACGTGATGTTTATTGGCTTAAAATATATATACTTTTCAAATAAACATTACATGAAAAAATCCTTAAAGAATTTGAATCAAATTGGACCAAAAACTGGTTTGGGTTTTTGAATAGATAAAAATTATTTCTAAAAGCAAATGGAGTACTTAAAACTGATTTAAAAATTGTGGCATTATAGTGGACCTGCAATTTATAAGGTCATGCAATGCAATGCTTCCTAATACATTCATCTGAACTAATATTTTCACAACCTGATCTACTTACAGCCTAATTTTGACCAAAACTCTTCAAAATATTGTTATCATTTTTACTAACATATTCAACAAAATGATGGAAAGGTGATAGATTATGCCACTGAGCTCAGAAAGTTAATACTAATCTGTATATTCACATGATCACTATTTCCTGTGCTAGCACATTACTGCTATTAAAACAGGCAAAACTCTCTCCATATAGTAGTGCCACTCAGTGCCAACCAGAGTAATCAATGGATGCCATAAGGCTTGTGCATAAAATCTCTATCTAGAAATTTTATGCACAATCCTTCTGGCATCCATTGATTACTTGGGTTGGCACTGAGTGGCACTACTATATGGAGAGAGTTTTGCCTGTTTTAATCTGTATATTCAAAGACTTCCTCGTAGATACTTTGAGGGACCACAGATGAGATTTTATGAATTTGATGGACCTTAGAAATAGATTTAACTCTAATAAGAATAAAAATAGATTTAACTCTAATAGAAATAGAAATAGATTTAACTCTAACCATGGTTTCATCTATTAACAAATCAATATGTATAAGTAAAGTTCAACTAAACATAGAACATATATATACAAAACAAAATAGCCTTCCCATCATTCATCTCAAAAACCAACTTCCTTTAACATTAAGAGAAATTGGTGAAATTGATGGTCTCAGATTCAAAAAATATTATCATTAAAGTTTTTCTTACTCTTACTTCAATTCACTTTTTTCATAAAAAATACTTCTGTATTGTCAAATAATATTTTATGACCTATATTAAATTTATGAATATAGAAATCTGAGTTTTGTTATCTATTTTTTAAATCTGCTCTTAAGAACTTTAACTTTTTCATTAAAATTTCATTTACTTTGGCCTATATAAATTTTATGACAACTGCAAGGAATCTTATGAACTACCCCAGAAATAGATTCACTATCAATTGTCAGTTTTGAACTATTTAGTAATGCATGAATTTAAATTCATGGCTTTCTTCCAGGCCACTTTCATACCATCCACTAAAAAACTATTTTATAAATCAGTTTACTAATTGGTGATTTATATAGCAAAGAAATAAACTCTTTAGTCTCATTAACAATTAAATCTTTATTATTAACAGATTTATAGATATTTTTTATTAATATAATATTCCTAATAAATTCATGGTTGTATCCTAATCCAATATAGTCAGAAGCCAATTGACTCCTCTGAATATAACTATTATTTTCAAAATTATTAAATCTTCTATTCCTATAACAAAACTTCAATAAAGAAAGTTTCTTATGAGTAAAAGTTGATAACTATTTGGTTATATAAAATAAAAATATCAGGAAGGATTCCTGGATTGTTAATTTCTGGATTATCATGGATATATTCCTCACACAATAATATTCAGACCAGGGAGACTAAAAAATAAATATTATATTTAATTACAAAAACAAAATTGTACTATTTAATTAATCAGATTTTTAACATAATTAAATTATCCATATTTATAGTCCAGAATAAACATATGAAGTGAAAATTGATATTAAAAATGAAATACTTGGAAATGTTGAAGAAGATTTAACTTTTTTTCACCAAAAAGTGTCAAAAAAAAATAAAAGGTTTATATATATATATATATATATAAGATTGGGATAATATATATATATATATAAGATTGGGATAATAAAGAAAAAACTAGATGATCCTGATGATAAAATCTGAAGATTGGAAAAAAGTTAAACATATTCCTGGCAACAATTATTATAAAGATGAAGATTGGGATGATATGATGGATGGAAAATGGTAACCACTAATTATTGACAGATCTGATTGTAAAGGAGAATGTAAATTAAACTATTTCATAAATTTAATTACAAAGGCAATTCAGTTCACCCAGAAACTGACAATCTAGATATTTCTGGTGTTGAAGTTGATCTACAGCAGGTAAAATCTGGTATAATTTGTGATAATGTTCTTATTACTAATGTTCTCAGATGTTGTGTATGAACAGCAACAACAAAAAAAAACTTTAAAAAAAAAACTAAGAAGGTAAAAAATAAAAGCTAAGCCTGATAAAAATGAAATAATAAACAAGAATAGAAGAAGAAAAATAATGATGAAAAGGTACAAAAATATGAATAGATATTCCATGTAGTGAAAAAGCTAAATGCTGATGTTTCAGTACAATATCAAGTACCTTCCTCAGAGCGTCCATTTTCTCAAATCATAAGAATGCATGTGAGATTTAAAATCGTTTTTATCCTTTTCTTTCTCCTCATATTTAAATTCTATTGGATGAGAAGTTTGAAATTTTATTTTATCTTCAATAGCTTCTTCCAAATGTTGTTAATCTTCTTTAATTCACATGTTTCATTTGTGCTCTTGGGCCTTTTAAAAATCTCTATAGCTTCTCTTAGCAATCTCTGGTCATATTGTTCAATTTTTGCTAAAATATTTGTTTTTTCAAAATTGATATCATAATTTGTTAATTTTATATGAGAATAAATAGCTGATGAATTGAATTTTTCTCTGACTGCCAGAATGTGTTCTTCCTTTCTAATATTTATTCTACAATTAGTCTGTCCAATATATGTATGTGAACAGACCCTACATGGAATTTCATATGCACTATGACACTCCAAAACAATTTTATCTTTAGGAAGTGGAAATATTTTACTAATTTTTTTATAAGTAGTGTAAACTGAATATTATTATTCTTTAAAATGTTACCAATTTTATCAGTTACTCCTTTTATATATGGAAAAATTGTCTTAACATCTGATGTATCAAAATCTTTTTTCTTTTTATATGTATAAGCCCTATTAATAATGTTGTAATTAAAACCATTATTAAGAAGCATTTTATTAGTAGCAGAAAGGTCCCCCTGAAAATGGCTATCCTCAGAAAGTCTCTTTGTTCTATCCAATAATGTCTTTGCCACTGAAAATAGTTGTGCAGGATGATGATGAGAAGAAAAATGCAGATACCTCCCAGTGTGTGTTGGTTTTTTATATATACCATGGGATAAAGAACCATCTTCCCTTCTTTCAATCAAAACATCTAAAAAAGGTGATTGATTATTATTTTCTATTTCCATAGTAAATTTAATATTGTTGTGAAAAGAGTTTAAAAAATTAAAAAAGACATCAAGAGCATGCTTACCATGAGGCCAAATAACAAAGATATCATCATCATACCTCATCCATATAGATTCTTGTGATTTGAGAAAGAGGATGCTCTGAGGAAGGTACTTGATATTGTACTGAAACATCAGCATTTAGCTTTTTCACTACATGGAATATCCCACAAATAGTAATAATAATATGACATATAGATATATATGTAAAATAAATAAAATGTCCATTAATTAAAAACAAAATTGTAATTATAAATAAATAACAAATTTAATGGTTTACAAACTATTACAAACAATCCTTAAATCCACAGAAGTACTTTCGGTTAATTTCTTAAACCTGCCTCAACTGCCATTAAATTCAAAATCAAAAGCAGAAGCAAACATCATCAATTCAAATTCCATGAATCTCATATTTTAATGTTAACAGCTTGTCGATTTATTAAATGCATTTTATTCCTGTTTATAAAAATTGCCTCTTTAATTTTTCTTTTACAATGGTTTCTCTCTTCATGAAGAATTTTCACATTTTCAAAATCAAATTTAAATTTATATTTACATGTTTTTTCATGATCAAAGAAAACTGAAGGAGATATTAAGTCACCATTATTTTTATTTTTTACATGCTTATATAATAATTCATGCTCCTTCAATCTTTTCTCAATACTGCACCTAGATTCACCTATATATGATAGCATACAATCACAAAAAATTTGATATATGACATTACTTTTCTGCTTGACAGGTATGACATCTTTAGAATTATTGACTAATTTATTAATATTGTTTGGAATGTAGAATGAAACATTAAACACATTCTTATATAAATCCTTAAAAAATTTCACTTGTAGATTTGAAATAAATGGAATAGATATTCATTGTTTACTATTAATCATTTCCTTTAAATTATTATAAATTTTTTTAAATTGACATAAACTATTGTTTATTTGTTCCATTTTATAACCAACATCAAGCAATTCCTTGGCAAATATTTCAATATTTTTCAGTTTATCATATATATATATTGTAATGATAAATAAAGGTGCTACACTAATTTTTAATTGTGAATCAGGATTAAATCAAAGAATCTAATTTTAAAATTAAGACAGTAATAATGTTCAATCATTCACCAACAAGTGACAACACAAATCTTAGCTTAATGTTTTAAAAACACAATAAAGTATTATAAGTAAATCAAATTTCACATTAATAATGTCTACAACTACACTATTGTATGTGAACATTAATATTTCTAACATATTTCAGGGTTTTACAGCATTTCTTACAATGTATATGCTAATAAGTATATATAACTACTCAGTTTTATGTATGGTTAGCATAATATCACAACTAATAAACAATATCTTAATTTTTATTACTTCTCAGGGATTTAATGTTATTAAGACTCATATATTTTTTATTAATGAAGTTTCTTAGGATGTGACTGAACACAAAAGGACATTTTATGATTGTATCCAATTCACATATCATAACATATGAATATAGCTGTGAAAGAGGTATGGATGAGCTCTTGTAAAATGTTTAAAAAAATATTCACTTAACTATTTTACATGAGATATACTGAAAATTTGGTAAGTGTGATTAAAATTTATGTGACCCTATTATGAATCCAAGTAATGATGGTGATAATAAAAAGCAAGTCATTATTTATAAATATCAATTAAATAATTTTATTAACAAAATATTAATGCATAACAATGTTAAATTCCTGAGAAGTAATAAGAATTAAGATATTGTTTTTATTTGTGGTTATGCTAGATGCAAATATTGTTAACATATACACAGTAAGAAATGCTGTCAAACCTTGACATATATTAGAAAAATTAACATTCAGATATAATAGTGTAATAACAGATATTAAACAAGCAAGCATCACATGATCACATCTCCAATACTAGCACATAATTGTTTATAAACAAAGCAAAGCAAAACTCCATATAGTAGTGCCACCTGTGCTAAACAGAGTAATCAATGGATGCCAGAAGGCTTGTGCATAAAATCCCTATCAAGGCCACAAGCCAGAAACTAGTCTGGGGATATTGGATGAGTAGGCATTAGATAGGGATTTTATGCACATGCGTTCTGGCATCCATTGATTACTCTGTTTAGCACAGGTGGCACTACTATATGGAGTTTTGCTTTGCTTTGTTTAATAACAGATATTATTAGTATAAAATTTGCTTTACTTATTTTATCAAGTGTTTTTGAAAGGTTAAGCTAAAATTTGTGTCAACATCTGTTGGTGAAAGACTCAATGGTGCTACTAGTATTAAGTTTATTAGATTTTTTGATTTAGCCCTGATTCAACATTACAAATTAGCATAGCACCTTTATTGTCCTGGTAATCTTACCTAAGGCCTTATTGGATCTCTGAACAAGATAATTCTAGACTTACCTGATGAAAGGCACTTGTCACATTTAAGTATTAAAGTCAATTTTATTTAAAAAGAAACTAGTAATTTATTTAAATTAGATAGACTAATTGTTATGCATTACTAAACAGTTACACAATTATAAATAAAATATCATTAGTTAGCTTTCTACATTATATCACTGAGTTTATTTTAATTATGATGCTATTTGTTAACATATCATTTTTTTCTAGAAAAGAACAAATAGAGAAATCGAAGAAGTGATTGCAGTGAAAAGAATTATGATAACAGTCATTGTAGAAAGAATATTAACAGGATGTAATCATCATATAATATTTCATTTACAAGAAAGATATTTAAAAATTTTTTTTTGTTTTTACAAAGCTTTTATTTCAATCTAATTTGGGCAAATACACATATATAGTTGTTCTACATTGTTTTCTAATTAAGTTACTTTAAATGGATATCTCCACACATTCAGTATTTCCATTTAAAACATCCATTAAAAATATTGTATCACCATACATAATCTAGCATTGGAGAGATTTAAATTGAAAAGTTTGTTTTACTTTTAATTTCTTACATTTGTAAATGTAAACTGCAGAGTTTTGATCTCTACACTAGATATAGAGTGACATTTAAAAGAGGATTCTCTATTGGATGCAATCAGCCAGTCAGTTTACTTTAACCCTTGGCCTGGGCAATTGTTCTAGGTTAAGTGCTTTCTAATTAAGTTAATTTAAATAGATAACTCCACATGTTCAATACATATTTATATATGTTATTTTATTGTATAATCTTAAAAATTTTGAATATATTCTTGAGAGAAGCATGTGTTCATAATATGGCAGAGTGTATTTTATCAAATTTGAAAACATGTATATAAAGTTTTTTACTACAAGGAAAACATATTAACTTTTTAATAGAATAACAGAACCAAACTGCATTTTACTATCTTTGCATGGTAGCTAACCATGGGTTATCATCCTCTTTAAATAAATTAGTCTTATATCTTAGTATTCAATATAATTTCCCCAAAAATTCACTGTTGTTTATAATTTTGTACTGAGCATTTGTGACTATGTATCAAACTGAAAAATACATTTTGACAGTAAATAGCAATTTAATATAATTTTATGTGTGTACTTTACTAATTAAGCAAAGAATGTGAGAACCCATTAAAAGTATAACAAAAACATGTTAAAGAATAATTTAGTGTGTCATTTATAGGGTCCTCTATTATGATACAGTTATTAAGTTCTCAGAGTGAACACAAAATGAACTAACTAAGCAATAGCTTAATGACAGTTTGACTAAGCTTTTGGTGCAATATATTATAACATATAAATATTCAAAACTACAACATAAATTTTTATATTAGTAAGCACATACAATGCTTAACAGACATGAGAGCATTGAAATGAAAATAATTCAGAATTGGATTATATTTTGACAAAAAGAAAGACTTAAAGACTATTATATTCATAATAGATTCAATGTAGTAATGATAACCAATTAAGAATATGCAAGGTATGTGTTAATGCAGTACAAGAGATATAACTATTAAGAATGCCATTATTAATAATTGATATTCCCAGCTTTGAGAACACTTTCAATAAATTTAAATTAGAATTTGCTAATGGCCTTAAATATAATTCAAACTTGTCTGAAATCAGTAAGAGGATATTTGATATACTATTAAAGATGAAAACAAAAATAGTTATTCCAGAAAAGCAGATGTTCATCAGTAAAGAAGATTCAATTGAAATAATCAGATATGAAGAAAAGAAGGAATATGTAAGTTAAATGAACCACTAAGAAGAATTGATTATTTAGAATTTTATAAAATGTTATGAAAAGAGTTAATAATGATATAAAATAATATAATATAAATTTGTAAAGAAAACTATAAAAGAGAATAAAAGAGACACAAATATAAAACAGCATCTTAATATTAGAAGAAAAGTTTTTAAGAAAATATATATCTATTACTAAAAAGGGGGGAACAAATAACATTTAAAAAGTCTTCTAAATTGTTACACCTTTTTAATGAGTTAATGGGACATACAATTAAGTTTATAAAAAAAAATTGATGAAATTATTGATATCTTAAAAGAAGCAGATGAAGAAATACACAACATTGTTAGAAAAACTACATACAAAATATCTAAATGATAATAATATATCAGATAATGCAGTTGCAATGTTGTTTAAAATACATGATATAGAAGATTGAAATTATAGATGAACAGCCTTTAATCTATTCTGTATAATAGTAAATATTAGATCCAAATCAACCAAAAGAACAAGTTGGAATTAAAAGTTTAACCACAGTGGATTAGGCCCAAATACTGAATTTATCAATAATCATGAGTTGCTAACATGCTTTGAATAATTAAGAAAACCAATTGATTTCATAAGGATTTTCACAGTAATGAAAGGTTTGGACCATCACATGCAAAGGCCAAAATTAGTGTTGTATTCTGAATGTAATGGTAATGTTTAAATTAAATAAAGATATCAAGATGATGACAATGATAAGAGTTAATATTAGAATGACTTTATATCTCCAGTACATTTTACAGAAGTTTCACAATAAACATGTTGTTGATCAAAACATAGATTTAAAAAAATCAAAATGTGATCATATTTGCATCACCTAGATTGTTTAGATATTATGTGTGAAAAAAGGGATTGTTTTTTCTTACTACTCTCAATAGTATTTAAAAGTTCAAAGTAGTTTTACATCAAATTTTGGCCTCTAAAACCAATACTGCTTAAGAAATAATCCATATCTTTCTTATATATAAGTTTTATCAAGCCAATGCTTGGTTCATTATTTGAGTATGAGATCAATAAGAAAAAAAAATCATATTTATACTAAAAAAAAATTTAATTCATATAATTCCTTCCATGCTTATGGTCTAAATTTGAATCAGAACTGAATAAACATGAAATATTTTTAACGTTCTTTTGGGTTTGTTTTAGATGAAAAGCTTACAATAAATCTGAATAAGCAGTATGACTAGTCAGTAAGAAGTACTTAGTTGCATGCTATAGTAACACAAATGTTCAAAAGAAACCTCAACATCATATTTTTAAAAACAAGTTATTGGGTCTTGCTCCAGTGGAAGTGATTGCTCTTATGGACAAACTTTCCCACATCATTGCAAATCCTGGTTAAAAAAAGTATTTAACCTTTCTGCCCAATATATCAATGTAGTTTCTCATGATTTTGATAAGAAACTTACATATTGGGAGGCATTTAAATTAATGTATCTTCATTTGACTCCCCCCCCCCTAATATTATTGGTCTGTCTAAAGAAAAACTAATACCAAAATTAAAAAGATGGTATCTTATATCCAAATTCATTGACTTCATCTTAAAAACAAACCTGAACTCTCTACCAACCAATAACATTTTGACATCTAGGAGAGGGTTTTGTAAAATTGAGCCTACATGCTCCATCTGTAAGTGGGACCTGGAGACCCTGCCTCATGTTTTGAATAATTGTAGAGGATTAAACAATGTGAGACTAAATTTATTAAAGACTTTTAAGCTTAACTAGTCCCAGATTTTTGTTATAGCCAGTTGTATTGCATCGGGTACATTTCCAGACATTGTAAATCATTCTATTTGGCTTCTTAGATATCACCTGGTCCTGGATTCATCACCCTGTCATTCAGTGCAATTCATGATAAAATCCCTGTGCCTCATTAAGAGGAGAGACCAACTGTTAATACTGGCTGAGATCTTCAATTCTACCTGGTCAACAATAATGAACTTATCTGATCTCTAAAACCCCCCACATGACATTCCTGTACTTGGTTCTGGCTTTCAACAGCTAGGGAAATGCATCTTTTTCATCATAGAAGACAGTTGTATGTTTTCGTTTAATTTCATAAATGTAATATTATAGTTTTTTTTTTCTCTACTATGTATATCGTAACAGCAATCATGTAACTGTCAATGAATTTTTTATTATGTAAACTAATAAATAAATAAATCTTATTAAAAATGGGTACTTAGTATTTTTAATTGGAAGATAAACATGTATGAACAAATATTCAAATTTTTCCTACTAACCTTCATGAATATTTTCTTTTTTTTACTATTTCTGTAATAGAGATTATGAGAGAGATGTTTGTGCATCAGTAAAATATTTTAAAATTTTTTTTCTTTTATTTTTACATATAATTTAAATCAACTTTTAAATAATCTTGACTCCAATAAGACACTCTCAAAAATGCATTATTCACTAATATTGATATTTTCCTTATTATGACATTTTAACATAATTTTTTATTTTTCCTTCTAATTAAAAATAAATATTTTTCCAACTATCAATTTACATTAGCAACTCTTTCCATAAAATAATTCCACCCTGTGCAAGCCATAGTAATCAATGGATGTTAAAAAATTTGTAGATCCAAATCTCTATCTAGTGCCTAGCTAGAAGAACTGCTATATGGAGAGAGTTGCTACTGTTTTAACAGATTGTGTACGCATAAATAACACTTGGTTGTGTAATATTTTAGTGGTTTATTACCAATTTACTGCACTAACACTGTGCTATTGAACAATTTTAACACATTGTAACCTGACAAAGGCTTAATAAATATTAAAATACTTAGTTAACAGCATTTTCTTGTATCAGGGTGGTGTAGGAAATGTCAATATGATCATGTATGTTCAAATATTGATATTTCTGTAAAAAAAAGGTATACTATTCATTAATGGAGGTTTCATAAGATAATTAAATAATCATTATGTATGATTGGTAACAAAGTTGTGAATGTAGTCAGTTTGACCTTGTAAATAAAGTATAATAACTCTCTATTAATAAATCTGAACAAATGATGAAAACATGAATAATAGATTGAGACCATAACCAATTGAAATGGAAAACATATTTTTGCTTATATGTTTCAGGTATACATAATGAAATAGGAGTTTTTAAGACTGAAATGAAGTTGGGCTGGACATATTGCTAGAAGAGATGATAATATGTGGACAATTAAAATCTTAAACTGGATTCCAAGAGATTGTAAAGACCCAGAATGTAAGATTGATAGATAAAATAAGAAAGTGTGCAGGGGTGATGTGGAGAAGAGAAGCTAAAGATCAGAGAAGATGAATTGAACTCGGAGAGACCTTCATCTTGTAGTCAATTGATAATAGTTGATTGATGAATGATTGAATAAATTAATAAGGTTATTTCATGTATTTATGCTTAACTCACATAAAGAGTGAAGATTGCACTGAAATTCATGTATAGTCAGAGAGTATGGTCTGATTCTAAGCTGGTACATGGTTAAAATAGTGACAAAAATTTTCTTCATACAATAATGCTACCTAGTTTAGGCTCTAGTAATCAACAGATGGCAGACGTTCTATATAATAATCCCTTTTCAGTGTCTCTCTATCCAATATCCTCAGACTAATGTCTAGATTATGGCTTTCATCAGTGAGTAGCCTTGGATTTGAAAGCAGTGCACTTGGATGTTTGGAACCAATGCATCCCTCCAGTATATTACTGATCATGTGATGAATGATTGTGATTTGGTAAAATTGAGATAAAGCATATATATATATATATTCATTTTTCTCCATTTTATGTTTGTAGAAAATAAACTTATCAATTAAGATACCCATTTTAAAGAACAGCGATCTATTTCAAGGATATGTGAGCTAAAATGTGTATTTTATAAAGAATTATAAAAAGTGAGTATGCCTGACGTATATAATCTGAATTTCATTATTCTTTAGAATACAATATAAATTGTTTTAACAGTTGTTGTGGTAACATTTTTATTGAAATATTATGCTTTTCATTCTGTTTTTATATAAGGAGGTGAAAGCATAAGGAAGAAACCGACTAAGTTCTTTAAGAGTTTGGAATTCTCTAAAGATTTTTATTTCTTTTTCAAATGAATTATGTTACAAACATTGGATTGTCTATCATGGGAAATATATGGATCACCAGAAAATCAATTTTCAAATCTATTAGTGTTTTGGCAATTTTTTTTTCAAAACGTAGACAGTAATTAAAACAAAATAATGCAATATAAATACCCTAGGGTGGTTTAAGTGCTTTAATGGTTACAAAGTGAGAAGTTTAAATCAGTTTGATATGAAACTGATGAGTAAAAAAAATATGCAATATATATATATATATGTCAATATTTACATATACAATCCTTATATAACAATTTTTGGGCTAATATAAAAATAGAGATGACAATTAAAATTAGTCTATAGTTTTTATTCTCTTTTAGAAGACAGAAAATTTGAAAATTTTATTCCTAAATTATTATTATAAGTAAAGATAAAGTGAAAAAAATACCTTTAAATAACATACTGCAGAATTAAGGCCTTTAACACCTTTCTTAGAGAATTTGTGAAAAATACAATGCTTGCCATGTCGGGCAATTACCAGACATTAAGGGTTTAATATCAACAGCAATATCTTAAATTTTTTTTGAATTTTTACGAGAATGGGTCTACAGTTGGCATCAAAATGAGGTTTTTAAATTAGATACAAATTGATTAGGCATCAAATCTAAACAACTATGAAATTTAGCTTGGCAGTTCAAAACATTGGGTTTTTGGAATTTCAGATTAATAGCTTGAATAGTATAATGATGTAAAAGGTGATTTCTATATGAACAAATATATTAATTCCAGATTTACATTCTAAACATCATGGAATAAAGTAAATAAATAATATCAAGTCTGGGAATGGTAATATTATGGCACATCTCGTTTAGTGTCTATTTATTTTTTGAGATTACAATATAGAAGACTCTAGAATGAAGAGACCTATTCTTGGTGATGATTTCTTATTTTTATTTAGCTGATTGTGCCTAGACACTCATTTATCGAACAATCATATGAAAGTTGGAATTTTTAATTTCTTTGAGTTCAAATCTCAGATCAGGGACAAACCAAGTCGACACAGCAGTCTTTAAGCTATGAGACCCTTTTGATTAGTAATTTGATCAAAATATAATAAATATTATATTTATTATCTAACATACAGGCTACATATATACCTATACAAACACTGTAATATATAGGACATTTTGATCTAGACATTCACGTGACCCTCAACTCTCCACATTATTTCATACTACTGATATACTTGACCACATATATGTATAAAAGATAAATAATCACCAATGAATGTATTTCGTGCTAAACAAGCACTTATCAGTTGGCCCAGATTATCATTTCTACACATATGTACAATGAGGTTTTTAGGCAATTAAACTAGTAGTAAATATATAATCAAATGATTCATTGTTGATAGATTCATATATTGTTTGAGCACCAGTAGGGACAGAGTAGACCTTTAATTCAGAAGTCCTTAGCTTTTGAATCCATCACTCTGCTTAAAATTATGCATAGTTATCTAGTAGTAAGGTTAGAGAAATCAAAAGTAAAATATATTACGGTAAAAAATACCATAAGAATCTTAGTTAGGCCAATTAAATAAAGCATTCAGCCTACTATTTTTGTCTTTGAATTTATCTCTCGGAAATATGAAATTTATTTTTGATAAATGTTCTCTTTTTTTCCTCTATGATATCATAAAGTACAAGTTGTTGTTTTTTTAAAAAATAACATTTTTATTCAAAAAAATGGCATTTATTTCACTTAATTATATATATTTACATAGACATATACAAATGTTTTCAGATCTTATCAAATAAAGATCACTAAAATTTATATGTAATATTTAAATACAAGTATATTATATATACTTTTAAGCTAGATGTAATTAGTGGAGATTTAAACCCGGACTTTCAAGCTCTCTTTAGTCATCCACTTCATCTTATATTACTGACACACACACACACACACCATGTACATGAAAAAAAAATTAAATGATCTCCAATATATGCATTTCCTGCTGAACCAGCACTCATCAGTTGTTCCAGATCATTTTTCACACACACACACACATATATAATCATTGCTCAGTTTGTGTTAAGATAGCAAATCTTCAAACTTGAATGTTGTCCATTAAAGTTTGAAAATTTGTTAGCATAATATAAACTGAGCAATAATTATATGTGTGTGTGTGATGATAATCTGGACCAACTGGTAAGTGCTGATTCAGCACGAAAGGCATATATTAGAGATTTATTTTTTTCGCGTATATGTGGTCATGTGTGTCGATTGTATAAGATAAAATGGATGACTAAAGGAAGCTTAATAAAATTTATGTGGTATACTTTATATTAATATGTTAATAAAAACTGTGTTGGCGAATGCCATGTATTCATACACTCACATTAATGATGATCAAGTGCTTTTATTGTCTAAAGCAAAAATTTCGAATTTATTTGTCAGAAAAATCTATAAAAAGAGAAATGAGGGGTTTTATTCTATTTTTAATGACATATCTGTTATCAAATAAAATATCTAGCAGTCTGATATAAACATATCTTCAACTCAGTTGAAACAGTGAAATATAAACTGAGTGATACATTCTATAAAGAGCCCAGTCTAAAAGATTCCATCATATCTTATTGCTTTTATACTGTAAGTTGCCAATTATGATTAAAGCTGGGTAAAATGTTTTTTTGCATTAAAACCATATAACCTTTTCTAATATTTTCCTTATAATTTAGTGAATAACAACCTCATTGTATCCATTGTAATTTGATTTGAAACTTTCATTTGAGTACTTGAAATCATGGGCCAGATTTTAAGTAAAAATGTTTAATCTATATACACATATCTAATATAATACAATTTAATTTTTAAAATGTACATATTTAGATATAAAAAAAAATAATTAATAAAAAAAAATAAGAATGTAGTAATGAAAAAGAATCTTAAATATAAAGAAAGAGAGAGTGTGTGTGTGAGCAAACACACAGTGTGAAATGTGAAGGAATGGCCAACTCAGAATTGATTCAGGGTTGTGCTCTTATTAAATAAATATGCAAGTAAAATTTCTGAATTCTGAATTTGAAATTTTAATGTATTTAAAACTGTTTTTGAAATTCAGGATATTTGAAATCATGATAATGAATATGGACAGCTAAATATATGCTGATCGGTCACATAACTTTTAATCTATGAAGTAATTTTTTATATTATAGTGATAAATAAATAAAATAATTGCCCATTGTAGTTTAGTGCAGGTGGAGGGTGGCAGATACTGGAAAGCAAAATCATAGATCATGAACCAGTTTTATTACTTCCAGTGTTCAAAGCTTTATGAAACTTCCAAACAATAAGCCATTAAATTACTTATGTAGATAAAGTAATTGAATGAATTATTAATTTGGAAATCATATCATGTTTAAATGGGAAAAGTGACTGAGCTTAGCTGTGACCAATAGACCTTAAGTTCTCCAGTCATTCTTTATCGTTGCACTAAATCGCACAAAGCATTATAAGGATTAAAATTATGTATTAGTTTTAGTATTAAAAAAGAGGCAGGTTTTAAAAATAAAATAGGTTTTCCATGATTCAAGATGAAGATTCATGAAGTAAACATATTTTTAAAAAAAGATTCCTGATGTAAAATACCAGATTAAATATAAATCGTACAACCAAAAAGATTTTTTAATACAGATAATATAATGAAAAGGTTGATAATAAATGTTAGATATATCTTAAAAATAAATAGTTTGTCAAATATATTCAAGCTTTCAAGAAATCTCCCAGGAATGAGGTCGGAGTGGACATGAGTCTATATATTTAGAAATCCTAGATAAGCTTTTTCACCCACTCTGATGGCCTATCAAGTCTACTGTCATGTAAGGTCCAGATTCATTCCATTACAATATATATATATATATTGTGCCAAGGCCAAATTGGCACATGTATATAAAATAATTTTGTCGTAAAAAAATTATTAAAACAAAAAAAATCTTTTGCAAAAGAGTTTGAAATAAAAGTTGAAAAATCATTGATTTAAGGTGGGAAGGGGGTTTTCTTAAAGTTAAACTGAAGGTTTTATAAAAAGGAAGTAAAGAGTTTATTATTAGTGAAATACAATTTAAAAGCTTTAAAAATATATATAAATCTCTTCATTTAAATTAAAGAAGAAAAATAATCTTAAAACTAGTTTTGATGTGTAGAGTAAAATTATATATATGCATGTGAATGTAAAAAAATGTATCAGTATTATATATTATAAATAAATGAAAAATGTATTTAAAAAAAAAAAACACAGCGGTGCACTACTAATTAAAGATATGAAAACAACATGTTTTGAAATAGCTACTACTGATTAAACAATCAATCAAAAAACACATTGTCATAGGATTAATTGCTAAAGAATTTCGACAACAGATATTTGCCGGAGGATATCAAAAGGAAAACACTTCATCGGTATAAATATGGAATATTTTATCGGACAATCAGTTAAGAGTTTTATTCAATCTAGTTTGCAGTGACAGTCTTGTTCCAGTTTGAGATAACAGTGCATTTCTATTATGAATCCAGAAACAAACATGCATTGTTGAGCAGATTTTGGAAATATACGCTCGTGTTCCAGCCTTTTTAGTCCAACAAGATCATCAAAACCTGCCTGAGAAATAATGTCTGCATAACAACTCAGAAATCCTCCATCAAATGTTCAACTGTCTTCAAGAATAAAGCAAATGGTTTCGCATAAAATCTCTTCAAGAAACATCTAAATCTAACTGGTTAGATATAATCCATCAGAAGCAGCCAACAACAAGCAATATCCACGTTCCCAAAAATCCTAGGTAAACATTTATTTATTATCATTTGTACGTAGTAGCCACCGCTGTAATTCATAAATATTCAAGATTCAAATTATATGAACTCTTATCATACATAAAATGAACTATTGATATGTGTGTTTAAGTTTCAAATGCTACTAATGCTTTATTATTATGAGTTAATATGTGCGTGATCATTACATCAGTGTTATTAGTTAAATTATATAAATACCAGTGTTCTACTATTAAAATCTACAAGAATATTTAAACTAGTCTAGAAATGTTAATTTAAAATGTGTGTGTATTATATTAAATTTATAGAATGTTTAAAATGATTTAATGTTAGTTAATAAATTGTCTTTAAAACTTAAACTTTATTTGTCGGTCAATTCTTTTTACCAACCTTTTATTAATTCTTTCCACCACCAATTTTGTATAATTTATTACTGATTAAAATTAGACTGGGCTAGTTTATGGGATGTTTTCGAGCGCTGGATTATGAGCCTACTGACCAAAGACATTGTTTATTCTTTTGAATAGATAGCTGGTGCCTGGAGTTTACTCTGAAACAAATAAAGTGTTTGGATATTAGGGGTTTGAATCTAGAAGCCGAGATGGGCCATTGTTGATAGTTAAAGCTATCAATAAGATCTCCCATTTTGCTTGAATGTGCCGGTTCATTCACATAACCTTTATAAGATTATAAATGTATTATGAAGGAGTTTGAAACCGGCCAAAACTTATATACGTGTAAGTAGGTGATTTCAGCGGATCGACCTGGTACAATATATATATATAATGCAATTAATAAACAGTCTATAAATTTGGATAAAAAAATTGTAAAAATATAAAAGGTTTTTCATAAAATATAAAATCTACTTCATTGATAGTAAAGACTGCATTATATTGACAATTATGCTTTTATTTAGATGCACTTATATGGTTGTTTTGATTCAAGCTAACCAAAAGAACAAGACAAATTTAAACTTGATTTTACACCAGTGGCTCACATAAATTTTGGGGAAAAAAATTAGGAAAAATAGTTATGAGTTGCCATCATGCTTTGGATTTGTGGTTTTTAGAAAAGGTGTTTGATTCTGTAAGTATTTCCATAATGATTAAAACTTTGAACCATTAAGATAAATACCAAAAATATTGTTGCATTTTGAAATGTTTTAAAGCAGTTCCATAAAAAATCTTTTATGAATTAAAATGGAAAGTTAAAAAGAATAAAAATGCATAGTGATTATTTAATACATCTAGATGTTACAAATGATAGGATTGATTTTGCAAATATTATTTCATATTTCAGGAAATGCTATAAAAGTTATCAGATGAAAATCAGTAAATGGATTAAGGATAAATGTAAAAAAGACTAAAGTTATGTTCAATGGATTTTCTCAGTTGAATAAAATAAATATTGATGATTATGAATCAGACTCAATTAATGAATAAACAATTACAAATATCTCAGTCAGATTATTAATGCAAATGAAAACCTAATGTATGAAATCAAACATAAAATCAAATTTGTTTAGTGTTTTTGTTATATAACTATGTGTTTAAAAATAATTTTTAATAGATGTGCTTTGCCAGTTTTACTTATGGATCCAAGACTTAAACACTTAACAGGAATGCAATGCAGAGACTTCAAAGTACTTAATGAAGTATATATAAAGTAACCAAAAGTACTTCTGCGGATTTTAAGATTGTTTGTAATTATTTATAAACCGTTAAAAATATTATTTCAATTATAATTACAATATTGTTTTTAATTAACGGATATTTTATTTATTATATATATATATATTGGGGGTAACAAGAATGAATCAAAAATAAAATATACGAGTGAGTGAATAAACAGATATCATTGACATTATTAAAATGATTAACATATTGAAATGTACCTAGGTTGGGTATATTTCTTGAACAGATGATAATGGATACACTCTAGAAACCAAATTAAAGAGAAATTGCAAAGATTTACAGAGGTTACATACAGAGATGTATGGAAAAATAAGGAAGTTTGTGGTAAAATATGGGGGAAAAACTATGAATCTCAGAAACTGTATTAATCTTGAAGAAACCTTCATTTTGCAGTGGATTAGTAATATTTAAAAATTTTATCATAATGATACTGATATTCATTTTTTTTAACCTGTAATTTTTTAGAACTTTCCTTTTTCAGAGAAAAAATATAATTAGAAGCTCATATACTTAACAATTATAGTAATAATCAATGACTTTTACTAGTGCAATGTCAGATTGTAAATCTATTTAGCAGGTAATAAATCGTTTTCACTAGTTCTGAACATAATATTAAACCCACAATGTTAAATATGATGATACTTAAAATTAGCTTATATAAGTGTATTTAGGTTTTAAAATGTTAAGGACTTTATCTTGTAGCTAGATGAAATGAGAGTATTCTTGTATTTATCAATGAGGATTAGGAAGGTTTATTATCTTCTAAATAGAATTACAATCTGACAATGTGCTAATAAAATTTATTAATTTTTATATAGTTTAACATCTAATATTAGCATAAAGTAAATTTATATTTCATAAGTGTTAAGATTAGCAAAAGAAATAGATGTAAAGTGAAGAATTTAATATATCCATGCTCTCATTTCAAGACACTTAATATTGGCCTATATCAGAGAATTTAGGTTTAGAAATAAGATGGTTATTCTTATTTACTCAAAGTCTAGTGAGGAAAGTTTATTACCTTCTAAAAAAAGTAAGCAATTATTACCTTCTAAAAAGAGTAAGCAATTCTAAATAGCTATATAAATTTGTTATAGAATAAATAGTTAAAAAATATCAAACTGGCCTGAAAAAAGGCATGGATATCTTTTTTTCAAAGTCTCAGAGTAAAAGAAAAAAAATATATTACACTTATAAATCAGTGAATAATTTATTTATAAAATCACAAATTATAAAGACTTTAAATTTTAATTAGAAATTACATAGAAAAACATGATGTTGACTTCTGAAATTGTTTCCTAATATTTTTTGCAGGATAAATGTTTTTTCCTGAATTTTCTCAATCAAAAAATCCACTATCAATTTTAAAATGTGATTATTTTCTTATCATGGTTATTTCTAGATCTGTGCATGATTTCTTTTATTGGTATAAATTGTTTATATTAATTTATTGGTAATTCTCAGTGTCACTTATGGTAGGTAGATATTGCCAAAGCAGATCAATTCTAAATACAGTTAACATATTAAATAATCAATAGAAAACAGGCTACAACTTAGAATTTTATTCTGGTTTTTGAAAACTTATTCATTTCTTTCCTCCTTTTTTCTCTCTGCTTCTCCCCCCCCCCTCTCTCTCTCTCTCTCTCTTTTTCTCTCATAAAAATAAGTAAAACTGACAAAATATTTAGTTACTATAAAATAAGGCTACAATATATTTTTATTCACCATCCACTAAAACAAACTATTGAAATTTTCTGTGGGCAGAGATATTAAATAATTAAATTCAACAAGTACACAAAAAAAAAACAATTAGTAAGAATGAAAAGAAATTAATTATTTATTAATAAGATATAAAAATATTAATTTAAACTGAGGCTTAAAAAAAGGATGTCTATCAATATGCACAAAATACATCAGATTTCTTGTAATTTCCCTTATTCATATATTTGATGCCTTGATTAATGAAAATTAATAAGATGATCCAATATTTTTTTAGCTATGTATTACAAATATATGCATTCTAAAATCTGTATCTTCCAATACACACAACAAAAAATAATCATAATTCAAATACACAAAAGTATGCATATGTAAATATATGCGTGTATTCATGGGAAAAACATGTGTGTATATGATGAACATTAAGTATTATACAAACTAATGTCCTAATATGAACTGGAATTAATGGCTTCCAATCATAATGACATAATATTTCTCACAAACCTGACGTGGAATTTTAAAAGATAGCCTTACCTAACATTTAAAAAACATTATTTATATATATAATCCCTATTTTCTCAGTTGTCTAATTGTTTAATTAAAAATGTTTGTCTGATGCCATGTGTCAAATTCACAACCACTAAGTATATGCAAATGAAGTAATTCCACTCAGACAAAAAGCAATACAAGTGGTTTTAATTAAATGTGATTACAGTATATAAATTTATGTTTGAAATGTGATATTTAGTGAGGGGGGAAAAATAGATGCTATAGTACCATATTTACATTTATTTTTGGCTAGCATATAATTAAAGTCAAAATGACTGCCTTTCTGGTTGGTGTACAATTCTCACATTTAAAATCTATTGTTTAATTTACATTAAATCTTAAATTGCTGCCCCACCTGATCACACACATGTTAAAAAAATAAATAATCACTAGTATACGTATTTCAAGCTAGACCAGCACTCATCAGTTGGTCCAGTGTGTGGAGATGGTAATCTGGACCAACTGATGAGTGCTGGTTTAGCTTGAAATACATATATTGGTGATTATTTATCTTTTCAACATGTGTGTAATCATGTGAGTCAGCAATATGTGATGGCACTGAGAGTAGTGGGTCATGTGGAAGTCTGAGTTTGAATCCTGCATATATTACATATATAAATGCAGGTTTAAACCTGTACAATGTATTAATTAAATCTTAAATAAAATTTGTTAAATGAAATAATTAAAAATAACAACAGCCTTTACAAGGCTGGGTATGTCTAATAAGATGTAATAAGCATAAATATACAGATAAGGAGCACAATAAAGCATTAGTGCTGATAAAAAAAAATTATTTTTTTTAAAAAAGCATTTTGACTTACAGGTGGCAATGACATTAAAATCTGTGCTACTATATCCATAGGTATGTGCTCAAGGATGTGAATCTTTGTCAGCAAAAAGCAGTAAGTATGGTTAAATATTCAGGAGATAGCCTATCCAAAAGTAAGCACTTTTGTTTCAAAATGTTGATGTTGCTACTGAATCACTGAGTATACATTTTATAAAATTAAGTAATTATTCTCCAGTAAAGGAAAATAAAAATAACTATTCATTATGCAAATATTTACTTACTAGTTTGTTAGCAATTATTACTCATTGATATAACAATATAATATAGGCAAATTTTAAATTTTAACAGATTATTAATCTCTTTCACATCTTTGATTATATGTTTCAGTAATGTGTGACAGAATAGAATTTTGAAATGTATATATGAAGTTAAGTTTAAGCACCTCTAAAACTCACTTGAAAAAGAGCTGTGAATTTTTCTAATGTATCCATAGCATGAGAGGTTGATCTGAATTTTGGGCTGATGGATGATTATGATAGGAATGAGCTAAGATGAAAGATGCATTGATAAAAAACAAAAATATTGCAAATATTTCTAACTAGAGCTAAAGATTTTGATAATACTAATATTTTAAAAAAAGATTTCTCTGTATTTTTAATGGTTTATTTGGACATATTGCTAGAAGAGATGATAATAGATGGACAATTGAAATTTTAAACTGGATTCCAAGAGATTGTAAAAGACCCAGAATGAGACCACATGTGTGATGGATGGATGAAATAAGAAAGTGTGCAGGGATGATGTGGAGAAGAGAAGCTAAAGATCGGAAAAGATGGATTAAACTTGGAGAGACCTTCATCCTGCCGTGGATTGATAATGGTTGATGATGATGATGATGAACTATCAAAAATATTCATACATGCAAACACACTTAAAAGATATTTTTAATTTTTTTGTTTAGACTGCATTATTTTGTCAAAAGCCAACTGTCTAAATAACCCTAAAATGTTACTAAAATTTAAGTATATTAAAGCATAATATATAACTAACGTTTGTTATTTATTTGCTTTTTTTTCTAGAACCTAATTTTTGATAAATTTATTTATTTAATTTTTAGAGAAAAGAAAATGAAAAAATAAATATATTTTTATATAAAATTATTGGCACATCAGTAAGAGAGATAGAAATAAGTTTCTGTATGACTGAGACAATTGTTTACAAGTTCGGTACCGATTTAATTTGCACTCATGGCGGTTTTGAAATCTAAAGACCAGTCAAAACAACAGCTGACACATCTAAACGATAAATGATATAAATATTGAACAAAAGTACTTTAAATTCATATTTTAGAAATTATAGACTAGTAAAAATAATATGGTTTATTTCAAGTGGGCATATAGTATAATCTTTTAGTATTTGGAAATTATAAGCGTGGTTTGACCAGACTTCTGCATTTTTTGGACGATCCTTCAGATCAGCCAAACTATTCTTCCCCTCCCCGCATATTCCGGCATTTTGCGCTATTGTATTTCAAATATTTTATGAAAGTAAATTAAAAAAAAAACTCTGATAAAATAAAGCATATTATTTTTACTAGCTTATAATTTCTAAAATATGAATTTAAAGTACGTTTATTCAATATTTATGTCATTTATCAATTGGATATCAGCGGGAGGTTTTTACATTTCAAAATGGCCGTGAGTACAAAGTATAAAAGTTTTAGAAGAAGATAATTAGTTTATTGGGTTTGAATCATCTTTTTTTCTAATACAGTAGAAGGCGTAGAATTATTGCATATAAAAATCTCTATAAAATTTGATAATGCATTTTTATGACAATAAATTAAAATCTCTCTGATAATCATTTCAATATTGACAAATTCTAAGTTATTTTTATTTTTAGTGCTAAACTATTAAACCAAAATAGATCATGGTAATGTTAATAAAAGCATTTTATAAATAGGCAAGTAACTAAAGTTAAAGATTAAATATTTTCATTCAGCTCCCTCTCCCCGCCTCCGTTTTTTTATTTATTTATTTAACATCAAATGAGCTTCAAACAATTTATCAAGGTTTATAAAAAAGTTGTAGTTAAAATGCATTTTAATCATTTATTAAATGTTTAAAGGTTTTTTTATTTCTATGTGATCATTAGTAAATTCATTTTGATACAAAGATTAATTTTACTTAAAGTTAATGAAAGTTAAATAAATAGTTTTTAAAAAAGTTAAAATCTAAGTTTACATTTAAAACACCTGTAGAGGTCCCTACTATCGCATTTTTACACGCATATTATCGAGGTTATAGCCTCAGTAAATATTATTTGTGATAACAGTAAAATAAAAATGCAGAACAAATAAATAAAAAAAATTTAGCATTTATTATGGAGTTCCAAGAAGTCCTAAAATAAGTTTTCCTTTTCATGTATGCAATTTTATTTCAATAATTTTGCAATATGATATTTTGAACACGGAATTAAATTACAAAAATTTGCCAAGGAAAAAAAACATACTTTGTTAAATGGATGAATGACTGTGAAATAACTATTTAAAGAAATTAGTTTGTTTAAGAGGACTAAAATATCAAAGCCTTTTTTCCCTCTTCTTTGAAGGAGCTTTCCTTCAATTTTTATATTTATATGAGATTTTGAAAAATAAAGATACTAGAATTATTTTATTTTTTAACATAGTTTTTATTTAGTATCTAAATAAATTTGGCAAAACACAATACCAACTTTCTGGTTGTATTATTTATAATATGCTGCCATGTGACCCAACCAAAGTTTATAAAGGATTTTTTTTCTGTCTGTAAAAGTGAGAGATATTTAAATAGGACTGAGTAATATAATGTGAATGTGTAATATACACCTAAAATATTTATTTCTTAAAGTTATTCAAATAAAATTTATATATACTACCTCAACATATTTATAAGTGCATACACTTGCAAATATTTAAAACAGATGAATGTGTGCAGGCCCAAAGGAAGATAGTAAGCAAGGCATGAGGGTGCTGATACAAGAAGGGTGCAGAATTAATACATTTATTTTTGTTCTATTACAAATATTAATTATTGTGACTTCATCCATTATTTCTACAAAATAAAAAATATATAAACATATTAAAATAAATAATTACTTCTTGAAATACAATTTGTTAATAATAATTTTCTATGGTTTGTTTTTTTTTCTCTTATGATATTCTCAGTTATGTCTTCTTACACTGGGTTTACATAATCCATATTTCAAATCACATTTTTATGTGATGTAAAAATGGAACAGTCCATTTTACTATTAATATCCATGCCATTTATACATATATATTGTGATGATGATTTAGTATTTGTAAAATAATAATAATAAACTTCAAAAATTTTTATTAACTTATTATGAAAATAATACCTTAAATTTATCATATCAAATAATTTTTTAAAAAAAAAATCCTAGATATCTTCCCATATTTTTATAGTATTTGAAATTTTTGTAGCAATTTTGGTTTTGTTTTAAAAATACACACATATAAAAAAAAAAAAAAGGGCATTACATTAATAAAATGCATAATTTTGTATATATGTGGATAAATTAGTTAAAATAGAATCAGTTAAAGCAATATTTGTACAGGCCATCCCCTGGTTACAAACTTGATTGGTTCCTGGCATGTGTTTGAAAGTTGAAATTGCTTGAAAGTACAGATATGTAAAAAAAAAAAAGGGTTTTCAAAATAAGTATTTATTTTCTATTGATTAGTATCTGAAGTTTTCTTTACAAATTTATCAAAAGTTAATTGAATTATAATATTTTTCTTCTCTTGGTAAAGAATTCTGTAACATTCTGTGTCTTTTTCTATTGTCCTTTGTACATGAGATTGAAATCACATTCTTCCATGATGGGTCAAAAATTTATCAAGATGCATGAAGGCTTCATTCATATTCTTGATTGCCAAACTTAAACAATAAGTTCATTATTAGGTTCTTCATTTTGTATTTCATTCATCTCTTGTAGTTTAATCAAGTCTTCATTTGACAGAGATTCTGAGTGATATTGCATTAACTCATCAATATTTTCATCAGTGACATCTTAATTTAATTTATTCATTATATTGATTATTTCAGTTGTGATATCTTCAGGAGTTTCTTCAATGTCTTACAGAAGCATTCATCATTTGTGGATATTTTTTTTCCAACAACCTTTCATTACTGACTCTCTTATTTAAGCCCATGCATCCCCAATAATATTTACTGCATTCCATATATTAAAACTTTTCCCAAAATCTCTTAGTGTAGGTCCACCTTCCTTGTCAATTGCCTTGACTAGTTGAGTCATTAATCTTTTCATAAAATACTACTTAAAAGTAGCTATCACCATTTGGTCCATAGGTTGTATTTCACTTGTGGTATTGAGAAGGATACACACAACATTAACTTCTGGATATAAATATTGCAGGGATTTTGAATGTCCAGGAGAATTGTCTAAGAGCAATAGTGTTTTAAATGATAAATTATTCTCACTATAATATTGCCCAACAGAAGGCACAAAATGATGTGAGAACCAATCTTGATAAAGCTGTGCAGTAGCCCAGGCTTTAAAATTTGATTTCCAAATGACTGGGACCATTCTTTTAAATTTTCCTTTCAAAGCTCTAGGATTTTCTGTCTGATAAATTAGCAATAGCTTCAATTTAAAATCACCAGGTAAATTACCACCAAGAAATAATATTAATCTTGTTTTTAGAAGGTTTAGGCCCAGATGCAACTGATTCTTCCTTTGCTAAATATGTATGTATAGGCATCTTTTTCCAAAATAATTTTTGCCTATCTACATTGAAGACTAGGCATGGAAAATAAGCTCCATATTTAATGATATTAGAGAACATGGAGATAAATTCACTGGCAGCTTTCTTAATTGCACTGGCACCTTCTCCTAGTATATTTAATATTATGTAAAGAATATCTCATTTTATATTTGTGAAATCAGCCATTGCTTGCTACAAATGCAACAGCAGAGTCTTCTTTTAATTCTTTCTTCCAATCTTCATGCAAACTAAGAGCCTTAGTTTGAATAATTGATAAACTCACTGGGATGCCTTTTTGATGTGGATGTCAATCCATAAAGCCAAAGATTTCTCCATTTCATCCATTACTCTGCCATGTCTTTTTGAAACCATCTTTGAAGACATATTTTCCCAATTTTTAACATATTCCTTAATTTTGATTTTGTTTTTCACAATTATATATATTGTTGATCAGTTTAAATTACATGAACATACAATTGAAGCAAAAGATTCACTATTTTCAGAATGTCTAATTATATCCATTTTTGTCTCTACCATTTGGGATTTATGAGACCTTGATTTCTTTTTTATCATATCAACACTGCTGTTTTTTCATATCTCACTCATGTTTTTAATTAATAAGAATAAAAAAATTCACCAAAACAGAAATATATACAATGTATATGTAATGTAATCACGCACAAACTACTTTTAAAAACAAGCACTAATCAAGATGATCCTGTTCAAGACAGTTTGTGATGGTGCTAAAAATAAAAGTAATCCATGTCAGAGAGATGGGAAGGTTTGCTGTATTTTATATAGGTTTTTATTATTCTCTAAAATATACTTTTGATTATTTTCTTAATTCCAAAGTTTATCTTTCTTTAGAAAAAATTCAATTATGAATGTATGTAAATAGTTTTTTTTATCATGTGCATAGATCAAGATCTAAAGTCCAAAAGCAATTATGTAATAGTGAAATGTTTACAACTTGAGTGTTCATAACTAGGGGACTGCCTGTATTAACATACATATAATGGTAGAGGTAAATATTGACAAACTTTTAATTGTAATAATTAAATGTGTTTATGCATTTATGAAACCTTATGTTTTTTCTAATATATTTAAATATAAAAAAATATCATTTAAATATATTTAGGTAAAATTATTTTAAATCTGAGGTAAACCCCCACTAAATAAATAAAAAATCATTTATCTTAATATCTGTAATATACAGATATTTGTTCTAACATTATGATTTGTACATTTAATTATATTAAAGTCTAATATTTTATTTAAATATGTTTTAAAATGTTATGAGCATGCTTCTCAACTGTCCTAATAAATAGACAAAACATCTGGAAAATATTCATGCTAAATGCATGAACAAAATATTTAAAAAAATATTGCCTAAACACTTGCATCTGGATATTTACTTTACACCAATTTTAAGGTTAAATAAAATACACTGTAAACAATTAAGTAAGAAATGGCTAAAACTAGTGAATTTCATTTCTTAAGAAATTATTAATCCCCTTCACATCTTTAAAAATGGAAAAAAAAAACTGTTATTTTCTTAAAGTTTGCCATGTTAACGGATTGATTTAAAAGATAAATTTTCATCATAGATTTATTGTCCTACCAAGAATTATTTTTCTCACTTCTCTATGATTTTACAATTAAAACACCTTAGGTTGTCAATCATTTTTTTTTTAAAAAAAAAAAAAATTCTAGAAGGTTTTACTGGAATAAGAATAATTGGAACTCTTAAAAAGAACTCTTAAAGACTCTAATTAAGTGAACTTTATATTATGAAGTATATTTGTATGGAAGATGATGATCCAGACCAACTGATGAGTGCTGTTCAGCATGAAATATGTATATTGAAGATCATTTATCTTTTTCACATGTATATGGTCATGTGTATCAGTTATATTGGATAAAGTGGATGCTTGAAAGTCTGGTCTGAAATTCCCTTTAATTGCATCTACATTAAGTATATACATTATACTTGTATTTCAGTATTATATATAATTCCTGTAAAGGTTGTTGATGAAAGAAGATTATTAAGAAGGTGAGTGAGATGGAGAATTCAATCATTGTATAAATGAATATGCCATTGAACAGTCTAAAACATCAAACTAATCATAAATTATTTAAAATAATAATAATAGTAATAATAATATTCATTATCATCACTATCATCAAATGATTTATTGTTTGGGAGTTAATAAAAAGTTCACACACTGCAAATTACAAAGTTGGTTCATGATCTCTAACAGGAGTGTCCAAAAAGTCGATCGTGAAGCCAATTTTGGGCGATCGCGAGGTCAATCTGCCAAGAACTGGCTGGAAAAAACCATCCAATTATGAGTGAAACAAATTAAGTTAAGATTTTCATTTTTTTATATTTTTGTTCTAAATTTTTTTTAATTCTAGATAGGTGAAGTCCAATAAGTCATATCATTATTGAAAATAATATTTTTAATCTTGACTTAATGTGTTTTTGTAACCAAATGCAATGTGTGAACGTAGCATGCAAATGCAACAGTATGCATGCAGTTATTGACTCAAAAAAAAAACACAGCTATTTAGCTTGAATATTTGGTACTGTCAGATAATAGCTTATTTTCTTTAGTATTGAAACAGTATGATTTATCTACCAGTTTCAGACTACTATGTTTCATAGTAGTATAATTTTCTCTAATTCAAATCCATTCAAGTTCATGCATATTTTAAATTAATACTAAAATACTGTATAAAAGTTCTGTTAATGAGTATGTGCTTATATTCATATTGCACATTACTTAGCTAATAATATCTGTATGTATATAATTATAATATGCAGTTCTAATTTAAAATAATAAAGTAAGTTGTGTAAACATTATTGTGTGTGTGTAGAAGCACACCTATGTATTTATATGAAGGAAACTGTAAAGTGATAGATTTTGTGAACATTACAACTTTTCTAAATTATCTATTTTAAGTTATTATAAATTTAGTTTATAAATTTGCTTGCATTTGCATATAAAATCCTAAATTCAGTGTGATAGTGTTATTTACACTTTACAGAACTTAAATCTCTTTTTTTCAAAAAGATTTATTTCTTGGAAATCATTCTGACTCACAACTGGAAACCAAGAGCTGAAATTAATAAAAAAAAAATTGAAAATAAATGTAAGGCAAAGGCAAAATCACTGGACCAGCACCAGCACTATTTATCAATTACTCGGCTGGAGTTTTTGTCTTTACTACGATTTAATAAAGTAGTGTTAAAAACTAAAATATAAGACTTAAAGTTGTCAACAAGTTATGACTTATGCAGGGAAAGAAAAAGATTTGATTAAAAACTTCCAGTTTTCAATACTAAATGTTCATTCTCTAATATTCAGAATGTAGTAGTGACCCAGTATTAACAATATTATTATTATTAATCAATATTATCTATCAACGGTGACCACATTGAGTTTCAA
Source organism: Epiperipatus broadwayi (assembly GCA_028023455.1). Lineage (NCBI taxonomy): Eukaryota > Metazoa > Onychophora > Udeonychophora > Euonychophora > Peripatidae > Epiperipatus > Epiperipatus broadwayi. The sequence goes on from JAQFVV010006366.1 coordinate 2,363,815, forward strand.
TTTTTCTTCTGTTTAAAATGTAAGTACCTTTTCTTATACTTTAATTTAAATTGTGGCTTTTCTTATTTATCTACTTACTTGATTAATGAGCCTTCCTGGCAACAGAGGTCGTTAATGGAGTTAATGATCGCAGTTCATGAGTTTTTAATTTTCTTGGAAAATATTTAATTCAATATTTATTATTAATTTTGAATAATTAATTCTTATCAGTTAAGTTTGGGGAAATAAAATTGTCATAAGTATTTTCTTTTTTCATTTTAGTATATCCATGAACATGAGTAGTAAACCAAAAAAATCGAAAACTTATCATTTCAATGAAGAATGGGAACTCAACTACTTTTTTACAATGGTGAATGATAAATGTTGTTGCTTAATATCCTTTACCTCGATAGCCATTGCTAAAAAGGGTAATCTGGAGAGACATTTTTTTTACTTTACATAACAAGTATCAAACAGATTATCCACAAAGTACCGAATTGAGAAATCAAAGTTAGGGATCTTAAAACTCAATTAAAACATCAATAAAAAGTTTTTAAAATAAGCCAATGTTGAAGTCACAAGCAGTAACTACTGCATCATTCAAAGATTTAAATGTGAAAACACATTAGCCAAAAAATTTCAGACATATTTCATATGGAGCAAAAGGCATTAGAAAATGAAATTATAATTTTACAAACTGATTTAATCTTACAAGCTAGAAAATTTGAAGAAGATTTTTGGAAATACGTCAACCGAGACCAATATTTCAATATCATCAAATGTAGTGAATATATTTATTCTTGTTTCAGATCTACATACCTGTGTGAATTGGCATTTTCATACTTAAAGTTAACGAAGATTAAACGTTCTATCCTAACTGATTCCCATACTGAGGATTCTTTATTATTATCTTTGTCAGGATATACACCTAATTATGATTCCTTGATTAGAGACATGCAAACACAGTCTTCCCATTAATGTTAAAGTAATAAAATAAATTCTAAATCTGTCTTTATCAGTAGCTAATTTGAATTAATAAATATTGTTAATAATTAGTCATGTTGCTTTAATTCCCATGGACATGAGTTTTTTAGCCTGTTAAATAATTATGTTATTATTTACATAGGTAGATATATAAAAATAGTATATATTTCATATCTCCCTCCACTTAGACTACGCCTATGACAACAAGTCGATCGCAACACATTTTCAAAATAAAAAGTCGATCTTATGAACACAAAAATTGGCCACTCCTGATTTATAATATCTGAACTTTAAAGTTTGTGAGTCTTCTACTGCACCAAACCTTAAAAAGTGTAGATCATCATGAAGAAATAACATGTGGTCACCTGAAATAGATGTAAATTAAGTTCATATGTTTCAGGAATATATATATGAAGTTATTCCATATGTTTAGATGTAAGTCACCTAAAAATTAAAGGGATTTCAAAGTGCATGCACAATGAGAGATAGTATTATGATTTTCAGTACTGACAGTTGTTTGTAATATGGTAGGGTTAAGATGAGTGATGCATTGACAAACAAAGTCTAGAATTTTAAAAAATAAAAGAATGAAATATTTATTATAAGCATTTACAAAGGTTTTATTTTTATTTTTGATAGTGTTCAAAATGAATAAATTAACACATTTTAGCATCCTAAGATTTAGAAGCCACTAAACATTACATGATCACTATTTTTTATGCTAGCACATTACTGTTATTAAAACAGGCAAAACTCTCTCCATATATAGTGCCACTCAGTGCCAACCAGAGTAATCAATGGAAGCCAGAAGGCTTGTGCATAAAATCCCTATCTAGTGTCTACTCATCCAATATCCCCAGACTAGTTTCTGACCTCTGGGGATATTGGATGAGTAGGCACTAGATAGGGATTTTATGCACAAGCCTTCTGGTATCCATTGATTACTCTGGTTGACACTGAGTGGCACTACTATATGGAGAGAGTTTTGCCTGTTTTAAGATTTAAAAGCTTATATTTTACTGCTTTTCAGAAAAGTTAGTCATAAAAAGATTGCTGCTTTTGTGATTCTAATATCTATTTTAAAGTACGCATTCTTAGACTTGAACATGTATCTAATGTGCATTTATTATTGATATAGCTCATTTTAAAAGAATTTAATTTGAAAGTAAATTTGTTTTTGCTCGTGTTCTGAACACTAAATAAGACACTTACTAGTTACCAACTTATTTGAAACATTTTTAAATATTAGTTAACTCTAAACAAGATTCTATATAAGGTTTTCGGTATTAAAATTCTTTTTTAATGCCTCTATCGTACTTAATTAAGTCTTTTATATTTCCAAATTGCACCAATGATATATATTATATTTTAAAAATTCTACCTGATAGACTACTATAGTTTGCTTAATACTTTAATTAAATTTATGTTTTTAAGAGCACTGCTTTTGAATTATGTCTGAAAGTTGTGGCACGCATATAAAACAAATTTTATGCTCCCTTAGTGACTTAACATTGAAAAGTTTAGAAATGTTTAAAATTTGTCAGCAAAGTAAAAACATGACAGTTTTTAGCGAGCTTAAAAGCCCTATAAAAGTCGTTCAACTCTTAACATTTGATATTTTAATACCATCGTAAAGATAAATCAAAACAAAGTAACTTTTTTAGAAAAGTTTTAAGCTCTCTTGCCGTCGTAAATACGTTATATTTTATTTTGTAAAGACACTAAGTATTTTTTTAGTTTCCTCCATAGAAGATAGAGATGTAGATTTGACTCTCTCTCCTTCAAAATAAAAATAGTCTAATGATTCTATTATATTTTCTAATTTTCACACAAGGTGGTCCTCTTGTGGCCTACGGTCAAAGAATTGAATTATTGATGCATTTTCTTGATGGCAGAACTGGGAACCACTAATGGGCAGTTGGATTTGCTTGGCTAAACACAGTCTACCAAAAAGCATAGTTCTTTACATTTTATTATTTTATTCATAATAAAGTTATAGACTTTAAAACTTCATTTGATTAATTTTAGCAATCGTATGAACTAAGTATTTAAAAAAAATTAAAAGTTGCAGATATATATGTAAGGGGTGAATATATGTTATATATGTATTCAGTGCAAATAAAAGTTATTCAAAAACGTGGAAAATGTGCATCTGCTGTGCGGATATATATAATATTACCGTATATGCATGATTATACTGTTTTTAATTTTTATTAAAAAAAATATTAGGTACTTTATAAAATGATACGATTCTACTTTGCGTATTGTTTTAATTAAATTAATATGAGCATGTAGGCATACAAAAAATAAAGAGCAATGTTTTATCATTGCGATGTTATTTTTTTCAGGTAGCTGAAAAATTCCCAGGTAAGTTCAATATTTTCTTATAACTAGTTCTTAGGTAAAAAGTAAACTAAATCCCAATGGTTTATCTTAGTATTTAAAATTTATGTTAGAAAAAAAGTGGTCCTGGAAAGGATGTCGATAGAATAAAAATGTGTTGCTCGCCAATATTAGTCTGAGAATAAAAGATGAAAAAAAAGCAACTACTGTAAATGTATATATTAGCTTGTTTGTAATATATATATAGATATGAAAATAATTCCAGTGCACAGAGTTGGAGATGATTTGATATTTGTAATATATATGTAATCATTAAAACCAGTACAATACTTACACAATTTCAATATTAATAATAATCAACAATCTCAATCTGTAGTCAAAGCAACCTTCTTTTAAAAATAAAGATGGTATTCCCCACAACCTGCCTTGACAATAGGTTGAGATTGTTGATTATTTTGATATTGGAGCTGTCTGAGTGTTGACTGATTTAATGATTACTTATAAACACATTAAATATTAAGCATTTCTATACTTATATATATATATGCCCCGTATGGTAGTGCAATGATATAATAACAGAATCTACAGCTTAAGGAAATCACATCCAGCTCTGCCGCATCTAGTACAAGAACTTTTTATCAACACCAGAACAATTCATCATTCGATTATTTTATTATTTTATATATCACAATATCTAATGCAATCACCATTTCTTATGCTTGCTCATAACCGTTAATAAAACAGGCAAAACTATCCATACAGTAGTGCCACTCAATGATTACTCTGGCTTGCACTGAGTGGCACTACTGTATGGAGAGTTTTGCCTGTTTTATCTAATGCAATATAAATATAATTATTAAACTATATGAAATGGATTTTGCTTCACCAATAAAATATATATTGATAAAGTTACAATAGGTTTAATATCTTTAATTAATATTATTTCTAACTTTTATGCAAAATGTCTACATAAAAGATTCTGAAAAACAAAATAGCTTAAAATATTTATAGATTCTCTAAGAAAGATTTATCAAAACTTATATTCATCCTTTTGGGGTAATGTAGTTATTGAATTAATAGTACATAGTATTTTCTTATTATAGAAGATATCATATGATAAAAAGTATTGTGATTTTAATAAATATATCAATATTTGTAAGAACTCTATTTATTAATCATAAAAAATAATACTGTTTATGTTGGTATAGATTTAGTTGCATTTTAAAATTAAAATATTACTTTTTGCACTTTATTGTAATTTCACTTAAAGATTTTTGAATTAATTCCTAAAACAGAAAAATTAAAAAAAAAAAAACTCAGCTCATTTAATTAAAATTGCAAATGCTTTAACATCACTGGACTTCATGAACATACAATTATTGAAGCATATATAGCTTTGATAAATATTATTAAATAGCTACCAACATGTGAGATATATTTTCAAAAATAAATATGTAGTATACTCTAGAGCAGAGGTGGGCAAATAGTGGCCCAAGGGCCACATGCGACCCTCTAAGAGTTTTTATGCGGCCCTCCAAGACAATCAGGCAAATCCATCTTGAACTGAGATTTCTTTCCTGTGCATGACCGAAGATTCGTCTCTTATTTTCCACTAGGATGGCCACATTAATACACATGCGTAGTGTAGATACTGTGTGCAGGGCTTTTCCAGTTGATCTGGCTAATTTCAATTTTGTCTTTGCATTAGCAAATATATACATTTCCAACTTTAGTGACACCATGAACTCTCCGAAAAAATCGGTGATGAATGTCATGTGTTTAATGAAAAATGGACAAACAAATATTTATTTGGTAATACAGGGAATAAAGCAGTGTGTTTATTGCATCATGAAAAAAAGGTGTGGCCCTCTGCTAACCTTCGCTTTTACAAAATGGCCCCCAATGCGGCCCTCCACCAACCTCTGTGGCCCTCAAGCCAAAACAATTGCCCATCCCTGCTCTAGAGCCATTTATTATAAGTTTGAGTAATTAACGGATAGTTCTACATCAACAAACTAGTTTTCAGATATAGCCCATTTTCAGTAAAAAGCAAGAATATACTTATACTTCTAACTGTTAACATATTTATAAGTAAGTAAATATTAAATTCAAACAGCATAAGACTATATTATAAACTGAACTGGAATTAATTAATCTCTAGCTGTTAAAACATCAATCAAACTCATCACTTCTACATTAGCAAACTATAAAAAATACAAAAAAGCCACCTATTCTTTGTATTTCAGTGGTATTAAACTTAGTTTGCTAATGATATTAAAAATTTTAATTTCATTAGAAAACTAAATTTAATACTGCAAAAATGCAAAGATTAGATGACTTTTTTATTCTTAATAGAGTTGCTAAGATAAGCACAGTGAGTTTGTTTGCTACTTTTACAGATAGAAAGCGATGTGCAAACTCCAGCTCACTTCATAACTCATTTCATATCTGATTTATGCAATTCAAATTAATAAGCTGCACGTAAGTATCCTTCTGTTTTTAATACATAGTTCTATCACTAAATCAGCAACTATTTTTAAGACATAAGTTTTGTGTTAACTGTAAACATTTTTGACAATTTGGAAAGGGTAATATATAGCAAGCAAAATATCACATCGCATTATTGCTGTTCCTCTTTCGGATATTAAAAGTAGCAAAAAGTCATGTGATCATTGGTTTGGAGTTTAAATCGTTTAAATAATGAGCTACATTTTGGAAACTGCAAGTTCAATTACATCATGAAAATTTTCAAATGAAGTCAAAAATATTGTTTACTATAATGCTTAAGTCACACAATGCTCTTGAGGAATCCATTACTTTATCATTGCACTAAATTTATGCAAGTTTCTTAATAATTTTACATAAGATTATCAATAAAGGGACAATGTTATATATATTTTTAATAATATTTATAATTGTATAAATATTTTCAACCTATAAAATTTTAATAACGGCTGTTATATATAGTAAAGTGTCATTAAATAATTCTTGTCAATTGTCAAGAATTGGTGGTCGAGAGGTCAGCAACAGCTACTTTACAAGCAGTAATCCTGGTATAGCGAGTTCACTTCCCAGCTGATGCTATGACACATGAGAAAAAAATAAATAAATAATTCTTGTCAATTTTCATGTTACTGCACATTTTATTTCCATTTTTATATTCCAGAATTAGTCCAATATGAATATTATTATTTTTAGATTCATCTATCTTTGAAGTCAAAAACATCACATGATCACCATTTCCTATGCTTGCTCATAACTGTCACCAAAACAGGCAAAACTCTCTATACGCATTGCCACTCAATGCAAGCCCGAGTACTCAATGGGGATATTGGATGAGTAGGCACTTATGCACAAGCCTTCTGGCATCCATTGATTACTTTGGCTTGCGTGGAGTGGTCATGCATATAGAGAGTCAGTAGAATATAATGTTTATTCTTTTAATTGCAATTTCATCCAAAATACAAGATTCAGTATTACCTGTTAAGCTTAAGTATGCAAGTTTTAGTCCTGAAAAATGAAAAAGTAGTAGAGAAAAACACAATGTAATAATTGGAATGTTTTAAGCTGGTCATAAAGAATTTATAAATTATACCCACTTTGGTTCATAAAATACTTGATAAAATATTCCCACCAAGTAGGATAATGATTTCGTTTTGTTATGATATAAAAACAATAACAAAAAATATAAATGTTTAATTTTTAATCTATGTTTTGAATTTTTTAATTAAAATTAATTCCTTAAAAAAGTATGGTGAATATTGTACACATAGAAAATAAATCAATGTTGTGTTAAACATATATTTTCATTCTGTTAAAAATCCATAGAATATAAAAAAGACTTTTCAATTCTATATATAGTGAGATTTCAGTTCATTATTTTTTCATAAGGTAAAAGACTAAAATAGTATATACTGGAAAGCCACAATACCAGAAATCCTTAAAAATTAAAGATAAAATCTATTTATTGATTTATTCAATAAAGTAATACTCACATTTTATGAATTACAACTTAGATTTTATAATTTTAAAAATTCCACATTTATTATTTGTATATATATATAGGGTGTTCCTCCTCCCCATGCCTTTGAGACTAACTAAATTCTATCATTCTTTTTTTCTTCAAAAGATTAAAAAAAATGTTGATTATAATTTTATTATTTATTTAACATGTACTCACAATATTTTCTTATTACTAATAAGAGCAAATTTATAGACAAGTAAATAATTATTAATAGTTTTTTTTACTACAAATGTCTTGTTTCTACTTAAATTTTTTTATTTTATCCACACCTAATTCTCAAATCATATATATTAGAATCTTTAAAAAAATGTGCATGTGGTTAAGACCTGTAGAGGTCCCCACCTTCGCATTTTCAACTGCACATGCTTTAGGTTTATTGCCTTAGTAAATATTACTTACGTAATCAAGGTGCTGTTAAATAAATTTATAATTATAAAAATAATCCTAATAAAATATTGTTTGTTTATGAGAAGAAATTCAAGTTCTATTTTTTTTTCATATTAAATACTTCTGTACAATTTCATAAAATACAACTTTTTTCTTTAACATATATTTAATTGTGCTAGAGGATACTTTTTCAGAATACTATATTTTTCTTTTCAGAATACTGCATTTTTTATTACATATGCTCTTTTCTGCCACATTTTTAACAACTGATGTTCTGTTTTATAATAGTGGTTATTTTAGTTGCATATTAACAATTGATATCCAGGGTTTTTAGTGAATGATGCCACTTTCTACTACTTCCATTTCATCTTTCATTTTGTACATATATATATAGAATAAATTTTAATAACCCTGTAATTAATAAGGCGAATATAAGATATAATGATTAGATATTTGCAGATCTTTTATATATATATAATTTTATTACTAATAAACTATAAGCAAATAATTATATATTTTTAGAATATTTTATATATTTTTAAAATATTGTAAAAAAAAACTACTTATTTAATTAAAATCTTTAATTAGTCAAGCATTGGTGAACAAGAGGTCAGTGACGGCTGCTTTACAAGCAGTTGTCTCAAGCTAGCGGGCGGGTTCGCTTTCCGGTTGATGCTATGACACATGAGAAAAAAAATCTTTAATTGACATGGGATTCGTGCAAACATTAGGTCTCAATTTAAAGTATAATCTTCCAAAATATATAACATTTTCAAAACTTCTGTCTTTATGTTGTTTATGCAGTGGGCAAATAAGAATGTGATGCCTATGATATATAAATATTCCTGGAACACTTTTTCCACTTGTACTTATTCATGAGTGTCATCAAAATTTTGAACACTTTTTAAATTTGTCATATTCTGTAATAATAATGAATCAGTAGCAAAAATAAATTATAACAATTCAGTGATTATACTCACAGTTATGTACAAAATTATTTACAATGAATTAAAAATCTAAAAAATGAATAAAAATCTCCTTGATGGAGCATTACTCTTAACAATAGTGTTTCTAAATCTTTATAGACCAAAAGAAAAATTAAATAAAGAACATAGAATACCATGATCATTGCACCTTTAAAAAACTACCCATATGAGGAAATATTTCATGAGTTACTATGATTTGTCAATGATTAACATGATTAAAAATACTTCAAAGATAGGTAAAACTTTCTATATGCATTACTACTCCATGCAAGCCAGAGTAATCAATGGATGCCAGAAGGCTTGTGCATAAAATCCCCAGTTAGTGCCTACTTATCCAATATCCCCATTGATTACTCTGGCTTACATTGAGTGACAATGCGTATAGAGAGTTTTGCCTGTTTTGGTGACAGTTATGAGCAAGCATAGGAAATGGTGATCATGTGATGTTTATTGACTTCAAAGATAGATGAAGCTAATAATAATAATACTAATAATAATATCCATATTGGACTAATTCTGGAATATAAAAGTGGAAATAAAATGTGCAGTAACATGAAAATTGACAAGAATTATTTATTTTTATTTTTTTCATGTGTCATAGCATCAGCCGGGAAGTGAACCTGCTATCCCAGGATAACTGCTTGTAAAGCAGCTGTCGCTGACCTCTTGACCACCAATGCTTGACAATTGACAAGAATTATTTAATGACACTTTACTATATATAACAGCTGTTATTAAAATTTTATGGGTTGAAAATATTTATACAATTATAAATATTATTAAAAATATATATAACAGTATCCCTTTATTGATAATCTTATATAAAATTATTAAGAAAGGTCTTGCATAAATTTAGTGCAATGGATTCCTCAAGATCATTGAATCAAGGCTCAACTTTGTCAATTTTGTTGATTGAACTTTGGATGGAATATCATACACTGAACCATTTGGTTATTTATTTATTAAGAAATTCAGAATAGAAAGATCTGTATATCAAGGTATTTCAATCTTTCCACAATTAGTTTTTAGCAAGGTAAATTTGGCACAAAAACTAATTAAATAGATATTTGATCTAAATAAATTGATCATTCACTTGAATATATATTTTTTATAATTATTTTGAGTCAAACAGATTCATTAAAATCAGAAATTCAGCAATAAAAAGTATTTGCCCTCATAGTATTACATCAAACAGTCTACTATTAAGAAATCTTAAAATTCATGCAGATAAGTAATTTTGAAAAATATTTTTCAGAAAACTAACACCTGTTAAGATTGTAAAATTAAAAATAATAAGTCTCCACCTAAAAGATTTGATTGATTATATATATGTTTTTAAGGCATATTAGTCAATTTATTGTAGATGTATTCCCTCATAATATAATATTTTTGTTCTATTAGGATTTATAATGTAGACATAAATTATATCCATTTCTTGAAAAACACAAATCCAAATGCATAAATGAGTTAAGCATTACATAGATGTACAACCAACTTCTAAATTATTCACTCTATAAAATAATAGAGGTTATAATCAATATATATAAATAGAATGTTAGAATATCATTTTGTATGGAAGTTCAGGCTTCAAGTCTCTATCTCATTTGATGAACACTGTTCCATAAAATGCATAAATTGTGAAAGAGGTAGATCTAAAAAAAATTATATTGGATAATATAGCCCGTGTCTTAATAGCAAGACTTTGGAATAGGGTACTTCAAAGTTAAAGATTTTATTGTTTATAGACATATCTAGGTATATTAATCATGCATTCATAAAAATGTTTCATTTATATGTAATGTTTAATACATTTTCCTGTCATATCCATGAATCTAAATAAAATTTGGAATTTTTTAAAATTAGATGAGTATTTCTAAGCAAGCTTAGAAATGTTTTTAGGTAAACCAGCTTATAAGAAACTTGGCTAATCATCTAGTTGTTGGTTGATAAATGGGTATTTATTTATTTTTGATAAAAGATAAAGCAAATAAAAACATAAAAACATTCACTAATAAACTAGTTTTAATGTATTTTTCTATGTGTTTGTGTGTGTAAAAAGAGTTTCTTACATTCTCTATTTTAATAAACTTTTTGCTATAACTTTAAATATAAGATACCAAAGTAATAAAAAATGAAAAACTGTCAGTGACAATGATCAAATTGTTTTCCTGAAAGTTTGTGATGATAGTATTTTAACTGCATTTATATATTTAAAAGATGGGATATAATAAAAAAGATATTAGGAGAGTTTTGAATAGTAAGAGTAAAGATAAAGTAAATTATAGAGAAAGAAAAAAAGGTAAATAGAAGTAAAGACAGATGAGTCAATAATAAATAGATAGCAATGCCTTATTATAAAGATATAAGATTTTAGGAAAAGAGAAGTTGGATGATAATATAAGAATTGCTTGGAAGAATAGTAAATCATTGGAAAAATGGATATCAAATGTGAAGAGAGAGAATAATAAAGAAAGTAAAATAGGATTAGTATACAAAATAATTAGTAGGAGCTGCAATAAGATATTTATATATAGGTCAAACAGGAGAACACCAATAGAAAGAGGAAAGAAGCATAATAGGTCTATTGTTAGGTAAGATATGAATTCAGGACCATATGTTTATTACTTAAATATGGGTCATAAAATGAGATGTATTAAAGATATGGAAGTTATAAAATATGTTAAAATTATAATAGAAAGAAATATTATGAGACAGTCTATATTCAGGAGAATATGAGTAAATGTGCTAATTCAGTTAAAGAACCGGCAAAGTTGGGCATTAAAAGATTTAATATATTTTTGATTTGGGTTTTGTTTGTTTGTTTTTACATTAATATATATGATATATGTAAATAATTAGTTAATTATAGTTAAATAAGATTTTACTTGTAGGAATGGTTATTAAAAATACATGAAAAATGATATATAATTTAGTTTAATATATAAAGTATATGTATATAATTAATTCAATAGAGTTTATGTGGTGTATAATATATGTATATACTTATTTATTTGTAGTTAATGTCGTTTTATTTATTGTATAAAAATAATAAGTATATAAACAAAAAAAGGGAAGGGGTAATATATATATATGTAAATAGGTTATATGATTATGTAAAATGAATGTTAGAGGGAGTATTGATAGATATAAAGGTCATGTGATTGTATTAGAAAAGTGTATTTTGAAAAGACCCTAATAGAGTGAAAACTGGTTCAATAATAAAGAAAATATTTATTTTTATATAGTTATTTTATTTCAGTTATGTTAAAATCATTATTCAATTATCTAATATTAAGTATTGAATGTTTTAAGAAAATTTTTATTTTATTTACATTTCCCAATAGTGTTGGTAATACCAGTGACAGGTTCGATTTCCATGCTAGCACTGTCACTGGTCAGGCCATCAACACCTGAAGAAGAGAAAAGAATATCACTCGAAATGTTGTGCATATATTTACTAACCTGTGTTCTATTACTAACAGTTGAATGTAATTGAAAATTTAATAAAGTTAAATATTTCTAAAGACATTCAATACTTAATATTAGATGACGGAAATAGCCCAATATATAAATAATGACCAAATGTATCATTGAGTCAATTTATTTATTTGGAAAGCTTACCTCTGAACAAGATCAGTAAATTATTTATTTGCATATATATATACAGGCATGTATGTATGTATGAATATCTTTTAAAATTAACTCAATTATAAATATTATATTACAATAAGTCAAAACTAGTAATTGTTTGTAACAGACCCCACTTTATTTATAAAAACCAAAAACAATTTTAAAAGACTGCTTTTCAACATTAATAGATATAATAGCTTGTATTTTTTTTTAAAAAAAAAACCCGAATTATAGACTTTACAAATATTTGTTTAAGTACTGTATTAATAATTTAAAATTTTGCAGTTCAAAATAAAAAATTGCTTTCAAGCAAATACAATTCTAGAATGAATGTTAGTAAAGAGTTATCAGATAATCAATATTAACATAATGAGATAATAATCTTTGCAAGTATGTCATGCAAAGAAAAAGGACAGATGGAGATGTCATTTTTAAAATTAAGGGTCTTGTAGACGTTTTTTTAAACATATATAAATGTAAACTTTTCAAAAAAATACTTATTAAACGTTTTACAGCTTATAACTGTAGCAAATAATTTTCATATTAGGAAATCAATTTTTAAGAATACAAACACATACATTTATAGACATTGTTTTACTATACGGGAATACTCACAACTTTTTGAAATGATTGGCAAATCCTTGGAAAAACCCAGACTTTAGACTGTGTTTTTTTTACAAACTGATCAAGATATGAAATAAATAAAATATTAACTATGAATAGACGACTTGTTAATATTTACTAATGATGGTTCATACTTTATGCATGCAATAACTAAGCAGATTCTTTCTAAATATGTTTTAGAAGGTATATAAATGATAAATAACTAAAATACTATCTTGTTGATTAAAACAAGAATGGTATGTCATACTGGAGAGATAACAATTTCTGAATGGTTGCTCATTTAGTCTTTTTGCTCGTTTAATGTCATGTGACTTCATAACATTTATAATTTGAATTTTTTTTATGCAGTATTTTGACATTCTAATATCAATACCTGAAACTTGAATAAAACTGAATCGATATAAAATATTAATTCAACTCAGATTAGATCGTTTGATTTTGAGATTTATAAAAAATTAATTTTTTACAAATTTGTGAAACCAAAATATTCAGCAGAAATTCAAAGATTACGAACATATTAAAAAAGTAAATTACTTTATAGTTAATTTAACTGCTAATTGATTACTTGAAATGAATAATTACATGGATTTGTAAACAAAAAAAACAAAAAAACAGAAAATTTAGTTGCTTTTCATAAATTCGAAATTAGCTTTTGTTTGGACCTTCAGTGAGTACATTTGTTGGCATTTTAATATTAAAAAAAAAACTAAATAAAAAATTTTGAGGCATTTAAAATAAGAATATGTAAAGTTTAAATGCAAATTAACAGTCTTAAATGATAAAACATAATAATATTTGGTATTGATAATTAAAACTGTTTTTTCAGCTAGCGTTGGTGGCCGATAGGTCAGCACAGCTGCCTTACAAGCAGTTGTCCCGGGTTATCGGGTTCGCTTCCCAGTCGATGCTATGACACATGAGAAAAAAAAAACATCAAGTAAAATGCCCAGCGTAGATTAGTGCAGTATAATATAACAAAATTGAATTGAAACTCAACCCACAATCTTTGGTTATCAAATATCAAATGAATTTCTGAACAACTAATCATTTGACTATACTTATTACTTTTATTCTGTAAAATAATGTGTAATTAACCACTTTCTAAATATGTATTTAATTAAAAATTTTATTGATTTTATGGAACTCTAGCCAAATTTTTTTTATTAATAAGCAAGATTACTAATTTAAACTGTTTAAAAACAAATATATACCAATTTTTTTTTTTTATGTTTAGTGCATTAAAATTTTAAAATTTATTTTGCTTTTATTATAACAACTCCTTCCAAACTGTAGTGCCATCTAGTATAAACCATAATAATTAGTGAATGCTAGAAAGTTTTGAATCAAAATGGTAATCTATCCCAATATTCCAAGTCTAATTTTGATTTTGTGGCCTTCATCAATGAAAAACCTTGGATTTTGGGGTACTGCACCTAGATTTTTGTAACTAATGCAACCCTCTAGCAGTCACCTTTTACCTTTTCAGTTAACTATAAAGGTATGATCCCAAAATGAAAACATGATGTTTTCAATCCAAGCTTATTATCTCGTATAGCCATACATATCTTAACCCAGTTTAGTAACTATACATTTTGGTGGTTTTGGTTTTTTAATAATAGTCACCATCATCATTTGACCAGGAATGGTATTAAACCATTAAAATGTCACATGATTACCATTTCTCATGTTTACAAAATCTGTTAAAACAGTAGCAACTTTTTTCAAACAATATAGCCACCCAGTGCATTCCAAGCCATAGAAATTGATGGTTTCTAGAAGGTTTGTGCATCAAAATCCATATCTAATGCATATACATCCAATATCCAGACTAGTTTCTACTCTGTGGCTTTCATCAGTGACAAGCCTTGGATCAGAGACTACTCCTCCTTGATCTTTGTATCGAATGCAACTCTCCACAAACTAGAAACTAGTCTGTTGTTATTGGATGAGTAGGCACATGATAGCGATCTTGATATACAAATCTTCTAGCATCCATTGATTACTAAAATTTGTACTGGGTGGCACTACTATTTAAAAAGAGTTGCTACTGTTTTAACAGATTGTGTAAGGGTAAAAAAATGGTGGTCATAGGAATTTGTTTTTATTGAGAATAACCCAATACCTATTTAATGACAAATATTAGATGGTTAACTATATTGGGTAAGGTGAAAAAATCATAAGTTTAATAGAATGTATTCAAATATTAGGAAAAAAATCCCAGCTCTATTTAAAAATAGCTCACAGTCATGCTAGGATAATACATAAAACCAAAACTTTTCAATTTAATATGGTGGAAGAATCACAAACTCTACAACTCAAGGTTCATAGATTGTGACTTGACTCTGACATTTCTAGTACCTAAACTTCAAATGCACTTCCGACCAATAAACCATCGGATTATTTTTTTAATAATTTTATAATGTAAATAATTGCATATAAGTGAAAAGACATTTGGTCAATAAAATAATAACCAGCAGCATGTTCCATCTCAATAATATATAATCTGAAATTTTTTGTTCCATCTATTAGCAATCAAACCAAAAACTTTTGCACAGCTGTAAGTTTACCACATAATTTAGTTAAGTTCATAGCATGCATGAAAAAAGTTTGGAATTTTCAAGTTTGGCATCTAGGATGATTTTTACAGATTCAATAAAATGAAAAACTATTCAAAATACTGAGTAGATCAAATTATGTGCATTAAAGTTATGTGAATTCAAACTATTAAACTTTGGAAATTGTTTCAGATCACAAGAAGACTTAGAATTTGTTTTTAAGATATATGGAAAATAATCCATACACTGACTGCAATAATACTTAACTATTAAGAAAGCTTATTTCTAGGCATATTAAAAACTGAGGGGTTGTTTCATTTAAATCTACATATTTAATTATATGATTAAACAATTTAAATGTTGTTCTTTTTTGTGAATCACTTAATTATTTGATTATCTGAAAGTTTTTGATGAGGGCATTTTCCTTATTTTTCATATGTCATAGCATCGGCTGGGAGGCGAACCTGCAACAACCATCTGCAACCAACTGCTTACTTGCAAGGCAGCTGTGCTGATCTCTCAGCTAACAACACTCCATCATATTGTTAAATTATTAATTGGGTTTACAAATATTAATACTTTATTTATATTTTTCTAAATACATTCAACTGTTATATTAATTATATGACTCTTTAAATTCAATATCCGTGAATCCAAAGATCAGTAGTACAAATTCCATATACCTGAATAAACAGCAAGAATACTATTCAAAACATTATGTATTCTATTTATCTGCATATTAATAACATACTTGAATGTATTTAGAATAATATAAATAGTTTGATTTTTCCAAAAACAACAATTTTCTAGATAATAGTCTAACATATAACTGCAAATTTATTTCTATGGATAAAAAATGTTCTGCAATCAGTAATAATATATGCAATATAATAGTTCCAAGTTATCTATATGCATAGAAAGGAAAATTAATATATTTTATTTATATAAAGAAGATTTAATACCTTTTCTTTATACAACATATAGATGCTTGAATATTTTTATTGCTCATTCAATAATGAATAATATTTCTGTAGTTTAATTTTCACTACAACATTCTCATGCAAGAAAAGAACTGCTTTTTATCCACTTTTAACATCTTGTGGAAGTATGTAATCAAAAACATATGACAAAACAATGTGAAAAAGATCTACAATCCCCAAGATTTACTTTTGATCTGTCTAAAAGTAGTTTGTGTAATTTCTGGATTTTTTGGGAAAAGTTAAAAACATATGATTTTTCAAAGGTATATACAGTAAGATATTTTAATTACAGCATCACTATTATTTTCTTCCATATTTTTTTTTCAGTAAAAAAATTTGTCCAGAATTATTTTTAGCATCTCAGCAAATTTTTTATAATTTAAGAAATTAATGAGATTTTTGTAATATAAAAACATTAGAAAAAAATTCATTTTAGGACATTTAGTACAATTTTAAAAAATCATTAGTAAGATTATAAGAGCAATCTCAATTTGATGAATGTAACATTGTTGTTTTCATTATTGTAAAACCACACCTTCATTGGATTCAGTATATAATATAAATGGATAGCTACAAGACTTAAAAGGGCATTTTTGATAAAATTGAGCATAGTTCCCATGGGATTGTGCATACTCTTTACATTATAAATATTATCTGAGATATTGGGGGGAAATGCTATGTTGATTGTTTTCATTGGGAAGATATAGAAAAGAATAAATTGGATATAGTGTTGAAGTATTTTAGAAAAAAAAAGGTTTCTTCACAAGAAGTTAAATGATAGATAGTGTCACAAAATATTTAACAAAAAAATAATTGGCTAGTGTGTTCTACATGTGGGCATATTTATAGTTCAAGATTTCCTGAAGATTTGTGATGATGATGTTTTAGTTGTATTTGTATATTTGACTATTTTCATCATCTAATGTGAGTATTGAACGTCTTCAGAAAAATTTAACTTTATTTAAATATTCCAAATACATTCAACTGTTAGTATGGGTGATATTACTAACAGTTGAATGTATTTGGAATATTTAAATGAAGTTAAATTTTTCTAAAGACATTCACTACTCATATTAGGTGATAGAAATAGTCCACTATACCAGGGGTGGCCAACTTTTGTGTTCATAAGATCTACTTTTTATTTTTAAAATGTGTTGCGATCGACTTGTTATCATAGACGTACTATTTTTATATATCTACCTAGTAAAAAATAATTACTTAACAGGCCAAAAAACTCATGTCCAGGGGAATTAAAGCAACATGAGTTTATTTATTAATTCAAATTAGTTATATTAAATCAAGATTAAAAATATTATTTTCAATAATGATACGGCTTAGTCGACTTCACCTATCTAGAATTGAAAAAAAAATTAGAACAAAAACAAAAATAACAAAAAAAAACTTGAAAATCTTGACTTAATTTGTTTCACTCATTACCAGACAGCTCTTGCCAAATTGGCCTCGCGATCAACTCGTGGATGACGATCGACTTGTTGGACACCCATGCACTATACAAATATAAATAGTTCAAGATTGTTTCTATAGTTATCATAAAGCCCAAATCTATTATATTTCTATTGTTGTCTTTTTTTTGTTCATTTTATCTCTTTTACTCCCTCTTGGAGTAGAAATGGCTATATTTATTTGCAAATAGATGTTGATGATGATTACTTTAAAGGTGAAAAAAAACTTATTGAGAAATCAAGAGATGTGTATAACAATGAAGCATTTACAATATTTAAATGTTTCACACCTTCAGATTTTATACAGCTAATAATTTAATATAAAGAATATAATATTACCAACAACTAAAGGTGGGATGATTCACCCAGTGATGATGAACAATCATTAAATAAATTTCTTAGAATTTTATTTCAGTCGGCGATTAAATCATTTTGACAGGATTACTCATTATTGTTCTATATTCATTGGCTACAAATCTTAATATCAGACAGATTACTGTATATTTAAAATGAAATAAAGATCAATAATGAATGTTGTCATTTATAATGACAGTATATTTCAAAATACATTAATATACATATATAACTGAATCATAATATAGTTTTGAGAAGAAAAAAAAGAGAAACAATTTACGTGAATTGCTTATTTTATATAGCTTGTGTGAAATAAATAAATCATTTTTGTGTGTTTTTATAAAATTAATCATTCAGTTGTGATTTATTCATTCTCATAGAAACATTCACGAATGTTTCTTAATCATTGTTTATGACTCTTTAACATAATTTATTTTGGCAATTTATACTCAACTAGATCATAAACTTCAAAAATAAGCTTTCTCATTTACAACTGCTTTTGTTACAAAACAATAAAACTCTTATAATGTATAATATTTTTGTAATGTAATGTGTAGTAGTCATATGTTTATGATTGCATCCCTCCACAAGGTCTTAAAAGCTGATAGAAGCCAGTCCCTAACTTCTGTAAGAGTGGTGTAATGAAAATTACACTACAAAAATAGTATTCATTATTGGATAATCTCTTGGTCATGAATGAATGATAAAAATTATTAATATGCTTTCATTAAATGATTTGTGTCAAAGTTGTGAGGACAGCATGTTTGACAATCAAACTGTAGTAATTTGCTATCTTGGTTCAGCACAAAATGTGAATCTTGGAAATCATTGGTCTTTTTCACATCTTTAGTCATATATTTATGAATACATCCCTCTATAGAGTGTTAAAAGTGGATAGAAACCAGCCCCTACCTTGTGAGAGAGTGGTGTTGTGAAAATTACACTATATTATTCATTATTGGATAATCTCTAATCTAATGAATAACTAATAAAAAATATTAATACAACTCTTGCACCATTAATATAGATATATAGAATATAACAGCAAAACATCTTCAGGCTTTATATATATAATATGAGCAGTTATAATTATTACATTTAATTTAACATATGTAATTATTTATCAATTTACATAAGATTTGAAATGAGACTAAATTTGCTTCCCCTAAAATAATCAAAACATATATGTAGTACAAAAGATTAGACTACTTGTTGTATTACATAATGATTATACGAGAAGTTGAAATACATTGATGAAATATTTTTATGCAGTAAAATAAATTACATGAAACTATATGTTTATAAAGCTATATCACAATTCCGGCATGATTAACAACTATTTAGACTTAGGGTGTGGTGAGATTAGGTTGTAGCTGAAACATATGCAGTTTGTAAGATGTTACCATCAATAACATCATGTTTAAATCTGTTCAAGAGAAAGCTAAAATTCATTCTTCATATTTTTGCAAACAATTTTATTGCAGGTACAAATGTTATGAATATATAGATTAGTTGGACAAAGTAATGAAAACACATATTATATTAGCATTATAATTTTGACACTATGTAGCACAAAAATAATATTTACTCTTATACTCCATTGTAATTCTTTTTTTTTTTTACAAGTAGAACTTTTTAGAAATTGGTAATCTGAATATACAACAGAGAAATGATATCAGGACATAAAAAAAGAAATCTCAGACTTAATATCCAAAATTTAAAATTATTTAGCAATAACATGGAATTTTGACTTAACTGTTTTAAATTTCTGAGCAATAATCTGAAAAGTTATAACTTCACTTACTCAATAAAACAATAAAAATAATTCTTCTAGAATCAACTGTGATTTGAAATCAATGTTTAATAAAATATTTAACTGACATCAATAAAGATTTATAAAAAAGAAATCTTAAATTATTGGGGGGGGGGGGATTCAAATTGGCTCACAAGTGAATTTTCAAGTAGTAATCATAAATTTCACATTCATATGATAAGGAATTTTCATAATTTGATAATTTGAATTGATAAAACATCAAAATTTAAAACTATTTAAACATTTGACAAATACGAATTTATTGTGATATACAAACATCTGGACCATTACAAAACTATTTGTAAAAGTTGTGAGGTCCACTTCAGTGTATAGATGAATGTTGACCTGAATAGTTCTTTTTGGTATTACAATTTTGTTATTTTTTATTTATAAATCTTCATAATGTCAGAGAGATTCTTTTAATAAACAATAGCTTCCAACCAGAGATGGTTCTAGAAGGTTTTATTATTATTAAGTTATGCAATTTCCATGGTTTGCACAGCTTTATATGATTTAAATATTATTGAATTTCTGTGTTCCATTCTTAAATAATAAATGAATATGATGTTCTCCACAGACATGTATTGGTAAACTTGTTTTTTTTTTTTTAGACCGAGAGCTCCCAACTTGGGTTATCTATACCTCTATGGGTATGGGAATTTTGTCCAGGGAGTATGGATAATAGCAGATAAATAAGTATGTTATGCTATTAATATATTCCAAAAGTAGTTATGTTATCAACATTTTTGGGCTATTCCATGTTGGTACTGTCTGTTAGCCACACCAACAAGATTTCAGATCTTTTTTCAAACATGGACACAGAGAGATTGCATATACCTTTTTTTAATTGCCAGGTCCAATAACTCAAAATGCCTAGTTAAGATTCAAAATAGCTAGTGAAATTGTTACATTGATGCCTCATCGAGGTTCGCCTCCGCGTCATCTACACCTCCTGCGCATGCGCGTGACGTATTGTGTGATACACTTTCCAACTGCTTATTTCATATATATATATATAATGAATTGGAGTTACCAGATAATTTATTAACAGCCAAGGTGATACGGTGACGAAAAAGGTTGTGAACCCCTGTTTTAGAAGCTATTGAAATGTTATCAGATTTTATTAGATTACAAACAATTCTAGCACGGTATTAACTTCTGTATATATTTAAGAAGAGAGAGAAAGATAGTCTTATTTATTATTGCACCAGTGTCGTTTTCACTATTTTAAATAGTAAAATAAATTATTTTTCCTTTTATTAAAGTATTTGTTGGAAGGCGATTGTATAATGTGTTTTCTTTTTCTTTTATGGTATAAAAACAGAAGTAATAAACATTAATTCACAGTTATTTGAAATAAAAATATTTTCACTCTTTTTGTTTAAGATTTTCAGAACATTTTCAGCTTTGGTTAAATTATTATTCCATAAGATTCATATGTTAATAAACCTGTCAGTGGGAATGAAAGAAAACACTTGGAAATACTAAATTGACTTCTGGGAAGGATTCGCTACCTTCAAATGTAAAACGAATTGTAAAGAGCTATAGAAGACAGAAAAAAAATTAAAACCAAAAATAAATAAATGTAATTAATTTTTAACAGAACAATTATTTAGTTAATTAAATTGTATTAAATTAATTTTGCATTTAAAAATAAAAAGCAAATTTAAGAAAGAAAATGAATAAATTCATAGCGATAATATTATTTTACTGATGATTTAAATCAATTAAATTTTATTGCCGTAAAATCCCCCACTCCCACCCTCACCACATAATTTATAATGAAAAAAGAAAGACTTCTTGCCTCAATCTGGAGAGAAAAGATGGCAAAATTATTTCTGGTTTTATAAAAAGGAGAAAAAAACAATACAAATTAAAAAAAAAAAATTGTAGCAAATGTTTAAAAAGTATTTTTAAAAAACTGAAAGTAATAAAATAATAACCAAAATAAAATAAACGTAAGCAAAATAAAACGGTGCAATGTAATTATTAGAGTCACATAAGATATGACTAAGGGTTCAAATTTCATTGAATTTGAATATTTTTTCAGTAGTTGATAATTTTTTTAGATAGCTAGTTTATAGGCAACCTGCAGCAACTTAATATTGAGTCAGCATGGGATTTGAGTTTTCATCATCAGATTTTCAATGATATGGATAGCTGAAAAGTTGGAGGTTGTAATGGATTGAAGCCTTTCCATTAAAGTATGACGATTTGCTATCTTAATATAAACTGAGCCTTGATTATATATATGTGTGTGAGAGATGATAGTCTGGACCAACTGATGAGTGCTGGTTTAGCACGAAATACGATATTGGTGATTATTAATCTTTTCTACATGTGTGTGGTCATGTGTATCAGTTGTATAAGATAGTGTGGATAGTTGAGGGGTGCTTGAAAATCTGAGTTCAAATCTTCTATACTTATTTTAATATTGATCAGTAAATAAATATAGAGTAAAGTTCCCAAGATAATAAAAGTCAGTTTTTTGATGACTATAAACAAAAGCACCAATATAATATGATGAATCTGAAGGAGAAAATATGCCATATTTCTACATGTTAAGAACCTATAATTTATTTTATTATTTATCAGCACAAGAAATAATAATCATGTAGAGTACATAAAGGCTGTGCCGTAATCAGACTAACAACATCATTCATAGCTAGTGGATAATAAAAGATCAGATATTAAGATTAAGTATGAAGAATTAATAAATAGTGTCTGTCCATAAGTACTTACTGCTGATTTGAAAAATCCATTCAAAATTACATGATGCTTTCCATACAAACAGTATTTTCTGACACCATCTTTATTGTATTGTCTTCAGCTATTTAGATTAGTATGAGACATAGTATCCTTCCATAACATTTGTTATCTTCTGATGTTAATTGTACCAATCAAATTGTGACTTCATGTTTTAAAAACGTGCAATTATTCTGACTTCAATTTCATTTTCTCCTTTTTGTAGTCAGTTTCTCAGAAATTAGTGGACTAAAAGTTCTCAGTTTTTGGTCAATCAATAACAATTACTAATGAGGCATAATAGAATTGGATTTGAGACATGAATTTCAGCTTAGTGAAAAATGTATATTTATGGAACTTTATTTGGAGATCTTGTCTGCCATAGAAGTGGAAAAAATCTGCAATGTATGGTCTAAAAATGCCCTGTCTCATACACTTTGACTAAACTAGTGGTCCTAGGAATTACTTATTGAAATGATTGAAATAAGTGTAATATTAGTCATAGCAGTAAAACAGTAAGCAATAATAGTATTAAAATTTAAGTATTTTACAAATGATAACATTTCTGGATCAAAGATTGTTATAACTGCTAAACTCATTTTTCTGAGAAACAAAACTTAATAGAAAGATATATGTCTATATTTTTTTTTGAAAGGTAGTTCACCCAATGAAAGAAAACTGCATGATGTTGGGTTTTCTATAAGGTCTAATTTTGTATTGTCTTGGAATTTTTTGATTGAAAGCTAATGGATTTAACATTTGTTTTGAATAATAATATCTGAGCTCATTTTATTAGTAGGTATAGTCCAAATTGTATTCACAGAAAAAAAAGTACCCCTTAGTTGATAAATCAGGCAAAAACTCACTATATATATTGGCACACACAACAAGCTAGAGTAATCAATGGATTCCAGAAGGCTAGTGCATAAAATCCCCATCTAGTGCCTACTCATCCAATATTCCCAGACTAGTTTCTGGCTTATGGCCTTTGTCAGATCTAAGGCTCCTTACTGATGAAGGCCATAAACCAGAAACTTGTCTGGGGATATTGGATGAGTAAGCACTAGATGGGGATTTTATGCCCAAGCCTTCTAGCATCCATTGACTACTCTAGCTTGCTGTGTGTGGCAATAATATAGTGAGTTTTTGCCTGTTTTAACAACAGTTATACACAAGCATAAGAGGAGGTGGTCATGTGATGTTAGTTGATAAATCATAATATCACTACTATTAAAGTATCAAACTTTTCTTTGTTGAGATTTTAATATATGTGTTGCTACAAACAATAAATCTTGGACAAAAATTGCAGGCCATAAATATATTAGTGTTCCAAATTCAAATACTCTGTTGCATGGATTGACTATCATAAATACTTTATTTAATCAGAAAAATTCCTACAAAAGAACATGAATGGATCCACACTCAAAATAATCACAACTAATACTAGTTCATTTGAGCATTTATAATCATAGATTATTTGCTAGATCATATATTAGCAAATTTCAATGTAAAATAATAATTGCATTACAAACCCAAGTTTTATTTTGATTATATTCATAATTAACTAGGTGTTGATTCTTTAGAAGTATCTACTATCTGCACTAAATTTCAATAACTATTATGCATTAGAATAGCTAAATTGGATTTTGAAGACTGAAATTTTTTTGTGTAGAATGTTATGTGGAATTTTCTTAAGAAGAAGGTTACGTTGAGTTTTTTTTTTTACCAAGAATGTTATGGATATATGTAAATATATTTTTGAGTTTACTAAAAAGAAGAATTAATTAGAGGAGATTTGAATCCAGACTTTCAAACTACTTTCAGTCATTCACTCCACCTTATATAACCAATATACATGATCACATACATGTGAAAAAGATAAATGATCTCCAATATACATATATTGTACCGAACTAGCACTCATCAGTTGGTCTGGATCATCATCGCCCATATATATATAATCAGTGTTCAGTTTTTATTAAGATAGCAAATCTTCAAACTTTAATGAAAAGGCTTCAATCTTCTCCACTCTCCAACTTTTCAGTCACTCATATCATTGAGAATCTGATGATGG
Source organism: Epiperipatus broadwayi (assembly GCA_028023455.1). Lineage (NCBI taxonomy): Eukaryota > Metazoa > Onychophora > Udeonychophora > Euonychophora > Peripatidae > Epiperipatus > Epiperipatus broadwayi. The sequence continues at coordinate 2,388,756 of JAQFVV010006366.1, forward strand.
CATGTTCAAAGCCCTTGTTTTCCAATATTGTTATCATAGCCATGTTGCCCATAAGTTATTCTAACTCTTCATATTTATGACCCTTGAGACCATTTAAATACACAAAAGAATGATGGGCAGAATCTTATTATTAGTGATGACTTTTTAAAAAATTAAAAGGAAATTTGGCATTGGCTAAATAGTAAATTGAATATGAATCCTTATAATCAATATAAAGATTTTAAAGGAGTTCAATAATTGGCAAATCGATCATAAAAGGATTAATGGATTAAAAATAAAAGAGATGCAGACATTTGCTGATTGTGCTCCTATAGATATTTTTGATGCATTGAAAGTAAAGTATAGACTTTAAAAAATATCATAGTCTTAATCAATCTATTGATAGCATTCTGCTAATAGGGGGTGTTAGATAGATTTGTGACCCATTTACCAATATAATTCATTACCTTAATATATTACTCTAAAAATTTTGATTTTAAAAAATAACCTTTGCCAATATGAAGACTTTTTTACCACAGGGTTGAATCTCTGAGGACAATTGTACATCACATTAACACTAGTATTTTTTAAGGTTCTTTAGTCTTAGAAATATAAGCATCTATCTTTTTCATGACTTAGGATTCAAGTCCAGAAAGCTTATATAACCACAAGCAGTCTAGTTTTTTTTTTTTTTGATATCCATCCAAAGGCAATGTACTAGCCATCCCATTAATGATCAGTAAATCGGTAGCTAATCTTCGAAAATAAAACAAGAAAAGAAAAATTTGAACCTCATCTCTCAACATTTGATAAATCTAATGAACTTTTCCATTTCATGCATTGTCCCTCTGAAGAACTAACTATGCGAGAGGATTTTGTTCCGCAATGAATGAATTAAAGGTTGTTTTATTTTAATTCTAATTACCACCACACTTTTTTTTTTTATATAAAAAATGAATAATAATAGTTTATTTTTAATATTAGCAAAAATTTGGTTAAAAAACTTGTATGTCATTACTTAATTATATAGAGTATTTACATTTGCTGTTAATAAAACATTTAATATTTTTACCAAAGGTAAAAAAAAAAACAACGTAATTGATTACTATCGTTAAATAAATAATTGTTTTTTCAGTAGATAATACCATTTATAAACATAAAATTTCTAAATTTCAGTAAATAATGAATTAAACCGAGTCATCTAAATAAATATTCTTTTAGTTGTATAAATTTTTAGAACAAATATTAATACGCTCTTATTTAATTAAATTCTAAAATACACATATAGATCGCATTAATAATAAGATTTAAAAAAATAATTTCAGATAAAGTACTTCCATCTAATTTGAAATTATTGTAAAAATAAATATGAACTCGAAAATTGTTTGATCGTTGCTAGGCAACTTTATCACGTGATTTCATTTATTTACAACTCAGCACCAAATAATCAGATCTGTTGCAGTGAAATGAATAATTAATTGACTTTAAATAATTAAATTGGTAATGGTTTCAGCTAATATTAAGATGGATTTTTTATTGGAGAATAATTTTAAAAAAAAAAAAAAAATTTACAGAAAATTAAAGAAAACTTATTAATAAACATTTTTAATTATATAAAAGTTAGAAATGTTAGTTTACAAAGAAATTATTTATTATATATTTTTAAAAAAATATGTATTACGTATATATATTTAAAGGTTAAAACTAATACTGAAAAAACAATTTAAAAGCAAGGAAAAAAAATTATTTCATATTTCTTTTAATTCATCAGGACTGTAAACTGTGCGAGAAATTATCATACAAATCTTATATATATATTACAATGGATTGATATGATAAAAGGGACTTTATTATTTTATAATGTAGTTTCAAAGTGGAAATGCTAGTCCTTCGTATTCAAAAGGTCTTAAGTCATGGAAAATTATCTTTGATAATGGTTAAATATTTGCACTTAGTAACAGATCCTAATGCTTAATTTCCCTATCTTACTTTGGATGTAGAACTTAACATATATGTATATTGCAATAAATATAACTTATGTGGCAAAAGCTGGTTGATTTTATAATCAAGTTTAACTTGTCCTCTTTGCCCGCCAGTCACTTTCTGGTGATGCAAAGAGGATTTCGTCAAATAAGCCCCATGTGTAAACTTTGTAATATACATGGAGAAACGCTAGAGCGCATCTTCTATTCTTGCTCATATTTGAGATACACTAGAAACAAAATTATCGCAAGCATTTCCTCTGGCTGTGGCAATGTCCTGTCAATTGATCGAGCAATGAAAGAAGGAAAGTATGCAACTATCAGGCTAGTGGTATGCCTACTACATGCCTTATGGATCACCTGATGCCAGCATATCTTCAGTCAAGGACATAGTGATCCTTGGAAAACTTTTTAAAAAATACTAATAAACATGAAGAACAGAGATCGCCTTCTTGTGCCAGAGCATTTCTTTGTGGATACATGGACACAGATTACCATATCTGATGATGAGACAACATCTCAGACTACTGCACTAAATAATATGATGACAATGCCACACAGATTGGTTGCAAAGCTTTGAACTTCTACATAAAACTATTGTAATCAGCAAAATATAGCTACCTGACACTGTAAATTTTTTCTTAATAAAAAATATGACAGTTTACCATTGATATAGCATATAATTGCCTAATTTCTTCAACATACTTTAGAGAATGTAGGATGTATACACATGTGTTGAAAAAATGTAGTATAAAATTAATATCAGTGATGACCAAATATTTGTATTTAACAAAATTGTCTAAGTTTCCCAAAGCACTTTGGACAAAGAACATAACATATATACATATTTATTATGATAAATGTAATGTGTATAAGATAAATTGTAAAAATACAATATTTAGCCGAGTATTCATCAATTATTAGTGATATAATTATGAAACAATAAGTAGCAACTTACAAAATTCTTTGCTAAATATTAATCTTGTTTGTCTAAAAAATTTCTTTAAGATATATTAAGAAAAAGAGTTTTAGGTAACTAGTGGTAAGAATTCAAAAACATTTTTTTGCTAAGAAACATAAATAACTGAACAGATTCATCTTTAAAAAGTGATTTACATGATTGAAATTAAAATAATAGACAGCTAGTTATATGGTTAGTTTTGATATAAATTATAATCTACATATCATTTACCAGCATTGGATATCTCCTGATCATAAATGCATACAAAATCTTTAAGCTTCAGCTAGTAAACTATTTTTATTACTTAATTTGAATAAATTTGGTCAAAGGATGTTTTAACCAATCTATCAATATTCTTCCAATGAATCCCACTCAGTATACTTATCAACAAATTAACCAGCATAACAACTAGATCACTAATGGGCCTGCCAATAACCAACTAATCAATTCACAAATCAATCAATTAACCAAACAATCCACCAATCATACCATTAACTAAACTATATGATATATTTATTTATAATTTTTAATGATTATTTAAATTAAAATCTAAATAGATGCAAAATAGGAAAAATATATTATTATTTTCCTGATGATTTGTGATGATGATATTGTAGTTGTATTTAATGACATTTACTACTTAATATTAGATGATGGAAATAGTCCAATATATAAATACAAGAAAAAATATATAAATATGTGAATAAAATACGTCCTATATAAAGCTCACAAATAAGGTCTTAGCAAGCTTTGCAGAATATCCCCAAACCCAGACTAATTTCTGCTACTGGCTTCCTCACTGAGTTCTATATAGAATATTTATAATACAAGCTTCTTAAATTAGGTCATGTGATATATGACTTGATTTTTTTTTAATAAAATAGGTCATTCATATTATGCCAGACTGTAGAATGTCTGTGCAGAAGAGGGCTGTAGCCAACAATTTGGCACAGCTGGCTTTGTTCGGTTCATTGAATGGGCAATGAGAGTTGGTCTATGCCAAATTCCCATCTCCTTACATGCATAACTAACACTTATATATTAGTTTATTTTGGATTAATTAACACATACTGTAAATGTATATCCTTTGGATAACAGTATTTATAAATTTATATAAAGAAATAAGAGAATTAACATTTGTTTTCATGGTGGAATGTTTTATGTGTTTATCTCTTTGTGTGTATTTATTAGTATGTGTATCATATTTCTTGCAAATATTCCAACACATGTATGTATAGGGATTTCTGTGTATTTGACTTTTTATTATTTTCTTTTTTTTTTGGGGGGGGGGGTAGTTTTTAAAATTTTTTTTTTTTTTGTGAAAGGGGTCTTCCATTAAGGGAGTGGATTTAATCAATGTTTGTCTTTCTATTTATATTTTTTATGTGATCAGATAGAATAGTTTTAATTAATTTGTAAAATCAAATTAAAAGCATTTTGTCTAAAGAGTGTGGGTGATCTATTACTCCAATGTGGAGTTTGAAATTCCTAAAAAGAAAAAAAATGGGAAAAAGAAAGATTTTGAAAGGAAATTTGTAAAGGAATGTACTTGGGATAGGATTGTCTGATGCAATGTTTCGAAGGGGGATATGGGCAATTGCAACTGGTGGGTAGACTGAGGAATATATAGTGGCCTACCTGTAAGGTGTGTTTGATTAGACAATTATTATTCTTTTGACCCGTCATGCTGTTTGGTTGCTGAATATTTTTTTTAGTATGAGAGGGAGTTTGATGGAAATTCTCATGCTGTTCATGAGGAGGCATATATTTTTTTTTTGTTTTTTGGGACCTGCTGGTTATGGAATGGATATAAACTTTTGTTGAATGTTTTTCTTCATGGTTTGCATAGATATTATTAAAGCTACCAACACCCATATGATTTTGGAAATCATTTAATCATATGCAGTTCAGCAATTAATCATATGCAGTTCAGCAATTAATAAAAAAAAAACCATTTTGGATTGCCATTACTAAAATGATAAGAAACAAAGCACCCAGGGGTATAATTCTAGAATTACAAGAGATGAATTTCTAATAGTTAAAGTGGTAATGGAACATTAATATGGTAAATTTTGCCATACTATCATCAAATCACATTTAAAAATATTTGTCTAAATCTCTGTCATGTGTCAAGGCCTGATCGCTGTTTAACATCTGATTGGCTGTCTGAGAAACAACAGTAGGCGCATGTTTCAATTTATTACTAATTTAAGAATAAAGGAAAGAATAAAGGTGTAGATCCATTTCATGGAAAACAAGCTTACTGTGAAAGTCACATGAATTGGTAATTTATATTAAGTTATCCAGTAAAGAAACATCCCTAAAATGATAACCAAGTTTAATTGTCTGGAAAATTGTGGAGTAGAAGAACTGTAGCAGTGCACCTGCCTATTCAGATCTTTAATCGCCAAGATGTGTGTTCTATAGATCCAATATATCCTGATTGAAGGCCTCTACAAGTATGGAAAGGAGTTAAAGTGAATTTCACTGTCCCTTCTAGTAGTTTACTTGGTCCATTCAGAAGTTTGAACATGGAAAGAATGCAGAATAGAGATGAGTAAAACAAAAGAAAAGATATATTTATATTTTTTTTTAATTTTTATTGTTGTATTATTAGAGTTGATATAATAAGTATAATTGTACTATATTTATTAACATGTTACTAGATATGATCTTTTTTTGTGTGTATAATATTGTAAAATGATATTGCATATACATAGGTCTCACTTAAATCCACTAAGTGTACGGTTTTCATTTACTTGTTCTTTTCCTCATTTTTGCCTTTATGTCTTATTTATTTTTAAACATGGTGGCAACACCTCATGTTGAGTGTCCTATGGCCAGCCTATACATTTTTTTTTTAAAAAAAAGGGAAATGAGTAAGATATAGCTTCACATACCTAAAGGTAAAGGTGTATCTAACCCTAAAAGTTGATTTTAGCAATTGAAGAAAGTTCAAATGATTAGACCTGTGTATAATTTTAGAGTCATTATTTTGTTAAATTTATGAAATCAAGGATTCGTAGTTTTGTGCAGGGAGAAGGGAATATAGACCACACCCATTAGCCTCCATCTTTGACCATTTTTTATTTTAGGGCAAAATAAGTTACCTTGCATATAAGTTAGGAAATGGATTTTTTTTAACATAAATGTATATCTTTGATATAAAATTCAAATACTCCTGCTTGATTTATATTAAATGTAGAATAGCAAAATTTAAACTAGAAAGCCATATAATGGATTTATGATTTAATCTTATATTATTTAAATGTATACATGGTAGAGGGAGATAATTAAATAAATAGTATTATCTTACATTTCATTTGCTTATCGTATGTTTTGTTGTATAATATAATGCACTCACTTATTTGTAATATATGCTTACCACAGCTATAAAAAATTGTAGAAAAACTTACCCCAAAGTACCTGAGATAGGGAATTATAAATGAGCTAGTCATTGGGGTAGTATATCGGGGAGTTGAATTATAATTTACTTTTCACCCAATTTTCTTTTATCAAATAAAACCATATTTCCAACAACGGTCAAAATTCCTCTTTGCATACTCTCTCGGTAGATAGGGAAAGGGAAGGGAGAACTATTTGACATTTTACTTTCTTTTATCATGTTAGGGGTGGTGTGCAAAGATTGTCCAATTAGCACAATATGTAAAGAGCAAGGAAAAATGTCTACGTGTAGACAGATATAGGGGTAGAGATTTTATTTTAAATTGAATTTCTTTTCTCTAATAATTCTTAAAGTAATACTCATTTGTATTTATCCCCGGGTATTACTAAATATTATTATCGATCTTCCAACTAGAATGACCATGTTATTTCATGCTCATGATGTATATAGATATGTTTTTTTTTTTTAAATGGATAAGGCGGTTAAGAGAATCGAACTGGTACAATATGTTAATAATTTGTAGATGACTGATAGTTATCTTACAAAAGCAATTGAAATTAATAAATAAGTTATGTTGAAAATGTATTTATATGTATAAAGACTGCATTTAAAATAGAGTGATATTTTTTACAACAGTCATTCAAGGGATAAATGAGGCTAGAATATACAACAGTTTTATTCTTAGATATTTTGATTTTTATTGAACATCAAGCATTGTGTCCATCACTTTTAAAGTTGAGTAGTTTGGGTATTTATTACATATATTCTGAGTATATTAAGGATTATTTTAATGGATTTTTTATAGATATTTAAAATTATACAATAAGTTTTATATTTAATTTTTTATACATATGGATATTGAATAGAATATTTTATTTATAAAATATAACAAATCTGTTGTGTTTTGTATTTAAATTTATTTTGTTATATTGTGTTTGCATAAGTACACATTATCTTCACAAATTTTGAATGTATGTACATGTACTGATGTTAAATCTCAAGCATAACTAATAGTTTACAAATATAAAAACCAGCCATTCATATATCACATTGAAATGAAAAAAAAAAATTGATGCAAAAACAAAATGACTATATCATACTATTTTTTGGCATCCTTCATGGATTTAACATACTTGAATAAAATAATGTTTATATTGAAAATTTATATCTGTAACATCAGAGGTCTGGTGATATTTCAAATAAACTACACAGAATTATATGAAAAATATGATTCATAAATATAGAGTTCTGATGAATATTTACTAAGTATTGATGAAACTAAAAAAATGAAAATAAAAGGAATTATAAAAAATTAGTTCATTGCAACCGCCTTGCAAGCCAGTAGTTGGTTACAGACGTTTGTGGATTCGCCTTCCGGATGATGCTAGGATATATGAAAAAAAAATACATCATAGTAAAAAATAAGTATCTATATATTACATTGTGGTGTTTTTGCATATTAACTAATAAATAGTATTTAAGTAGGTTATTAAATCATAACTATTACATGAATATTTTCTTAACATTTAATTATAGTTCTTAAGATATAAATAAATATATGTATTACTGTGTATAACAGTGCTACTTCTAATTGTAATGGAATAAGTATATGCTGTTACATTTCTTTCAAATAAAAGTGGAAAAATATAAAATCACCCTCAACAAGAAATATATATAAAAAAAGGAATTTAATAATTTTATTTAAATTAAAAATATAATGCACAGATGGCAAACTAATTATATAATTTAAAGTTTAAAATCTAAATACAAGATTGTTTTGATATAAAAGAATTTTTTTTAAAAAATGCTGTTAATTAGTTAGTTTTAATTTTAGAATGGAAATGATTTTCTATATTAACATAATTGCAAACAGGCCCTTGGGCATAAAGTCAAATAAGAAATAAATTTAAAAAACATATTAGTGATAAAATTTTGAGTTCCCTCTCTAAAGAAAGCTGACCAATAACAATGGAAATAAGCACACGGTCCACAAAGACAAGTCAAGCCAGGTAAGATCGATCCTGGTATTTGCTGATAAGAATTTAAAAGATATAAAAAGAAAACTTTAAGTTGAGATTGGGATTGCTCTTGCTGATTGTGTGTTATTAAATATATTTATAAGTGTATTGCGGATCTCCAAAATGTAGGGATCACGTAATAAATTAAGTTACCTGCATTTTGCTTCAACTCAGGTGGTTTCCAGAGTATGATGGTTCGGAAACTGGCAGCAACGGACTTCTCTCCACATAGAACAATATAAAATGGAAAGAACTTTGAATTCTACCATGCATCAAGGACTGCAAAGACGGACTTTACCTACAGCATTGGAAAGTATAAACTTTTCTTTTAAATGAAGTATGAACATTAATCATATAATGCAAACTTTTCCAGTTTTTTAAGTGTCACTTAACTCTTAAAAGAAATCTTCTATCTGACAAATTTAAATTATTTGTTATATTTTCTTTTAATATGCTTAATATCATTTCCATTCTGGTAATTTCTTTTAAATAAATAATTTAAAAATAGGCGTAAATAGTTGCATAGATTCGTAAGATTGTTGGTTTAAGTGTGTTAATTTTGGGCTAATTGTTTTGTAGTTGAATCAGTGCTAGTGGATAGATGTACGGATGTTTTATGTCAATGTGATTTGAGTAGGTGCATTGGATACTCATTCCCTTGTACTGTGTCAGCATACAAGGCATAATACCCACCTGAACATATGACCTAAAAGAGTAGTCATCACATTGTCAATGGTCGTAGATGTATTTCCTATGCCACTGACTTTCTTACACTCTGACTGGGTCTGTATGCCAGCAAAGACTGCTATCCCCATTTTTCAAAGCAGCTCCTATATATATATATATATTTCAAATATTTTCATTCTTGTATCATGGGAAAGATACTCATTTGTTACCAACATGATTCCTTATTTCTCAAATGATATTATGCTACAGACATAAATTCTTGTTAGCGTGGTTGTGTTATACTAATAATCTCATTTTGCATTAGTCACATCGGTATATCAGTAAGCTAGTTTTGGTTTAAATGAGAGATAATTAATTTCATATTGAAAATAAATGTAAAACTAATGTAAGCTTTCTGGCAGCTTTCCAGAAGTGACAATCTAAGCAGATCGTTCAATATTAAAATACTAAATTATTTATAGTTTTTTGAATTTTTTACCTACGGAGAGGTGGAGATGATCAGGTAAACATTTAACTTTTGTATTTATTAACTAAAATATAGAATGTACAGGGCACTTAATTTTCTTGATCAGAAAATACAGAAGCCAAAGAGAATTATGAGATCGCATAGTGACCATAACGTTAGAAAAGTAAACTCTCAAAAAGAAACAATAGAAAATATTTCCAGTAAAACCAATCAAGCCAACTTCTTCCATAACAAAACCTTTTTAAGCCAAATGATTGACAAAGAATTAATATTACAAGCTCCCATAGGAGATATAAATAAAAATGCAAAGCCTCAATCTCTTTCCGACAAATTTACATTGTCACAACAAAGTAGTCAAAAAAATATAGACTCGTTTACCAATACAGAAACCATGATCGAAGTTACAGCCAAGCACTAAACGTACAAAAATCTTATCTACTAAAATTTCCCAGTCTTAAACCCAACTCTGACATAGAAAGATTACAGTTCTGTAATAACATAACATTAAACCATAATATAAATTTTAACAGTTAATTGCAAAACACATTAAGTCCAACAATTCAAACAAGCAAGCAATCATATGTGACAGCACTTAGCAAAAACAAAACTAAAACTACAAGTTTAATAACAGGTGAATCTATCACACAATCAAACATTCCTTGATTTTGTGGAAGATTAATATTACTTATCTAACAATAATGAACATAGATCTCAAGCATTTCCTCAAAACTCACAAACAATCATGAATAATTACCATGAGATAAGCCATGAATTCAATTCCAGAATACCTCCACTTTTGTTCAACTCTTTCTTACATTACCATAGTGATCTTACTTTAATCTTAACCACTTCTAATGATTACTGCAACTTGTTCACATTCCCTACAGATGACTTTTTTGAGCTCATCAAAAGTCAGCAATCCGAACAAAAGATACTTAGTAATAGAGTTTTACAATATATTACAAAAAAGAACAATTTAAAAGAAATCAATTTTACCTCAAAAATAAATATCTCATAAAAATAGACATGAACAAACTCAGAATTATTCATGAATTAGCACAAAGTTGCTATCTAAATTTTAATCAAAATGATCTTCAAAAACTTTTAGCTAAATTTGAAAATATTACAAATTTTAAATTCATAACAGAAAAGAGGGCAGGCATTGAACTGCCCTCAAACAGTGCAGCCTTCTTGCTTAAATTAAACCTAGATTACTCTCCACTAGACGTTCCTGTTACACTAGAGGAGGCAAAATGTCCAATCTCAATTCGAGGTATGCAGCCTCAGTGTTTCAGCTGTGGGGGATATACTCACCTTCTAATGGCAAGTCCAAAAAAAATATGTGCACACTGTAATTTAAATATGTCTAGAAATCATAAATGTCCACAAAAGCTTTATACCCTCAATTCATATCAATTCAACAGACAAATAATACAAGCGATAATGAACAAGATCAAGTCAATGAAGACAGTATTGAAATCTCACAAACATTAACAGATGCCATAACCCAAGAGAAAACAGATGCCATAACTCAAGAGAAAACAAAAGAAGGCTGTGGGAACAGTATTACATTGCAACATACCCACACATCCTCTGAAAACCATTCAACAACTGGATCAAAACATGAAATAGTAGAAACACAGACACATCAAGAACAACAAACAATAATTAAGCAACAAATACCAAAGCAATCATCATCTCTACAAACTAATCCGAAAGGTCAAACAATACTGAACAACAAAAGAAAAACACAAGATTCATCTGAATCGCAACATGGTGAAACAACCAACTCATCTGCAGAATCTGATCTTGATATCAACTACCCTCAAAACTCTTCAAACAAAGCATTCAAAAGTAGAAGTAAGCAAGAAAAGAAGAGAACAAAAAGAAATGAGTCTCAGAACAGCTCAACAGAGAACCAATCTACAGATTCACTAAATACAACAGCTCAAAAAGAAAATATCAACTCAAATACAAATTCTCAGAACAAAGCACTAGACCAAGGTAAAAAAAAACAACAGTATCAAATTTGTATATTCTGACTCAAACAGCACAAGTACTCGAGGATCAACTAATCTTATTGGATGATAAGTTTTCAGAAGAATAACGCAATCTCCAGACCTATACATAATCAAACAATGCATTTAAAAATTGCAGGAATTAACATGAGGGGGACTCAACTCACTGGATCAGGTATATGCAATCAAAAACTGGTTGAACAAATCAAATTTACACATTGTATGTTTTTCCAAAACCAAGCTACATTTTCAGTCCAATATTAAAATACAGCAATTAATGCAACAACATGGTTATTTCCATTATCTATCCTCAAATACTGCTTTTTCTGGAGTGGCATTCCTAATCAATAAAAATCTGGAATATCAGCAACTAAGAACTCTTCACATTAGCAAAGAACTTCTATTTATTAACATTACTATTAATAATAACCTCATAAACATAATTTACCTTTATCTCAAGAATGACACTAATCTAATTCATACAGTGATCAATAAAATCAATGCCCTGCTTTCATCCAATAATTCACCCTTAATCTGCTTCGTGGATTTTAATATGACCTATCATCAGTTTACTAACAAATACCTCCACTTATTCAACAAAGTTTTGCTATGTGGAGAAGGATTCTTTCCTCCTCAATCATTCTCATTTTACACACAACACCAGCAATCGCTAATTGATCTCTTTTATTCTCCCAAACTTCATTATAACCTGCATGCCAAGCTGCAATTAGTACCATTCTCAGACCACCTTGCTATAAAAATCTCACTACAACTAGACACCAACATGATAAGTCTTTCAGACCACACAAAAACTATAAGACTTTTAAACAAAGCCATAACACCGGAATGGATATTCTCAGAAGCATATATCCTTCTAAATAAAATACAAGTACTTACATTACCACCTGTGCAAACATGGTCTGCCTTCATAGAAATCTTGATCACTCTCATTAACTTTCACACAAAAAGATCCAAGGGACCAAATCATCTTCTAAAAGAACTTGATTCAATTAGTAATAGGCTAGATTCACTACCCCTCTCAAGTACCAAAATTCAAGAAATACTGGAATTAAAAACTCAATATCACAAATAGCAAAAAGCTCTAGCTCAATACATTGCTACAAAGAGGTCCAAAATCTTTTTGGTGAATAGTCATAACTGGACTAGAAGTGACATTCGATGGGCACTTGGATCGGCTGCTAGACCAACACCATCTATGATTATCATTAACAGCAAGTGCTATAGTGAACCAGAAATGTTGGATAGAATTCATTCACACTTCAAAACAAAGTTGCAAAACAATACTTTTCAAAGAGGAAACATATGGAATTATACCACAACCAATCACAACATAGATGAAGCCCAAATATTGCAAAAGCTACAGGCATTTCTTGAAAGCACTCATCCTGGCCTTCACACAATCCCTAAATTTGTACTATTACACCTTAGTCACTACACTATCCCCATATCAAGAAGATGATTGACTTGCTGGCTGAAGACTTTCAGAACATTCCAGATTTGTACCCAGTGGCATTGGTCCCTTTTCTTAAAAAACAAGAAAATCCATCTAGTCTCAACAATCTACGATCTATTTCCATGATACCGTTGCTAATTAAGACAATTGAATCCTTAATCAAGAACTGGATTCAACCCCAACTTTACTCACATATTTCATCTTTTCAATTTGCCCAAAAAGGATCATCCACCATTGATGCAGTTCAACACTTTCTTTTACTAACTGAACATGTCAGACAAACCAATAAGCCAAGGCCACTGGTCGTACAACTGGAATTCCCCTCAGCGTTTGACTCGGTAATACCATCCATACTGTTCCAGATGATGTGAGAGTATCATGTGCCCAATGTGTACATCAGAATAATAGCAAACCTTTTACTAAATCATTCCATATTTACTTCTTTAGATGGAAGGTTGTCTATAGGTTTTAAACCTCATATCTCGATTCCACAGGGTTCTCCCCTAGAATCACTATGTTTTATAACTTACATCAACCCCATGCTCAAGGATATCGAGAATATCTTGCCAGGCATTTATATTCCCACCATCAAAAAACAAATCAACCATATCTCCTATGTGGATGATGTTAGCATTTTTCTTCCCAGCGAAGCTCATTTTCCAACACACTTCACAATTATTGACAAGCATGCCAAAATATTAAACTTCCAAATTTACAATAGTAAATCTTCCATCTGGAGAATTAAAACAAGAACAACAATTCCATCCAGGTTCAGAGCCAAGCCACAGCTTTTCTTAGGATTCCCCATGGCAAAAACAAAAACTATCATGACTAGAGAAATTCAAAATTCAATCCTTCAAAAAACCAATAAAACAATCAATGCTCTCTCTAGTATTTTGCTTTCAATTCCTGGTAAAATCACACTCCTTAACATGCTAGTGTTTTCAAGACTCAATTACTATCTACCAATCATCAAGCCTACTAAAATCTTTGGTAAACAAATAGGCTCATTATGTACTAAGCTATTGTGGAAAAGGAAGGTTGTGGCCATAAGCTTGGCAAAGGTCCAAATGTTTAGAGAACTGAATGGTCTTGGTCCACACTCAGTTGCTACATTATACTTGCAAAAATCACAAAATCTGCTACACAACTATTCATTGGAAATGGACTACCCCAATTTAATCCAAGAATTTCAACCTACTGATGTGCCACCTCCCCATAGTAAAGGATAGTTGACTGACATCTGGACGCATGTCAATGGCTGTATAAACTTATCTCTAAACATCTTCAATAAAAAAAGTCCTACTGGGAAATGTATAGGCTAAAAAAGATTGTCCCTCAGCTCTCCATAATGCACTTGGATTAAACACCAAATTATTGATCAAAAAAGCCAAACACTGGTTTCTGGAACCCAAATTTATTGATTTTCTTCTGAAATTAAACATCTCATCACTACCCACTAATCAGTTCCTCGTAATGAAAAGAGGTTTTAACAAAATTAGCTCTCAATGTCAACTCTGTCAGAGAGATGAGAAAACAATTCAACACATTTTCCTAGATTGTCAATCTCTCAGCATTCTTAGATCTTTCATTGATGAAAAGGTAAAATGTTGTTCTACAGATGCATTCTTAATCCAGAAAGCAATTATAGCTGGCAATTTTGCTAACATTAGATTAGCAATTTTCTTATCCTTTGCCATCTGGCTAATGAGATGCAGTTTTGTTCTGGGCAACACAAACACCAGCACCCTTCAAGCATTTAAAACACTCATCAATGGTAATATCATCAGAGATAAAATGCTTGTTCCGGATTGGCTGCATCAACAAACCTGGGCCAGCATGTCCATGTTATTTCACTGATTATTCCAAAGATATCAATGATCAAATTTGAGTCTTGCCTCATCAATGCAATACCAAAATGAGCTCAGTCATACATAAGAACTCTACCAGACTATCTAATGACTACCAATTAGCGGATTGATCACACCATCTATCTCAACAATAAAAGTTAACATATTTAATCATGAACTGAATGGCTTAACTTATAAGAAAGTGATGGACAGATCTTTGGATGCTTTGGCTCAGACTGATGGATTGGGAGTGAATCACTGATCTTGCCAACATTCTCCCAGCCCGCTTGGTCTCTGCTTCACATCTTGATTTTAAACTTATACTTATTATAGATTTTGATGTTCCTTTCAATACTCAAAGTGGCATGCATAATTGTTCAACTGGGACAAAGTATGGTCCAATCTAGAATTCTACTGAAGCATTGATCCAACAATCATGTATGTATTCACTTTTCATTTAGCTATGGACATTGCTTGGTATTCATGTAATCATCATTGTATAAAGTTGTATCAATTTTTTAAATAAATCATTTTTTTTTTTAAAAAAATGCAGATATATGTTCATATTATAATGTAAAATAAAATATTTAGTACTAATTTTAAATATTTTCATCTTGCAAATGAAGTTATTAGTACATTAATCTTAATTGTAAATAAAAGTTGTAGTTTTTTTAAAAAAACATCATATCTTTGACAGTCCAGTTTGAACTTTTTGACATCTGTTCAATCTTTAAGAAAGATTTCTGAATGTATTTATTTTTTAATTCCAAAACAAAATCTTTTATGAAACCCTCTGAAGAAAAAACAGGCCATTTACTTGTATTTTCTCACATATTTTCTTTTTAGTTGTTTACTTTTACAATGTATATTATATGTTAAATTAAATATTTAAATTTTAACTGCAAAGTTAAGTGTTTGAAATCATATCATTTTCAATATACACCAGGGTCTCATTTTATGTGGATTATTTTAATGCGATTTTGAAGTTATGAGATTCATGTTTCTTTTTAATATCTTTCATATTTCACTATATTTATTAGATATCAAGAAATTTAAATTATTAATAACTTATTTTGACTTGAAATACTTTTTTTTTGTCAAAAATATAAAGTTATATTAGCAGCTAATGTGAATATGGCCTGAAGCTGTATTTAGCATTTTAGCTTCTATGTAAATAACTTATTTATACTAATGAGTAAATAATAATAACAGATTTATACTTACATATAAAAGTATCACAATAAATATTCAAAAAATGTAAGCTTTTAAACCATATTTTGTTATATATAATAGAAATAAATAATCTTTTAGATTTTTAAAATAAAAAATGAAGATTTTATAAACTGAAAATAATCTTTCTAATGATAATGTATAATCTTTTTGTTTTGATTACGATTTCATTTTTTAATATAGAAACAAAAAATCATTAACACAGCACAAAACTAAAAGTGGTGCTAGTTGTACATCACATCACGAATAAAAATAAAGTGGCTAACAGGATTTCTGGGCATAATTGCTGAGAGATTCTTGACTTCATTTAAGGAGAAGCCACAATACATCACATCACATCCAATCTGATTTCTTCCCAGTTTACAAATGAATGCTAGCAGTAATGATTAAAATATGTATGAAAAATATAAAATTAAATACTGTAGTTAATAAAAAAAATAAAAAAAGTTTGTCTTGCATTAATTTTTTCCTATTATTTGAATTTTTTTATTAGTCATACTTTATTTGCTTATTTTTTTAATGCAAATTTTAAAGTAATATTTTCTTGTTGCTTTGCTTTTATGTGAATTCTGAAAAATACAGAACCTATCCCCCATTTTTCAAGGTAAGTTAAGTCTATCTTTGTGCGATTTTTTTTTAATGTGGGTATTCTGTGAAACCTATCTACTGCATAAAATGAAACCCAGGTGTATATATTCAACTCACCAACTAATATCTGTTGGTAAAATAGATTTCCTGTATGTATAGTATATATAAGAAGGGCTATAACTTTGTTTATGCTTTCCTTACATATCTGAATCAGGATATACGAATGAAATACAACACTGATATCTTTTAGTATGCTGATTTTTTTAAAGTCTTATCTGTGATTCTAATTCTCACATCTGTGATATAAATAATTACAGCAATGCAGGCAGTCCTTAACTTCATTCATCTTTAATAATTTGATGAATTGCAATCAGAATTCTTAGCAAAGACATGCCTACCTCTATGGAAATTTAAACTCGACTAAAATGGAGACTTGCGATGGCTTTGACACACACTACGAATGCATTCACTGTAATGTAATAATTTACTAACTAATCTTTAATTTGGATCCACTATTTAGAGTAAGCAATAAAATTTGAAAACAGTATCATTAAATAAGTTTTTTCTTTCAAATGTTTTTTTAAAAAAAAACTCCAGTAATGTTCTGGTTTTTTTTTTCATTAATTAAAACCAATTAGTTAAAAAAAAAAATCCTATTTCTTTAACTAAAAACAGATTATGGAATTAATTACAGGCAAAATAAATTGTAAAGAAAAAAATATGTTTTCAAAATATTTTATATTTATCAAAACCAACAAAGTAAAGAAATTTATAATTAATATCTACTACAAAATGAAAACAAGCTTGTTTTAGATTTTTTTTATAAAAATCAGAATTAAATATAACATTAAATAGACCTTTATTATATTTGATTTTAAATAATTTATAATACTTTTAAATATCAAAATTATTAAATTTAACTGTTAATCTGTTATTCCAGTGTATATATTTCAAATAAATATCTAAAATAAATATTGTTTGTATTCATTTCTACTTTACTATGCATAACATATTACTATGTTGTTTGGCAAGAGACTTTTTTATTTTAAGTAATATCTTTATTAACAGAAAGAAAAAAAAATATTTATTCTTTTTTTGTCTGTATATATATAATTTTTGATTTGCTTTTGACTTTCTTCAATAATCCTTTCACTTTCATGGTATTATATGCTTTTCACTTCTTGGGTGACTATTGTTATTCAAGTAAGAATTTCATTTCCATATCTCACACAATGTAGATCCTGTACTTTCCCAAATCATCTTCTTTGGCAGATATATTAAGCATTGGTTGAAATATTTATCCCATTCTTTTTCTAATTTCCTTAGCCAGTTGTACTTTTTATTGTCAAATAACATACCACACCTTATTGATCATATTGTATTTAAAGTACACACCAAAACCATCACATTATGCAAATAAAAATTTTTTATGTTTTGTAGTATTAATCTTTTCAAATTTATAATTGGAGTGTAGAATACATTTTTCTTATCTATTTAAATGCATTCCATTCTCTGAACAAATGTAAAAGTACCTTCTCTTTGATCACACAAAACATATATTAATTCTCCAAATTCATATTTTATCTTCTATTTAAGTATGTTGTTATTGGTAATATGCCATTCAATAATTTGAAAATAAATTTCATATAGGATTTTGAGGAGCATATATTTTCTAGAAGTTCTTCAATACTTTCATTTGTGACACCTCCATCCTTTATGGCTCACCATTTATTTGCCCTTTCAAATCCTTATATTTGATATTGATCAAACTAGTTAGGTTTAAGTCATCTTGCAAGTCATTGTACGCTATGAATAAGTTTGCCTAAAAGGATTTTTCTTTCCCTATTTCATTAATTATATTTACATCCAATAATAATGGATTACAACATTAGATTTGTATAATATTAATGTATGTTCTTGCTTTAATGTAAGATACATATAAAGTTAAGGCCTCTCTGATTAATTGGTAATTGTAGTACTGAAATTGACAGCTTTTTCTAAATATATTCCTTTGCTATCTGATTTATTTTATTTATTGTTCATCATCATCATCAACCATTATCAATCCACTGCAGGATGAAGGTCTCTCCATGTTTAATTCATCTTCTCCGATCTTTAGCTTCTCTTTTCCACAACACCCCTGCACATTTTCTTATTTTATCCATCCATCTCACATGTGGTCTCTTTCTGGGTCTTTTACAATCTCTTGGAATCAAGTTTATTGTTATATTGTATAAATTCAACCAGGAAGCATAATATTCCGAAAGGCCTCCTACTACAACATTAAATATTTTTGACCTTGTAACTTAATAAAATCTTATCAATAAAAAGTTCTTAATTTTTGCTTTAATTTTTTCAATTATTATTGTATTTAAATAGTTGATCATACTAGTTTTCAACATATATAAGAAGATTCCCAAAAAAAATGGGTGACATTGCTTGATTATTGCACACTATCTTTTTACCTGGAGCGAGTTGACATGCAACAGATTTCATTGGTTGGATATAGAATCCTGGTTTCCTTTGGAAATTTTTCAAATATCCCTCACAGTCTGAATATTAGAAACATTCTGGAATATTATTATTACATCATCTATAACAGTAGTTATTGCTACCTTCACACCCAGGTGAGGTAGTTAAAGTCCAGGTACTTGTCCTATTTCTTTTATGAATGGGTTTATATAAATATGAAAGAGAAGTACAATCAATGGTGACCCCTGTGGAATTCCTCTACTCAAAATAAAAAGGTAGAATTTCTCATAAATTTTTTTATTAATATTCTACTATTTTTTATATAATTTTCAATTGCCTGAACTAAAAATTATTGTTCAGGCATTAATTGATTTAATGCTTCTGGCAAACATGACTAATCTACTAAATCAAAGGCTGACTTAAAGTCAATTTGTATAGCATAATAGTATGTCAATTTTAATTCTATAGAATAGTTTAGTACTTCCTGAAGTTTCATTGATGCATTCACTGCCCTTCTCTCTTTTTAAACAGTGTGCAGATGAATTTTTAACATTTATTAACTGATATAGTTTTTTTTAGTAATATTCTATCTAGTATTTATGAGTCAATATCCTCAATTAAATATGTCTCAGATTCTCTATGGTCAGTATCTAAACAGTCTTCTCTTTCTTCACACTTAACATTACTCTATTATTCATGTATAGTCAATTGATCTTTTCATAACATATCTGATTAAAATATTTCCACATTCCTTATTATGAGGCATAATCCATTAGTTTATAAACAGATAATTTAATTGAGTTATTTGTAAAGTTATTTGCTTCTTCAATTTATTAATCTCTTGTTGTATTTCCTCTTTAGTTATATATTCCTTTTTCTCTCCTATTATATTGCTTTTGTATGCATTCATATCACTTTTAAGTTCACTAAATTTTATTTTTAACATCTCCAACTTATATTCATCTGCTTGTATTCCTGATACAAATTTGTTTCCATCTTCCTTTACTGCATATAAACTTTTTCATAGTTAATCAATGACTTTGATATTTTTTTCAAATTGGGTATTAGCTTTATAATTTTCCTTATTTGATTTTCTTGTTGCATTTGTTGGTATAAATTGTTATATTCCTCCTGTAGGCTATGTATTAATTCTTGATTAAGTTTGAGTCTTGTTAATGCTTGTAGAGTTGTCTGCATTTCTAAAACTCTTTGTTTTATTTGATTCATTGACAATTTTTCTTTCGATTTTTTCTACACAACTCAGATAGCTCCTTCTTTATTTTATATCATGCTATATAGAATGATAGGTTCATCCTTCTTGTGTAGCAATTTCTTATTATTAAAGAGTTTGATATTTGATCAGTTATTAAACTAATATCATCTGTTGTATTTTTTATTGAATAACTATAAGCATTTATAATTTGTTTATCATCAATAATCATTAGCTGTACACAAATATAATGTGTAAATCTCACTAATGAAGTAAAAAAAATTGTATTATTTTCCTTGTGCCCCAAAATAAAAAATAGATCTATGAGTGATATAGTTCTACTATTGAAAAATGAGTATGCATAAGTTGGATATTTATAAAAGTGAACAGATGGACATTTCACTCATTTTATGCATTAATGCTTTTGGTAGGTCTTTATATTTACAGTTAAGGTAACCACCTAGAATTATTATTTCTAGTTTCTGTAGTAATTAGTTTTGGATATTATAAATTACATTTACAATGTCTTTGCTCCTTGCTATGAAAATTGCAATCAATGAATGCAGCATTTTTTGATAGACAAAAAAAAATAAATATATAATTTGTCTGTAAGTTTAGTATCCAAATCTTTTCTATATATTTATTGCCATGACCACTCCTTGTGCTGGCTTATCATTAACTTTATATATTATTATATATAGTTTGGATAATATATCTGTTATAAATTTTGATGTTTTATGATTTATCATTGTCTCTGTTTATATAATTATATTATTCTTCTATTGGTGCATACAATCAGATTTTTTTTTCCACTTTCCTTAGGCCATTAATTTCTCTTATATTAGGTGTCATTACTTTTAAATTATTATTCATGATTTTCTGATTGTGTTCTTTGATTCATTTTCTATTTTTAATCTTCTATAGCAATATCAATAATTCTTTGTTTTTTATCATTTGTCATTATTTCTTTATTCACACACAATATTTTCTCATATTTTATTGGAAATATTTTTATCTCCCTCTCTTGTTCATGTCTTTGACTTTTTGATATTTCTGTTAGCATGTTACATCTATTTGCTTCAATTCATCCTTTTTTGCTTTGATTGATTTCTTTATTGCATGTCATCTCAATAACTTCTGGAACTTGTATTTCATGTATAAAATTGTTATAGATGTCATTTGAGCTTAGGGGCTCTATATAATCAGAGACTTCTTTCATATTAGCCTCAATACTTTGCAATTCTAAATCAATATCAACTACATCCTTATTTGTATGGTTTGCTAAAATGCTTGCCCAAGTTTTGTTTTTATTAATGTTGTATACGTGATCTAATCTGTCAAACTTGTCACATTTGGAACAATTTCCACCTTCACAATTTATAGCTATATGTCAATTCTGTTGCATCTGAAGCAGAGTGGGTGTCTTCATTTTAATATAATTGATATTGATATTTAATCTTTAATTAATCTTTGGGATAATTGCTCTTTCTAAATTCCTTTGTTTTACTTTTCATAATATTTTCCAGGAATTCGTTGGTATTTTCAATGGAATATCAAGTATCATTTCCCTTTTCATTCTAATCACCTCAGCATAATTGTTTATTTCCTTTTTAAAAACTTTTCATTGAAACTTGTCAGGATGTGCAAGATTTTCCAAGAACCAAGGAGATTGGCTCTTTGGACACATAATAAACTTTGTGCCTCTGTACTTCTTTTATTAGGCTTTGTGCCAGCTCTTTCTGATTTTTATTAAACTATTTGATTGATATAAAACCTCTTGCTTGGGAAAATGTGATGTGTTTTCTCATGGCAATCAGATTATGATTGTTTAGCAATTTGAGATATTCATTTAAATCAGGTTTATTCAGAATATATTCTTCATTTCTATCATTTAATAGTATTATTAAACTAAATATCAATGAGTTCAGGGAGATATAATAATTTTTTCCCAATAATTGTTTAACCTTATAAACGTTTTCAAAGTAAGCTTACACTTATTTTGTACTTCCTGTAAATCATCATTTAAGTTGAAAAATTCAGTTAAGTTAGAATTTTTTCCAATTCTTTACTTTTCATCTTCTTTATTGCCAATATCATCTACATTCTTTTCATTGTGCTTAATATTACAATTTTGATTTTCTAATAACAAATTGCAATCATTTTCTTTCTGTTTTCTATTAGTTTTTTTTTTTTCTTGTGCCTGAAAGTTCCAATTTGCACTATTCAAATTGTCAACATTATTATCTATATTTAATTGAGCTTTGCCTTCAAAAAAACTCTTAGGTGACAACATGGAATGTCTTTTTTTAAAAACTTTAATAATTTCTCATTTTCGTTTTTAGTAATATTTAATTTTGGATTACTAAGTACTTTACTTATTTTTTGTTTGCCTTTTAGCTCTTCATTTTGGCATTTTTCTCTCAAGGAGGCCATGTTTTCCACCATTTTAACACGATTCTTTTTTATCAAATTCATTTGGCTTATATCTAACATGTTTTTAAAATTTTTCCCCACTTATCTTACTTAACTTATTTTCCTTAAATTCTCTTCACTTTCCTAACTTTTGACATTTTCAATTCGATTGCAATTTATTTGAGAAATTTAACCCACAATTACTTTGTATGCAAAGTTAATTCTTGCATACATAGTAAATGTCTGGAAAGAGACCTTTCCATCTCAAATATATATGTAATTAAACACAAACACTAAAAATTAAAAATAAATTAAATTTTCATTTAATTTTAAAGATTCCAGTCAAATACTCAACTGTGACAAAAATTCACCAATTCACATCAGTGCAAAAACCAAATAGCTGTCACATCCCTATAAATACCTCATCATAATTTGGGATCTGATTCAGGTAATCCAGAAAATAAATATCAAGACCACTCAATACTGAATATTACAATATCTGTTGAGTAGGAATGAATTTATAACTACCAAAACATTTTAATGAGATTCATTATATCAAGTTTATGTTTTTGTTTGCATTGATAAGAGTTACTGTTTTTTGTCTAGTGTGAATTAATTGTTTATTAGGAGTTAGTCTTAAAAGTTTAGTTTGGATGAAGTTTAATTTGTTTAATTTTTACCTATTTTTAATGCTTAATTTTATTTATTTTTAAAGGCAGAGAGAATTTATGTTTTAAGGTTGGTTTCTATAGATAGCTTGACTGGCTGGCCTTTTGCTGATCATGTGATTTTCATGATGGATTAGAATGGTTTTCAGCAGAGACATTTTGAAGCTTGGATTTTTTCCCCCTTGTTCTCCATAGGTTTTCCATAATTTTTCCAAAGTATTCAGGATTGCTCTCTCATGAAGATATTCAATGCCATTTGGAAGAACTGAACAGTAGATTGATTTAGTCCATATTTTATGTTATCTCTAAGTGTTTTCTTATTTCTCAACTTATCTACCGCAAATTGGATTTCCCAATATTGTACTTCTAAAAGGCTATTCATATTTGATTTCCAGACTTTACAATAATTCCTAATTGTAACATTCATTTGTCTTTAATGGTTAATACACACCCTTTCCACATCCCTTTCCCTTTTCATACATATCCTTCCCCTTTCACCATGCTGCTTCTGAATTACATTTTTACCATTTTTGTAAACCTCTTATTTCAACTGTATTTGTATCTTTTTTGATGAATAAACTTTCATCACTGAGAAAAAGACTTTTACAATTTTTAAAAAATTATATTTTAATTTTTGAATGAACAAAATGTTTAAAAATTGTTCTGATTTTGTATCTTATTTAAAAAAAATTCATTTAGGAGCAAAATATACATAATCATGAGATAATAGTCTTTTTTTTCATTAGTATAATTAATTGGTTTTATTTATAATTGAACTAACCAACTATTTGGCTAAAATCTTTAAAATTTAATCTCTTAATTGATTATTTGTAAAGATGTATTTGTTTGTTTGTTTGTTTTTTTCAAATATATTTTTAATGAAAACAAATATTGTTTTCAATTTCATGGGCCTTGTTTGCTCTCTCTTTTTATACTGTGTTTTAATGAAAAAAAATTATTCTCCATTTTATTTTTACACTTTTTATAAATTTTATTAAAAACATAAATTCAAAAAACAAAAGTAGTCTGAAAAATAAAATATCAATTTTGCAAGTAAAAAAAGTGATTAACAGAAATAAACTAAAATAAATAATCCAAGTAAAAGTCCTATTATAGGATTTAGGCTAAAAAGATATATTTAATTTTTTTTTTTAAAAATGTATTTTCATCCAATTAGTGGGTTCAACTTTTCCATACTGCAACAAATTGAATTGTTCTCTCTGGTGAGACTTTTTGTAAGTTTTTAACTTTTGATTTTAGCAGTAAATAGATATTCTATGCAGAATTCAATAATTCACATTTGAACTATGCAAATATTAAATGAGTTTATAATGACAACAAAAGATGCATTCATTATTGAATGAATGGCAGAATAACTTCAGAAAATAATAAAATACTTTTTAACTGAAATTTGTGTATAAAATGTGAACAAAATATGTTCAACTCTGATAAATCTATCAAACTGTGCTTTCAGATATTAAAATTGCTTTTTTATTTTTAAAATAACTCAATTGATCCTAATATGGTGTTAACAACAGAATACTGACAATTATTTTCATAAAATGGGGTGATCTGAATATCATAATTTTCTTTGTTAACATTACTCTACAAATTATTTTCTATTTTTATAAATAATATATATATATAAAATAACAGTGTAATGATGTATACATTTGATTTTTAATAATTATTACACAATTATTGTGTAAAAAATAATCATGAATCTTAATCAATTTTACAAAAAAGAAGCTTTTTATTTTAAAGTTTGTCTTGAAGTAAAGTTGCAAATGCTCTCAAAACAGATTACAAAAGACCATATTGATCAAAGAGGTGGAAAGGATTAAAATATTTTGACTTTGCTGCAATTTGATTCTACTGCCCTCTTTAGATTTTTTTTAGCTAAAAAATCAAAATACAAAATCACATGACTTAAATAATTTAATAAATAATAGTGAAATATCTCAATAGATGGTTGTACAAATGAACTTTGAATTTAACATGATTACAGTAATTTTTCTCAAGTTCTCTGCCTGAAGGCTTTCAAGGTAATAAAATAGTTAAGATAAACTTTGATAAAATATAAGTTTAAATAACAAAAATATATTTTGAAATATTAAAAATTGATATTTAATTACAAATTAATAGCAATTATTATTATTGTTATTAATATGATAATAGGCTGAATTTTGTCTATTGTTTTAATTTATTTACAGACTAAATACTCTGAAATTATCATTAATATATTTAGAGGATAAAGAATGAGTCTTACTTTTAATAACCTCTGAACTTTGGCAGTAGACATATTTTTTGATTATCAATAAATTTTAATTAATTGCTATTTTTTTTTTTTGCTAAAAATCAAGTATTATATTTTCCAACGTATAAAATACATTCTCTCTCTCCTCAAAATACACTTAAAATATGGGGTGCATCTTATGTGGTGGTATTCAAAATTTTGAGTTGAAATTTCAGGCAGTCTAAAACTTTTGGTTCATATTAATATACAACATATATAAATATTCTATTATACTATGTCCTTTTGCAAAACAAAAAAAAAAAAATTTACAAATACATGCACATATATAGAAGCATGCACACATTTTGTTCTTTTGCAAAACAAAAAAATATTTACAAGTATTTACAAATACATATCTATATAATCATTCATATAAGTTATATATAGCTACACATCATAGTCATACTAATACATATATACTCTCATAATCAAATCAATATCAGAGTAAAACATTCAAAATAACTTAATATTCTTTACAATTTTAAAAAAATATATTTTAAAATTAAATAATTAGAATAAATAAATAAAAAAAAGTTTTCTCAAAAATAACATACAGTTAAGAAAAAAACAATCTTCAAAATGTTTAGCTCTGCTAATGAATTTTTTGGTTTTGAGGATGAAGATTAAAAGGTATCTAACTATAGTGTTTCCTAATTACATTGTTTGTAGGATAAATAACTATAAAATTAGTACAGTAAATCATTATGGAAATTGATAGAAAAATGTAGAAAATTATTTTTTTACTTTAAAATGTGTGTAATTAAGGGGGTGTGGTGTCTTATATGCCACTGCATCTTAAATTTGAATAAAATGTAAATATTATCTACTTACTAAAAAAACAAATAAATGTATAAAATAATAAGCAAATAAATTATATATAAACGTATTTTTTCTGTTATTACTTACTACTATTGCTAAGTATATCTAGATACTCATTTGCTGGTCATTATTGAATGGTTTTCTAGTTTGCTCAAAGCTCTTTATTAAAAAAAATATCTACCAATATTTGTGTGACCTGGCAAATATTCAACCTTTATTTTATTCAGATTTACAGTCTGGATTTATGAGTATAATGGCCAATGAAAATATGCTTAATTTAAGATTAGGAAGCCTGTAGCACTCAGAAAAATCAGGTAACTTTGTCCTCCAATTACTATCTGACCCTAATATTGCTCAATTTTGGGGATCAGACAAGTATTGGTATAATGGACATAATAGAAGCTTCAGATTTAATGATAGCAATCATATTAGAGATAATATAAGGGAATATCTAGTTACAAAGTTGCTCAAGTAATATATAAGTACACATAAGTTTGTGTATGTAACAAATAAGTAATTAAAATTAATGTCAATAATTTTAATAAGTTTCTTCAGCCTTCAAATCTCTTGTACTTCTGTAAAAAATAACTTCACCTAAAATACACATAATCCACAACTTCCTTTATTTTGCTATATCTTTTAAATTAATACACTATACAGGCTTAAACCTGAATATATATATATATATATAATGTATGCAGGATTCAAACTCAGACTTTCACACAATCTTCAACTCTCCATGCTATCTCATATTGCTGACCCACCTGATCACACACATTTTGAAAAAAATATATAATCACCAATATCTGTATTTCGTGCTAAATCAGCACACATCAGTTGGTCTAGATTACCATCTTCACACATATATAATCAGAGTTCAGCTTTATATCAAGATATCCAATCTTCATACTTTAATGGACAGGCTTCAAACTACTCCAACCCACAACTCTTCAGCCTTCCATTTCATTGAAAATCTGATTATGATATCTTTTATAAATACAATCTATCCTTTTTTTTTTTGAACACTTTTAAGAAGAAAAAAATTTATTGTATATATGTACACACATTCTTACATTTCATCTGTCCTGTCCTCTTCTTCGTCGCCACTCCTATTTTAATTTCCTAAAATTTAAAAATAAATATATATTTTTAAGTTTTAAAAAATTAATAGGAATGGCTCGGAAAAAGAGTACAGGACAGTCAAAACCAAGATATACAATAAAAAAAAAAATGTTTTGTTAAAAAGTGTTTAAAGTAATGTGGATAAATTGCGTTTAAATACACATATAATTTGAAAAACATGTTGTTTTTTATCTGTTGACAATTTTAATAGATTAGGTTTTTGAAATATTTGCCTGTCCATATGAGACTGTAAAATGAGAAAGAAATTGCTTTGTGTGTTAATATAATGAAGTATTTGATAAACATAATGATATATTATTAAATATGTGAGTTATTTCATATTTTAAATTCAAATAACAGGCCTTCTAAATATATAAATAAGATTTATGCTAACAGTTCTTCTGCGATTGCTAGGTGTCAATCTTGATAAAAATGTTTTGACTTGATGTATTTGTATAGTAGAAAGGGGATGGTTTTATTTTTTTTAGCTGGATATAGAATTATAATTTTGAAAATTAAAGAATATTTATCTGTATTTCTGATTAGTTGTATATATATAATATGCAGTAAAAAAAGCAAAAAGAAAAAAATTAAAATTTATTGTTATTATTTTATGTAAAATCCAAACGAAAACAAATCAATTCTCCCACAAGCCATGATTATATAAATAACATTCATACATCAACAAACAATAAATAAAGAATAGAGGTAATACTTTATTGTTTATCGATGCATGAGTGTTATTTGCCCATATCTTATTCCCATTTGAATTTCATAAACGTTAAGCTACGCCTGTTTGATATTTATATAGTAATGAACAAGATATTGGGTTGTAGGAGTGTCTTCATATATTTCAATACAGAAATTATTTACCTTATAGTATAGAGCAGTGGTCGTCAATTTTATTTTGACATCAAAAGACTTATGACTTTCCACAGAAATTAATAACATTTAATATGAAGATTTTTATAAGTATGTCAAGTCATTCTTATATAATAAATTGACTTTTTTTAAAGTTTTTCTTAACTTTTTACAAGACGTTGGTAATGCTACGATCGACAGATAACAAGCGCCTGTATGATTACGATTTTTCTTAAGCCAAAACACCTGCTTGCATACGAGTATTTTTTAATTATAATCACATTCTATTTACCATGACAAAAAAAAACTTTTTTTTTTTTTTAAATATAAGCTTTTTTTACTCTTCACAATATAAATATTTACGATCCAGCCAGTAATAATTTATTCAGCGACAAGTCTTTTTATAATTTTTTGTTCATATGTAAATTAAAGATATACCTTTGATAACGATTGTTTAAATCTTAATTTTTTCTAAATTTAGTTAATTAAAAAGAAATAGTTGACACTTAAAAAGCTACATACTTTAACCTTTTAATAATTTAATAAACATCTAATTGTATTTGTTCAGAACCTTACTAATTGTGCTTTATTTATTTATGTAAATGAAGTGTCAAAGAAAGCAAAAAATTTCATTTTAAAACTATAATAACAATCGTCGCCAACATTTAAATATTTACATTAAAAAAATCAATACGTTTTATTATTATTATTACTTTAACGATGTACTTTGACAATGTAAAATTACAATTTTTGCAGTAAATGAAAAATAATAACGCTCGTAACTAATATTTATTCTTTTTATTTATTTTACGAGAAGATGAATAAAAATTACATTTACATACTAGAAATATATATATAGCCATTAGCAAACATTAAATTACATTTAATGTCATTGATTGGATAATATTTCAAAAATAAACTTGATAAAACTTTAATAATTGTTTAAAATTGCTCTCGGAAAATTGTAATATAATTAATTTTCAATTTCTTTTGTTTATCTTTTAAACCTTTATTTAGGTTAAATTATGTCACTTTGTAGTTTTGTTTAACAAAAAAAAGGAAAAAAGAGAAGAATTTAAAAATAATAATTACGTAAAATTTTACCATTGATAAGTTTATCTTTGAAAAATGAGTAATAAATTTTGAATAGTATTAAAAATTACTGTGATGTTGTGTGCTATATACATAATTTCATAATATATAATACATTATTAATCATGTGTGCGTGCTTAAATACGAATTTATAAGGACTTAAATATTTATATAGTCACTTTGATGTCTGAGCTCACTAAATTATCAGCACCATCATTATTTATTTATATTGTCTAAACTAAAGGATATTACAGACCTGTTTTAATAGAAAAAAATTAACATGCTTATATATATAGTCCTAAAATTATTAAGCAGATTATAAATAATACAAAACGTAAATAAATGAAATGAAATGATGCAAAAACCAAAAATTCTATGGCAGTATTTAATTTGCTTGTACTGAATGTTTATAATACATGTAAATAGAGGGATTTGAATTCAGAATTTTCAGTATATTCATCCTCCAATATATTTCAAGCAACCGATACACTGACCACATACATTTGCAAAAGATATATGATTCCCAGTATAAATATTTCGTGCAGAGCCAACATTGATGTGTGAGAGATTATGATCTGGCCCAACTGATCAGTGCTGTTCTGCACTAAATGCATACATTGGAGATCATATATCTTTTATGCATGTGTGCAGTTATGTGTATTAGTTGCTTCAAATAGAGTGGAGAATAAATAAATTGAAAAATCCTGAGTGGAAATCCCTCTATTTACATATAAAAGCCAAATATATATATAAACAATGAGGATTGCCAATTCCTCTACAAGCTTTGTGATAAATGCTTAGCTAGAGCCAGCACTTATAATATCTCTGTCAGGAATCCCTCCCCAAACGCCTGACCATGGTTTCATGCTTTGGCACTCCTCAGAGAAGTGTCAGGATAGGTTCAGACAGCCAGCACTTATAATATCTCTGTCAGGAACCCTAACCCAAACCCCTGACTATGGTTTCATGCTTTGACACTCCTCAGAGAGGGGTCAGGATAGGTTCAGACAGTCTGAACCTATCCTGACACCTCTCTGAGGAGTGCCAAAGCATGAAACCACAGTCAGGGGTTTGGGGAGGGGTTCCTGACAGAGATATTATAAGTGATGGCTCTGGCTAAGCATTTATCACAAAGCTTGTAGAGGAATTGGCAATCCTCATTGTTTATAACTTACAAGCTTAAAAGATAGGGTCATGTGATCTATGACTCTTATTTTGACTGCCAAATATATATATTTCAATCAGTGGAATAATCATTTTCAGAATTTAAAAGTAGTAATAATAATTGCAGTAATCTGACAGAAAATTATTTAAAAAAGACTTTAGAAATGATTGGGGGGGGTCTGAAGAAGACTTTTGCACATGTTGTAATAAAAATTATCTTGTGTGTGTGTGTGTGTGTTCTCTTAATTTATTTTATTATTGCACTATTTTTATTATGAATATATATATATTATTAGAATAGTCATAAATGAATGTAAACAAGATAAAAAAATACAAAACAATTAATATGAGTAACAATCATAAAGCAAAGGCAATTTTTTTTTTTTTGGGTACTTGTGTATAATTCAACCGATGATGTTTTTGACCTTTCCCTTCCAGTAGTCATTGATAGTTTTGCATGACAACGTTGTCATGGTAACCAAGTGACTTGGCGTGATGTAATCCATCAGAGAGTCTTTTTTTTCACTTGGAGATTTAAAATTCGTAGGAGGTTTGGGAAATTTTTTGAATTTTCAGTCTATTTGTGATTTTGCTATCCACGGCATCACAGTTACTTTTTTGAGCTGTTAATTCGGGTAAAGTGTTTTATTTATCTGTTTATTTTAAATTTACAAAAAGTTTTTGTTAATATTTCTACAATTCTGAAACTTACATTGAATTACGTTTAATGTGTAAATAATTTATTCTCCGGTAAAGTGTTTTTTATTTATCTGTTTATTTTAAATTTACAAAAACTTTTTGTTAATATTTCTACATTACGTTTTTAATGTGTAAATAATTTGAAATAATTTTTTAAATCAATTTTGCAATATGCAGTACGTTTTAAAAATTACCAAATGCATGTAAAAGTGCGGC
This sequence comes from Epiperipatus broadwayi, assembly GCA_028023455.1. NCBI lineage: Eukaryota > Metazoa > Onychophora > Udeonychophora > Euonychophora > Peripatidae > Epiperipatus > Epiperipatus broadwayi. The sequence goes on from JAQFVV010006366.1 coordinate 2,420,446, forward strand.
ATTTTCTGGAAGCCATTAATACCAGATTTGCATTAGATCGCGTCTTTTTTATTTAGGTGTTTATTTAAAATTTACAAAAAGTTTTTGTTAATATTTCTACAATTCTCAAACTTACATTGAATTACGTTTAATGTGTAAATAATTTTCAATAATTTTTTAAAACAAATTTGGAATATACATTACCAAATGCATGTGATAACAAGGATGCCATTAATGCCAGATTCGCATTAATTCGGGTAAAGTACTTTTTGTTAATATTTCTACATTACGTTTTTAATGTGTAAATAATTTGAAATAATTTTTTAAATCAATTTTGCAATATGCAGTACATTTTTAAAATTACCAAATGCATGTAAAAGTTGGTTGCCATTAATACCAGATTGGCATTAGATCGCGTCTTTTTATTGGTGTTTATTTAAAATTTTAAAAAGATTTTGTTAATATTTCTACAATTCTCAAACTTATTTACAAAAAATATTTGTTAATATTTCTACAATTAATCAAACTTACATTGAATTACGTTTTAATTTTATTTTTAATTTCTGAATTATATCATACAGCTATGAGAGTAATACAATGTCTGATATACGTGTACACTGGGCCTGTGGCCCGACAAAAACATCCGGAGGCCCCCCTGCCTGAAATATAAGGTCTTGGAAGACTACTGTATTTTAAAATTGAGAATAATATTTTGATGCATGCATGTACATTTTTTTTTTTAGTATTTGCCTGACCTGCGTCAGATATTTTTCATTTTTGAATATTTTTAACATGTGACCTGGATAATTCAACCAATGACATATTACCCTGAAGGCATATCAGTCTAATCTTGCAATTTTTAACGTACAGTGTTCACATGATCTGCGGACACATTTTAGCGATTACATGTGTCCGCAGATCACTTGGAGATGTTATCTTAAAAATCGCAAGATTAGACTGATATGCCTTCAGGGTAATACGTCATCGGTTGAATTATACACAAGTACCTTTTTTTGTTCCAAAACACTCAAAATATTTGGTTTAATCTTAACATCAATTTTTGACATACTTTAATAGAATTCTAAACAATTTTGCTATTCAGCATAGAACAAAGCACAAAAAAAAAAAGATTTTCCATTAATTATGAAGCCATACATGCACTATCTTTAAATTTCTACCAACAACTGTTTTTTTTTATATATTTAATCTTTCTATTTATTATGCACATAATTTTTTTAAATAAATTTTTAATATATTCGCCTTTTTATTGTTCTCTTCCCTTCCATAACAAATCTGATTGTAGAATATTTTTCAACAATTTTTGGATTTACCTTTTAAACTGTATTAGCATTTTTATATTAATTATTTATATTTCTACTAATCAAATATAAATTCATTTATACTCTCTTAATTATCTTACATCAATTATCACTCTCAGATTTCTTTTAAAAATATGACCCTTTAAACAGATACATAAAAACATAGGAAACTGCAATTATTAAACTTTTACTACAGTTTTAAAATTATGTGTAATTAAGAGCAATAATCCACTCCATAATCAGTGAACATCAGATGTCATTGCTAACCAATAACCAGACTAGATTCTCGCTATTAGTTTTTGTCAATGAGCAACAGTGGATTGCACATTAACGTCCAGAAATCTCTTATGATTTGAAATTTTAAAACAATTCTGCTCTATGATAAAATCCAAAAAACAGAAATTAGTTTGAAATATTGGGTGTCCATATCATCTGATGTTTATTGACTACTCATATTTTTGACAGGTGGTTTCTGCATTCTACTATAGGTATTACTGACTTTAATACATTTGTCAAATGTAACTGGAATGACGTGTGCTTTCTTTAGTATATATAATTCCTTTTGTTGTAGGATCAAAGTAAGGTTATAAAAATACATAGTTAGTGTCTAGTATTAAGATTTATACATATATATATATATATATATTGTGACAGTCAGTCTTCAATGACTGCCACAAAAATGGCTGCAAGCATAGTTGCAGCCCAAGCAAATGTACATATTATAATAAAAGGAGTGATCTGTGCAGGTATATTTTCTCTGTTGCTTACACACACAATATACTGTAAATAAATAGGATGAATGGTGATAATATGCTTATAAATAAACAAATGCGGACACCACATGTAAATATGTATTTTGCTGTTAATAAATGCTATATATTTTTTTTATTTATGATGTGAATAAATATGGTAGGGCATTAAAGAAATTATTGCGAGAAACTGAAATATATTTGCAAGTAACCCAACAGTAAACATGTTTTATTTTGATTTGATTTTAGATTCTCAAATGTTGTATTTTTTTCTTCTGTTGCTTGTTGAATATTCTTTTTGGAAAACTTAAAAACAATTTTTATGTGACAACAATATACAGTTTAAGTTTTATAATTTTTTTTTAGAACTTAATGTTCATGACTGCAGGCAAGCCAATGACCTCTTTCTTTTATTGTATAATGTTTTTGGAAAAAAATGTAGAAATTGTATCAGTGGTCATTCGGCTTGACACCTACTCAAAATTATTTAATTAAATAAATGTGATTTTATTTTATTGTTTAAAAAAATCAAGGGATTGGAACTTAAATGATCTGTAAAATTCTGAAATTAATTAAAAGATAAAGTTATCGTAAGACAAATTTTTTCCAAGCAGATAGCTAAAATTAAATCCATTGTTTGGACTTAAGTAATTAAAAGCAGGGATTAATAATTTAATTAAAAACAGAAATGTAAAAGCAATAACTTGTGGAGGGGGTGAGAGAATACATCCTGTAATGGGGGGGGGATATATAAAGGCTGGTCAGGTGAAATTTAATTAGTTAGCTGGGTTATATTCGTTCACTCTCACGGGCACTCTTACCCATTCTCTGGTAATTAGCAATATAGTTTTCAGAGTGGATGGACGGAAAAGCAGAATTATGAATGTAAAAAAACATTTTTTCGGAATGCTGAACAAGTGGGAGAGTTATTAATAGCTGAACTATTTTAAAAGGTGCAGACCAAGAAATATGATATTCATTGACTGAGAAAGAAAAATACAATTGAAATTTAAGCTAATGTTTTATATCATTAAGAGAATGGAATCAAAATTTATTCGTGATACAGCAATGAACATGGAGTAGGAAACCAAGTTCGGTACATTCGCACCGCTCGAAGACCTACATAGCCATCCAGTGATGTGACTTTCTATTTCTTAAAGTGTAGCTGCTATGGAAAATTTGCCAACCTCCATTGAAGCCCTGTTAAGTAATCACCTGCACAGCATATATATATCGCCCTCAAAATCCTAGCCCGGAGAAGAACGAAGCCTTTGGGAAGTATTATTTATGTTTTTATATCTATTTTTTTATGTCTTATTACGAGTAATTCGTTATTTTACTAATATTGCTATTATTAAATGAACCAATGAATTGTGTAATTCAGTTATAAATATTTAGTTTGTAATTTTAATGTAAAGGTACACGTAATTCATTGGAGTATCTAAATAAATTATAAAAGAAAAGAGAAAGTAAATATGAAATATTTCAATATTTCAAAATAGTTAAATAGAAATAGTTGGGTGGTTTGGTCATTGGATGTATGTGGTTCGCTTTGAAATAATAGTAAATTTATTCCATCCGCTAATCGCAGGATTGTTTTCATAAAGAATAACAGTGTGTTAGAAAGTGTTCCAAATAATTATTATTGTCCGCCACGTGCAGGACTCATATTATGGAACGTTTAAGATTCAAATATCATTAACTCGTGGCTAAATCTTTTTTTTTTATTATTATGAAACACTTGCATACCATGGCCAATACACTTTGTTTTCATATAAGTAATTTATTCCAAGTTTTGGGTTTAAAGTGTAAGCAGGGGAGAATTTCAGACCATTCCTTTCCCATTTATGAAACTATTTAAAATTTATTTATACACTTGAATTTTAATTAATATCATTTATGTGTGTGTGTTTATTCTCTTCTTTATTCTGTAAATATTTATATAATCATAGAGGGCTTAATAAATTTAACATCTAATTTTAAAGTATGGCGTTGTGTTGTGTATTTGATAATGATATTATTGTTTGACCTTTTCTGTTAATGAAGCAACAAACCACCATCCCGAGATCATGAGTTGATTGAGCTAGTCAGGGATTAAACTTACCAGGATCAGGAATCATTCATTAGGCGTTCACTTTTCTATTGATTTTATATATAAAAAAAGAAAATATAAGAGATTATAACTCTTTATTAATTACATGATCATATCCCTTAAGCAGGGGAGCAATCTCTTTCTTAAGGTGACGTGCAAAGGTTGCAGTAAACGAACCTTTCAAAGATATGATTATAGTAATGTATATTTTGGATGTCTTTGAATATTTCTTAATTGCTGCTCGATGTTAGAAAACGCATGTCATGCTCAATGCGTATAGAGACTCAGGCAACGACCGTTACAATATATATATATAAGCAAAATAGTTTGGTTTAAAAAATGTTAATCTTTAAAACATTCAAATTATGTGCTTGGATAATATAAAAGAAATAAAAGTGGATGTGTGGTATAGCCAATTCAATGCTGCTTAATGAGGAAAGCTAATAAATTAAAAAACAGTTCAAAGACTTAATTGGTCCTATGATCTAGTACCAATTAATTGTTGATACTTACAATAGATGGCTTGAAAATAAAATGGGTTACTGTTTTAAATGCAGGTTTTAAAAAAGCATAAATGAAGGATATTTGAAAGAACAATATTGCACTAAATTTTTGGTGTTGTGAAAAATCATGTTAACATGAGCTGGCTAATCTTTAAAAATAAAGAGATATATGATTTATATAAAGATCTTGATGTCATAGCCAAAATTAAAAACAAAAGAATTAAACAAATAGGTCTTAAAAAAGACTGCTATGGAATAATCTTTGATTACAATCTTGTAGCTTTTTTTGTTATGAACATAAACATAACTTTTATTTCCTCCTGTAATTGTAAATAAAATATTTTGATGACTCTAGAAGAGAAAAAAAGCTCTTTGCAATGTTGGTTATTGAATTCAGGCTGTTAAATATTATAAACTTATGCATAATTCAAACTATCAAAGTAATTTCTTGTATTTGTTTGTTCATTTTTAAGAGATTTTTTATTTTTATTAGGAGGTATACAGATTCTATTATTCTATACAATAACTGAAACACAGGCTTGTTATATACCTGTGGCTATATATATGTAATATAGGGTATATGAGCACAGACTTTCACACCACCCACCTCTCTCCACTCTATCTAATAACACTGATACACCTAAACACATATATGCTGAAAAGATAAATAATCACCAATATACGTATTTCATGCTAAACCAGCAATCATCAGTTGATCCAGACTATCATCTTTACACACATATATAGTATAAGTGCTCAGATATATATTAAGATAGAATATCCTCATAGTTTAATGGACAGGCTTCAATCCACTCCAACTCTTCAATCGTCCATCCAATTGAAAATCTGATGATGGAATGCTCAAAGGCCACCCTGAGGCTGAGATCATTGTCACACCCATGTTGACCTAAGGTCAATCTGAACCCCACATGTACAGGACATAATCCATTTAATACATATGCAAGGATGGGCAGACATCTCTATAATGTAATAACTGAAACACAGGCTTGTTATATACCTGTGGCTATATATATGTAATATAGGGTATATGAGCACAGACTTTCACACCACCCACCTCTCTTCACTCTATCTAATAACACTGATACACATAAACACATATATGCTGAAAAGATAAATAATCACCAATATATGTATTTCATGCTAAACCAGCAATCATCAGTTGGTCCAGACTATCATCTTTACACACATTTATCCAAACCACTTTTAACACTTTTTAGCAAAAGCTTTTTATTATACATATATACATACACCTTGCATTTGCAGTGCCCTACAGTCTTTTTTAGAACCAGTTTACTTTATTTTTTTAAAAATAAAAAAAGTAAACTCTCTCTGAAGAAGACTGCAGAGCAGTCAAAACATAAGGTGTAAAGTAAACTGACTCTGAAGAAGACTGCAGGACAGCCAAAACATAACATGTATGTATATATGTACAATAAAAGTCTTTTGCTAAAAAGTACTTTGGATAAATTGTATTTATATAAGATATTACTGCAAAATAAAGGAAAGGATGATTTTGTTTCTATTATGCTCTATTACTAAAGTAAATGTTCAAATATATCTACAGCCTATCAGAAATTCATATTTTTCATGAACATACTTTTCAACCCTTTCTTTGTAGCTCTTTCATTAGGAGGGGGGAGGGAATTAAACAAAGTAGCTCTCCATATTAAAACGTTTGTTGATTCTTGATACAAAGAAAGATCTAAAAATCACGGAAGAACGTAACATAACAGGAGAGTTATATATATATAAAATGAAAGATATAAGTCAAATACTATAAATTTTCATGGCTTGTGATTGTTTAATAATATGAAATGAAATTTTATTTTAAAGAAAAAAAAACATTTCAAAAGTAATTAGTATATACATGAACAAATGTTAATTCTAAAAAAAATAAAAATGCATACAAAAAAAAATGTTAAAAAATATAAAATGTGAAATAAAAAATGGAAAAAAGTTTTATATGGAGAAAACAATTTATTAATGATAGAAAAATCCCAACAGAATTATTTTAATTAGAACTTAAAACAAACGCATGTAACGATATTTTAAATAGTATTTTATCAAGAAGTAAAAATAAAATAACAAAATTTTAAAAAAAATAAAGCCCGATTTTTTATTTCTGTGGTTTAAAAATTACAAGTTTCTTTCTTTGACACCAATTCTTAAGAACAAAGGATTTAAAAAAATAATAATTAAATTTTAAAAAAATTACTAATTGCGATTGTTTCATATAAAATTGTTTATTTTGCTAATAGTACTCATATTACTAATATTTACTATCAAATATTTTTAAATAAATATTAGTATTGATATTTTTTTGTAATTCTTTGAAGTGAATTTTTGTAAATATTTGTATTGAAAATATATCTCTATATCTTTAAATCATGTTTTTAAGACTTTCATGTATACAAAAGAGAGAGAGAGAGAGATCATTTATTTACATTCTAACTTCAAAGAATGACGTTATTCACTTCGATATATCAGCTTTATAAAAATATATATTACCATTCATTATTAATTAAATAATTTTTACGATTAGGATATATTGCAATTACATTGTTATTGCCGTATTAAGGTCAAATATCAAAAATGTGTAATGATATATATATAGTGTTTGTATTTATCATTACAAATATTTAATACAGGTTTAAGATTTGCCTTTTGCAATTGATAAATCAAAGTGAAACGACAGTGTGAATATGCGTTTTTCCTCCCTATCCATTCATGGGGATGAACATTGTTTTAAATTTAACAAAGTTGATTTTCAATTTTATTAGTGTTCATCTTTATTTTACTTTTTCTATTTTGCATTTGATTGTATTATTATATTCATTTATTAACGTGACATGACTTTTAACTCTGCCCCAAAGAATTTCTACCCATTTTAGTAACGCTACAAAGAATACATATATAAAAACAAACAGTTCAAAATAGCATTCTAGTAACGGAAAGAATAACAATAATAATAATGTACAAACGAAATAAATAGCAAGCAATTCAGTTAATTTTTTTATTATAATAATCAACTTAAAATAAATTGAAAGGCTGCAAACACCTCACGCTTATTATAATACTTATCTGACAGCCAATCAGATGTTATGGTGGCTGTCTGAATAACGACCAAACCGTAATACCCAAGACAGAGAATTTTACAAGAAAGTTGTCTATCTATATATCTAAGCCAGTCTAAAGCATTTAGGTTTGAAAGTGTAAAGCTTTAAATATATTCACATTTAACTCACTGTAAATAGTAATTTTTAAAAGAAGTAACGCAAAACTTTTATCTTAAACATGAATAGGAAGCCTGGTCATGTGAAGTTTGAAAGTGCAAGCATAGATATTAAATTATTGTCAACACACACTCAAACCAAAGTAGTTATTTTTTTAAAAATAACTCTCAGTAATGTAAAATTAAGATAAACTGTTTTGGCTACTGTTTTTATAAAAAAATATTAATGTGCATAATTTATTTGTTTTTCTATCTTATTTATAATAATCAATTGTTTATTTTTTCAAATAAAAAATGCTAAGTGAAAAACACACAAAAACATTCATATAAATTTGTTAATTGTCAAGTAATATAATGTTTGTCTTCAAGACTTGCCATCAAGAAAACAAATAATTTTATTAAAACTTGAACTAAAACGAATTTTTAGAAACAAATAAAAAATGAGGGGAAGGGAGTGGGGGTCTTCTTTCTCATCAGCCAAATTTCTTAAGATTCTGGAGAAATTAGCAACTAATTTAAATTTGGAATTTCTTTTATCTCGTGTTTGATTTATTAAATATTTTGAGGTTTATATAATGTACAAACTATTGGGAATATAAATCAAAGTAATATTACTTCAGTCAGTAAAACAATGTCATTTGAAGCAACGTTCTCAGATCTCAAAGAACTCAAATCAAGAAGACATTGTACTTTGGGAAATTGGACAAAAGGAAAATAATGCACTTTATATAAAAATAATAAAAATATTGTAACGGAAATAGTAACATTACTTTATTTTACTTCTTTTATTAATTCTGAGAGAGTATTTCATATTGTTTTAATAATTATTAATTTTAAAAAATTAAAAACCTTAAATAAAAATTATTCAAAAATACTCTAATTGATTTAACATATACATATAATTATATATGCAAGCTTTAGCATACATAAGTATATAAAGGCGTACGACATTTGGTGGTGTTAGAATTGTGTATTCTATGTTTCTTAAAATAAACATAAATAAAAAAGGAAAATACACACTAATAAATAACAATTTTATATATATAGCAATTAAACTTACATTATATCATAGTGTTAAATAAATAATACTGTTGCTATTCTAAAAGTGGAATAAATATTTTTTTTTATAAAATTGGGCATATTTTTTTTTAATATAAATTAATAAAACAAAAATATATTCTCATGTCATAGCTTTATTATTTATATATTTATTCTATAAATTAGTGCAAAATAGGCATATAATATTATGGTATTAAAATTTTTATTTTAAAGAATTTAAATCTTGGAGTTTAATGTGTAATTTAAATAAAGAGATGGTTGCATGAAAGTTTCTGTAGGTGGTATTTTAGTTATGTGTTGCACTATTTATATCGTTGTTAAAGGTTTTTTTTTAGAAAAATTCAAACTTTATTTAAATTTTTCATATAGATGCAACTGTTAGTTAGAATGTTATTTTAAATTTAATATTCATGAATTGAAAAATCTCAGCCAGGATAACAATGCCTGAAGAAGAAGAAAAAGAATACCACTGAAAGTATTACACTTCATACTAATTACATGCTATTACTAACAGCTAAATGTATTTTAAAGGTTTAAATTAAAATAAAATTAACAATTAATATCAGATAATGGAAACAGTCCAACTATAATTTCAAAGAGATGATTATTATATACTACTTTACCTAGAAAAATGGCTATTTTACTTATATGATAATAGTGGTACATAATAATCACAATAATGGGGATAAATATAACCTTAACTTTTTATATTTTACATAAGGGATAATATAAGCAATATATTTTTGTTGTTTATAAACTATATTGAGAGATGTGTATTATCATGATGTTGCAAATATGTTTATTTATTTCAAAATAATAAATGAGTTAACATGAGAGACAGCAAATATTTTATTATAAGACTTTATATTAATTTGAAATAGTAATTCAAAATTTTTGTCTAAGTTTGTAAGAAATGTATATTAACAAGCCAATGTGAGGTTCAATGAAAAGGCAACACCCATGTTTAAAATAATGTTTATTGTTTTACAGCTCTTATATGTTATTATCATATAGATGTATTACTTTTTTCCTTTATCTGAATTTGTAATTCAAATTCTCAAGCATTTTTTTATCTACATAATGAAGTAGTTTTTTCCTTTTTTATATGGGATACATAGATGTTTTCACAACTCATGCATTTTGGTGACATATAATAGTATTATTTCTGATTAAGAAAAGCATTTGGTTAAAGAAAACTTCAATATAGATCAAATAAAAGCTTATAATGCTCATATCAAATATGTATTTATTTTTTATTTTTGTTTTGTCATTTATTAATTAATTTATTTGCTCATTAATTAATTTTGTTCTATATTTATTTATGTATATTTCTAAATAAATACATGAGAGGAGTCCACATCTAAATTGTACTAAATAATGCACAAGAATCTCAATTTGTTGTCAAGGCAATCTTTTTTATTGTGCTAAAGGTAGATACCCATCTTTATCTATGATCTAATATGCTTATACAGACATTAAAGATTGACAATTAAATTTAAGAGATTGAAATTTATAATTCAAAGAACTTTAAATAAATATCATTAAGCAGACAAATAGAATCTATTTTAAAAACAGACTAACAAATAGTAAATTGTAACTTTCAAATTGCATTGAAACCATATATGATTTAGACAATAAATCTAATAATGCTCGAGACTAGATTGATTTATAAATATCTAAACAATTTCTACAATACACAATAATCTCAATCTGTTTGTTGTCATGGCAACTATTTTTTATCTATGGGATGAAATTTATAATTCAAAAAAGTTTAAATAAATCTCATTAAAAAAAACAAATATAACCTGTTTTTGTTTACATGGTACTTCTCACTCCCATTTACTTCTTTTATTTTAGGTTTGATAAATATCTGTGAACACCAGATATTCTGATGGATTATATTATAATTTATTATGTGCTTTTTTGATTATTATGAATATAACAACCCAAATTTGTCTTTCTGCATTTCCACTGTGTTTGCTGTGATGGCTACTCTAATGACGATGAGAGATTTAGCATGGGTTTTTTTATTGATTAAATATTCTCATTTGCATAAAATTAACTCTGAATTATGGATTAGATATTTTATAATTTTTTATATTAAAAGTTTGAAATTATATATAATTAAGCACTCAAAGTACACCTGGGTCTCGTTTTACGCGATAGATAGGTTCCTCAGAAAACACACGCAAACGAAATCACGCAAAAATAGACGTAACTTACATTGAAAAAGGGGGGATGCGGTCTGTGATTTTTCAAAATTCAGGTAAAAACAAAGCACCAATGTAAAATTACTTTAAAATTTGCGCAAAAAAAAAAATAAGGAAATAAAATATGACTAATAAAAAATTTCAAATTTGAAAAAAATTGATACAAGACAAACTTTTTTTAACTATAATATTTAATTTTATTCAAAATAATATATTTTTATGCAATATTTACAGTACAGTAATTTACATTTTTTATACACGTTTTAATTATTAATGCTATTTGCCAATAAACAGGTTCGTTTGCAAACTGATAAAGATTCTTCACAAGAGGAACTATAATTAGCACCAACTTCACTCTCATGTTGTTGTTTTAATGGTTTTCTAGTGACAACATAATTAGTAATTAATCTTTGAGACAATGATTTTATTAATTGTTTATGAAGCTCGTGATATCCAGACATACAACCATTTAGCTCTTGTTGGAATTTAAGATCATGTTCGTGATTAGTGTTATTAGTAAGAAAATAATTTGCCAACTGATTAGAAAGTTGAAGACCATCTCGAATCATTTTGGAAGTGAAAGGAACAGGTTCCACTTCTGTTTCATTATCTTTTTCTACATTTTCTTCTGTATCTAAACTTTTATTTTTGTCTTTAATTTTTTAATTTTCAATTCCATTTAAAAATCAAATTTCATTTCACTGCTATTACTCACCTTTTAAAAATAAACTTGCGGACACTAAATGATTAATAATTGATTAAACGTTTTTTTTTAAAAAGCAAAAACAGAATGTGATTTAAAATGCAAAATTAACATGCACAATGTTTAAACAAATTTACATTATAATCTTGTACAATTTAATGTGTGTATACATAAAATGTGGAAATCATGATTTTAATTTCATTCTTGCATAAAATCTTACTATTATAAAGCACTGAAAATATTGAAATTACTAAGTTGAAAGTCGAATTCCAATAATTTTGCTATTACTTTCAATATAACATAAGTGCGCAAAATTTATTATTTAAAATAATAACGCAATATCAGAGTTCGACTTCCAGTGAAACACGAATCGCATAACTTCAAAATCGTGTTAAATAAGTCCACGTAAAAAGAGACCTAGGTGTATATTGTACCAGTAAAAACATGGTTATCCATCTAACATGAGCTGGAACTCACAATATGTACTTCAAACCCAGTCAAGCCCGAGATTTAGGTCAGGAACTAGCCTGAATTCGAACCCACTCTCTAAGCCCCAGATCAAACACCTAATGAATAACATAGTAGTGATGACACAAGGGAATTAATTTTAAATTTGGCCAACTAGCAAAGCTAAGTAAAACAATGAGACATCTATTAACTATGACTAAACTAAAATATATATAAGCAGGCTTTACTTTTGGAAGTGGAGAAAAGAAGGAATTCAAACTACTCAAATAAGTTAGACAATAAAATATATTTTAATATACTGACAAATTATTATATATTTATAAATTAAGTACATTAGTATGTGCGGTAGATAATTACATAGTGTCATTCAAGCTATTTCTCATATGCTCTTTATTAGCTAAATAATATATTACAAATAAATACACATCTTTGGTGGTTCCAATATTAAGATGCCAATCAGTTATTAGAAAGAAGTTATATAAAATTGCTATCAATGCTTTGGATTACGGTTCTGAAACATGGTGACTAGCATTATTTCAGGGAGCATTCTGGGATTCATTACAGATATAAGATAAATTATTTTCACACCATTGAGGTCATGAAAATAAACAAAATACAGTTGAAAGATTATATTTGAAACTATGACAAAATATTTAATGAAAAATTATTTTAACAATAGTAAGACGAACGCTTTATTTTTCCCAAGGCATATACTCTTAAATAGATATATGAATTACGATGGTGGAATTGTATAAGACTGAAATAAATTTAATTAATAAAACTAGTAATAGTTGGCATTTATATATATTTTAAGCAGAGTGCAATTTTAATATTAGAGCATTAAAACTGGGTCATGAAGCAAAAGAAATAATAATATGAAGAAGTTTGTGGTGCTAACATAATAGCCTAAAAAATAACTAAGAGGAAAAGGTCATGCTTCTGGATGAGAACAAAGTGGATGGGCATGCCGTGGTCATCGCCAACATGCAGGCCTTTGATACAAAGAAGTGAATATGCATAGCATGTGCCAAACTTACGGGATCACTGCCAGAGGCATTTTATATTAAATAAATGTGGATGGGCATAGCATGTGCCAGACTTAGGGATCACCGCCAGAGGCCCTTTTATATGACATAAATGGTCCTGGGTAGTTTCAACTATCCTCAGGACAAGACTTGAGAAGAAATCTATGGGTTCGAACTTGTTGCAACCCCCAGATTAGAAGACTAGAAGCATGTAATATATATATACAAAGATAGGCTAAATGTCAGTAACGCAGTACGAATGAATGTCCATAATGACATTGAATAAGATTTACTGCTTTTAAAAATAAATGACCCTAGTTTTAATACCATAATTTAGATAAATAATACACTATGCAGTTATATATATATATATATAGAGAGAGAGAAAGAGATTTTACTTAGTAACTAAAATAGTAAAATATTAAAATTTCCCTAATACGTTAAGATTTTACTTAGTAAAAGAAACATGAAGATTTATCCCCATCCCTTTTTCTGCTATTTAAAATAAATCAATCCCACCTTCATTGATTTTACAACAACTGGAATATATAAGTATATTTTAAGAGTAAATAAAAAAGCAGTTATATAGAAAATAATTAATGGGTCACTCTTTCAGAATTTAATAAAAAAAAAACATTTTAAAAGATTTCAAAGCGTTAATTAGCTTAAGTTCTGGATTTACCCCGGGTAGAAAATCCAGACTTAAACAAATATATTTTTATAATAAACCAACATAAAATGCTGATTCATAAAAACAAACTGGCGAACATATTAATTTATAATGCATTATATATATATTTTAAGGGGACGTTAATAACCTTTTCATGAAGGTTTAGAAAAAAAATGACAGAAAAGATTTTTAGAAATTAAGCTTGCCAGGTTGTGAGATTGGCACATTAAAATTAAAAGCACACATAAAATCAAATAATAAATAAATGACTGCACCAAAATTAAAGAAAGTTAGAGCATATGAGATAGAATTAAATTTAAAGAAATCATTTGAGAGCAATTTACATATTATATATAGAAATTAACTAAGAGCAAATTACATATTAACCAAAACAAAGTTAAATAATATATTAAAAGAAATCTTGATAGATGAGTTAGGCTAAATTTAGTTTGAGTTGATGGCTTGAAAAGTTACCTTGCAACTTTAAGAGTCCAATTTAGTAGTACATGGCAATTGAAATGCAAGTTCTCCTGTGGCAGCAAGCTTCTATTAGCACACTGAAGTTTTTAGGTCAGGCTTTTCACTCTTGGGAAGCAGGATGGTATGGCCACAGAAGATGATGACCCAACAAGGCTGAGAAGTGATGGATTTACTGCTACATTATTTAAGTTTCAAGTGATGTGTAATACGTTTACAATCAGTTCTGTCAATAGTAGCTAATCTCCCTGTGATTCAAAATTCAGTCATTTTATACTTTTTCTTTTATCAGTTGTTTTTGAAGATGCAACAGTAAGATAAAGTCCAAAAATAAATTCAAATCTATTTCCAGATTAGAAATAGATTTGACATGTTTTTAACAAAAGTGTCTCTAATCTTAATCCCATTTTAAGTAAAACTTTAATTAAAAAAATATCTACCCCAGATTAAAACAATAGTGCTTCCAACCCCTTTAATTATTTTTAGACAAGTACTGTAGCATCTTCCATATTGGATTTTACAATAGTTTAATAATAAAAAAACAAGCAATTTAAAAAGAAAAAGTTAAAAATGATGCAGGATAAAATATTTAAAAATCAATATTTGTTAGTAAGTTTTGCTCCTATATATATACACATGACAAAAGGAGCAGGATGGGAAATAGGGATTTAAACACAGGTTAGTAGGTGGAAACATGAAGCTCAATCTTAAGCTAAGATTGACTACTTCAATATCCAGTAAATATTCTCCACTTAACTCAAACTGTGATAATTAGGTTCCTACATTAATTCTTGTAGTATAAAATAATAATCACCACTAATAGAAAAAGAAGAAGTTACATTACAAAAATTAATTAATTACACTTCTTTTAAGAAATAAATAAAATTTAATTTGAATTGATATTAATGGAATAAAAGTTTCACAATTTCTGATAATGCAATTTATTTTAGTCCATTTTTCACTGATGCCAATCACAAAAGATAATATTTTCTCTATTAGTTTGCTTTTAATTTTTAGTATAATGTTTACATATGTTTTCTGGTTTTGTTCATTTTATGATCTGTCACTTTTAGAATGCAGCTACTACAGAATCTATTTTCTGATTTTTAAAAAATAATGAGTTCATTTTTCTAAGAAATTAGTAATCTAAATTGTTTGTTTTTAATAGATCTTTATAAATTATACTGTATTAATCTAAATATTTTTGAAGCTATTTCTTTTGTGCTTTTTTTGTAGACAAGGAATTTTCTATAAGAAAATTAATATTTAATATCTCAGTTGAGTATATGGCTTTTAATATGCTTCTCAATCCAAAAGCACAGTATATTTTTGTTTTTAAAATTATTCACTATTGTGTTTGCTGAACCAGTAACACTTTTAGGTATTTTTTTTTTTTATCAAGTTTAATCTTTTATTTAAATGTAAACTTTTTAGAGGGGCTGATATTAATTAAATTACTTACATTCCAAATCTTTAACTTTGCAATAATAAAATTTTTAAATAAATTATAATTTTTTAAAATATACTTTTTAACTTTCACCAGACCTAGTTGAGGGAGGTTAATTCATAGCTAAAGATGTAAAACAATATATATTGCAGTCTTCAAAGCTCTAACATTAAATGATATAAGATAATCATATAAATATTTTACAACTAAATAAATAACTGAAGAATCTCCCAAGAATTCTGTTTTGCAATAAGTAAGTAAAAATACATTCTTCCCATTGCCCTACTATAATGAAAAAATATAAAATTTTAACATTGATTTTACACTATGAATTCACAATTTTAATGATGACATCCAATCCTACTGAATTCTGGAAACATAAAACAATTTGTGGAAATTTTCATTAATATTACTTCTGGATAGATTGAAAAATAATATTTTGATTTATAAGAGTCAGACTTTTGCATTCATAAATTTGTCACCAATTACTTCAGATAAATGCATTAATGATTATTATTAATTATTTATTAAATTAGAGATTATCCTTAGCATGTTTTTAATTAAAATAGATATATTAATTTTTAATTGAAGTTTAAAGCTTATATCTGAGCTAGGAATAATTTAATAAATTATTAGTAATAATTATTAATGTATTGGTCTCAAAGCAGAAAGTGACTGCGGAAAGTTTAATACTTACAAATGTATTGATAAATGCAGAAAAAATGATGAAAAATTGAAAGAGATTGTTTGATATAGATATATAAAAATAAAAGAAAGGTAATAAAAGAAAGAATTAATTTTTAATAACATCAAGTGACAAGACTTTTTTTAAGTATCAAAGCGTCAGCTGGGAAGCGAACCCCAGGACAACTGCTTGTAAGGGAGCTGTGCTAACCACTCGCTCACCAACGCTTGACAAGTGACAAGACTTGTGCTAGAAAAGTTTAATTTGAGATTGAATAAACAATTTTATAAACACCATGGTGGGAGGGGGGCGGCTTGCAATAAGTAATAAATTGAAGAAACGCATTGCAATGTTTTTAATACTTGATAATGATAATATCTTACATATATAACACAATTCATAAGAAATTTAGAGAAATAATCATTTGAGATAAATGTGATCTGAATTTTGAAATTATGTGCTCCTTAAAAATATAAATTGTTCATGAGTTCATATGATGTTTGTAAGTCTGAAATGACAGGTTATAGTTCAATCCCAAATTTTAGCTTTTGTATCTGTTACTAAACCATCTATAGTTCTTGATTAAAAAACATATATATATATTGTAGTTAAACATTTATAACAATTTACAAAATAAATATGATTCATCACATGTATGTTTTTTTTAAAAAAATCTACTACTTAGCTAATTAATTTAATGCATTAACAATGTTATCTTTTATAATTATTGTTTTTAATGGTGAGATGACTAGCTATAAGGCTAAGCTGATTCAAAATTAGTAAATACTTAATGTTATTACAAATAATTAAAAAGTATTTTAAAAATTATATAGATATAGGATTATAATAAAAAAATATTATTTGAAAAAGTATTATGTGGGGAGATAATAATCTGGACCAACTGACGGGTGCTAGTTTAGCACAAAATACTTATATTGGTGATTATTTATCTTTTTGACATATGTGCGATCAAGTATGTCAGCAGTATGAGATAGCATGGATAGTTGAGGGTCGTGTGAATGTCTGAGTTCAAACCCACTATAGATTACATATTAGAGTGCAGATATAAAAAAGCCTGTACTGTAGAAAAAATTTATATATTAAATTCGGAATTATAAATTTTATACACTCATCCACTCATATGAAGACTCTGAGAAATAATCTATCAAATGACCATTTCCTTATCTTGCACATGCAATATATATTCAGTAATCACTCATTTAATAATAATAATAATAATAATAATAATAATAATAATAATAATAATAATAATAATAATAATAATAATAATAATAATAATAATAATAATAATAATAATAATAATAATAATAATAATAATAATAATAATAATAATAATAATAATAATAATAATAATAATAATAATAATAATAATAATAATAATAATAATAATAATAATAATAATAATAATAATAATATGTAAATAACCATTTATTTTATATAGTGTATGTAAACAATTGTATTACAGTTAAATATCAGCCTTTCACGCTAATTGTGCATATGCTTTGCAAGTGTTAATAATAAATGAATACTTTCTCACCAATACAAGATATAGTATTTATGCAGGAATAAAAGGAATCCTCTTATTCCTACGACTCAAATGCTTATATATGAGCAAATCTGAAGTACTGGCAAAGAAAGCATGACGATGGAACAGTCACTTTAAATTACTATATATAATGTCTGAATGAATGACGTCGGTGAAATTATCTAGAATTTACTAAATGTCATTCCAACTGAAAATTAATAATATGTAAATAAGCATTTATTTTATATAGCGTATGTAAACAATTGTATTACAGTTAAATATCAGCCTTTCATGCTAATTGTGCATACGCTTTGTGAGTGTTAATAATAAATGAATACTTTCTCACCAATACAAGATATAAGCATTTGAGTCATAGGAATAAGAGGATTCTTTTAATTCCTGCATAAATACTATATCTTGTATTGGTGAGAAAGTATTCATTTATTATTAACACTCACAAAGCGTATGCACAATTAGCGTGAAAGGCTGATATTTAACTGTAATAATAATAATAATATTGTACTGATATCACACTCAGAGATGGCAAGGTGATTTAGCACAGAAAAGGCTATCTTGAAACATGATCTATAGATCTTTAGTTCTCAAGTTTAATATGCTATCATTGGATCCAAACTAAAAAAAGCATTTACTTCATCATATGGTTACTATCTTATTCAATTTATTACTGTACTACTGTATTTCTTTCTTAATTATTTTTACTAGTATCTTAATGCAGGACATTTATATACAAAATTGTATTGCAGGTGTGTGTATATATGTCAAATGTTGATCACAATTTCAAGTATCCATAATAAAACTTGGAATGAATTGCAATAGATACAGAGGGGTTTCTTTATTGCACAAAGTCTGAAATAATGAAAAATAAGTCAGATATCAGAGAAACTTTCAATGATTTTTAAAAATATAATAATCATTTGGAATATATATTGGAAAAATATTCATAACTAACATCAGTTTAATAGTTTATACTTGTTAAAAGTATGGCGAAGATATAAAAAAGATATTGATTAAGTTGTTTGTTTGTTATAATATGGATGTAGATAGTATTAGGATAAAAAATTCCATCTTGACTGATTACAGTAATTACTAAAAATAATAAATAAATAATCAGATTGATCGAATGTTCATTAGAAGTTTGTCCATAAAAAGTGCCAGCATTGGAATTGACCCAAGTATCTTTCATTCCAGATTCTGATACTTATCATCAGTTCATAAAAAATTCAAGTGCTGGAAGTATCAGCACTGAAATTTATACAAGGGTCTTATGCTCTAACTTCTGACACCCTACCACTGCTCTAAATCATGCAGAGATTTTCCGGAAAAAAAATAAAATTCTGAAACCATTTTAAAATCAATCAAGTTTCTTATTTAGAATTATTAATAAGACTTAAACTAACTACACATCTTATTTTTATATGACAGACATAAAAATTACAAAAGATTCAACATATGACACAAATCTTCAGGATGAAAATAAGTTATAAAACTATCCTACAAAGCATTTTATCATAAAAATGATTCAGAAAATGGTCATACAACTTCTAAAAATCACACATTTATCATCATTGTCAGCAGCAGCATTATCATTATGTTTCAAAAAGAAACTTTATATCAGACTAAGGGTTACATTTCTTGTCAGAGTATACATATACTTACATTATTTAACTTAGGAATACATGTACAGTTTTAATTTAGATGGTTACATATTTCAATGGGGGAAGGAGGGTACATTTGTGCATGGGTTGATGGGATAAGTAAGTTAAATGGCATTATGATGCACATGTATATGTTACATTGGCATTTTTACATAAAGTTGGGTAAAGCTTTTACGGTCCATTGTTAGTGATATGCTCTGAATAGCTAGCTGCTCTTGTTGTGTGGATTGTGTTGTATCATCTGCTAAGTATTAGCTGCCTAATTTGGCATAGTCTAGCAGGACTATTGTTAATTAGTTCAACTGTTATGTGCATGGTGTGTGATTAGGTATGTTTGAACCTCAATTGTACTGGCATCATTTTCACTGTTGGTTTGATGTTAATCCAGTGTAAATGATTGCTTCTGCTGTACTGACTTGCAATATTTCTTTATGGTATATGTTTTATGGTATTGTGTGGCTATAGTAGAGCATGATGGGTTTGGGATAAACTTTAGATGTTAAGGTCGATATGTATGATGTTTGCCTTTATGCAAGACTTCCAATTAGATGGTGATAAATCAATACAAACTGTGAGATTGTTTATTTGTGGCAGTGCATTTTTAGTGGGGAGTGACTGTAGGTGCAGTTGGAGCTTTGGTAGGATGGTGTCTAATATGATGCTTGATTATTGTCTAAGGAGTGACAGGTGGCAGTGGAAATATATAGGTGGGCTATTTTGTTGTCTTTATCTTTAAACTGTGTCAGCTTGTGGTAGAATGTAGAAGGATGGCATCATGTATAAAAGTGCAGTGAGTGCACCAAAATATACAAGTCATGTGTGTGAATGCTTGCAGAATTTGTGTGATGATGTTGGAGTGTGGTGTTGGGATCTCTGTAGGCTTTGATCATGTTATTATTATTATATAATAATAATAATAATAATAATAATAATAATAATAATAATAATAATAATAATAATAATAATAATAATAATAATAATAATAATAATAATAATAATAATAACAACAACAACAACAACAACAACAACAATAATAATAAAAATACAAATAATAATATTGGCACTGGACAATATTATTAATAATATTATAATAGTAATATAAAATGGGAATGTGGCATATTTATGAAATATAATAATACACTTAACAATATGTTATAGACAAAAGGTTTTAAATAAAGAACTAGGGGTTAAAAGTATGTCATAGTGGAATCACATTATATCAGTATTTTTTTTTTTTACAATAAGTGATTAAATTAAGACTTTTATCATCCAACTATTAAATTTTAGAGTCTCATTAGACAATCAGTTCTAAATGACATAATACTAACTGATTTAACCAACATTTGACTGCTTGAAAACAAACTCTAAGTCTGCATAAGACCAGATTTTTTTTCTTGCAGCCTAAACTCAAATTTCATGTCATGGATTAAGTAGGCTAATAAGACAGAAGGAAGAAGACTTTTTAGTTTTGTATTAATACTTCTATATATAATGATTAGAAAACTGTTTGTGTGGGCCTTAATATAATAAAATTTTAAAAGCACTATAAATCGAAAAATATAATGTGTATATACTTTTTTGGTATACTTAAAGCTTTTATTCCATCATAAGTTATTTGAAATATCTAAATAATTTTCTGAAAAAGAACTAATTCCAAGATGCATTTCTGGTTGACTCAAAACACTTTATTTATCTTAGTGTAAAATCTTACATCTATATGTAATATAATCTGGAGAAAAAGACAAATAAATTAAATGAAAGTAATACATTGCATAATGATTTAAATATTTTACATAAAATTGTAAACATAAATTAGTTAATAAATATATCAAGATATTACAGTTATTAAAATTTACGCTTAAGGCCTAGATAGAAGATTAATATTTTTAAAAAATATTAATTCTTATAAGTTATTGAAGGTTCTTCAAAAACTGTTTATTTCATTCAAAATGTATATCTTTATATCTAACAAATTTCATAGTACTGAAGACAAAGCATTACTCTCTATCAATAATCTTTATAATCCATAGTTTCAGTTAACAGCACTTTTCAAAATAAGTATCACATTAAAAAAAAAGTAATAAAAAATCATAATTATATTTATCTTAGTACAATATGTAATACATACATATATTTATGTTCTCAGGAAACTGACTATTTCTACTAATTGACAATTCCCCTGACTCTGACTGAGTTTCTCTACTATCTCTGTTAATTTAAATCCAAGTTGTTTAAATGAATTTAAATCCAGAAAGCTATTTTATATACTCATGAGCATGTGAAAGAATAGCATGTTTAAAATATTACTTTTTCATAGAGTTGTATATGTTGAATTATATATTTTCCATGCTATTCTTTGACATTCTCGTCTTAATTTTTACACACACAACATTAAATATATTTAAATCTTTTTCCTTTTTGAGTAAAGAATCCAAAGACTAAAGGGGATTGAATAGACTTTTATAGTCCAAATGGTGCAGCTTTAAACTATGACAGAATCCAACATATTAACCTGAAATACATTATAGCATAAAATATAAAGATTTGAAAAATGAAATCATTAGAATGAACTAATATTTCTTACTAGTCACTCATTAAAAAATTATCCACATAAAAAAATTTCTATAGTGTAATTTTTACTGCACCACTCTCATGTGAGGTACAAACTGATTTCTATCTACTTTTAGCATCTTGTGGATGGATGTAATCGTAAACATATGACCAAAGATGTGAAAAAAATGTGTGATCCCCAAGATGCACATTTTGGGCTTAGCTAGCACCCTCATCAGTTGATCTTACACATATTTTTACCATTGTTCAGTATATAATGAACCAGATGCTTTATCTGCTTCAAAAGTATCATTACGAAATTAAAATTAACATTTATATTTATAAAGTTTTTAAAAGAAAACTGTATTTAAAAGTTTTGTAGGGTTTTTTTATGTATTAAGAAAACGTGCCATAATGCATATACTTGTTTATATTTTAAATTTCTGCAATTTTACTTTTTCAATAGATTTTAGTTTAAAATAATTTTCTTTGACACTTGTTTTTTTCTCACAGTATTTAAATGCAAGCAAAGTTTCTTTTTATTTTGTTGATTTTAATCTATTTTTAAAAGCTGAGACTTATTTTTTAAAAAATTAATTTTGAATAAGATAAGAGCCATGGTCAGAAGTTGTTTTTTAAATTAAGATTGAGTGGGAGATGGTGATTTAACCTGGTCAAAAGCTTTTAATTAAAGATTAGATAGAAAATAACAATTCACATAAATAGACCCAGGTTTTTTGACTGAATTATTAGTCAACTTCTTATTCAGATTCCTATTGCATTTCTTATTCAGATTGATTCTAATTTTTATATTTACTAATTGCTCAATGCAAATCATCAAATTTGGATTTCTGGATACTGCTAATAGCAACCCTCCATTCACCAATGCCAAAAATACATACCATGAGAAATCTTAACAATATGCAGTGTTAAATTAACACAAATATGAATGCTGGAGCTCCATAATTGTGCCTTCAAAAACATGACCTAAAAGCTTGGTCCAGAACTGATCCCAATTATTGCCTTCAGACTTCCAAACAGATAAATAAATGGAAATCAAAATCCAGAAAAATGGACTCTAAGTAAAATAAACTGTGCATTACCCTGCTGGAAGAAATCAGCTTGACAAAATATTATGCCTAGAGGTAAAAGATTTTCATATAACCAAGGCTTAAATCTCTTGCTTAAATATCTATGTTATAATCTCAGCTTAGTCTTAAAAAGAAACCTGTCTTTATAATAAGTCATTCATATCTATAATTATTTTATTATGTATTTTTCTTATTATTACATGTATTGAGTCTTAGTTTTAAGATTTCATATTTTAAATTTATTTATCCAAGAGTGTATTGCAAGTTTATATTTTATATGATTAGTGTTTTCACTTTTATATTACTAACACTTGATAAATGCTTAGACAGATATTAGTAATTTTAACTCACCTGTCCCTTTACATTATAATTAATTTAGACAAGCTTGGTTTGCATTTCCTGCAGACTATAAATCTTTTGGCTAGTGATTTATTGAGTGTATTGTTCTGTTTTTTTTTTAAATTGCGGAGATTTTTTCTTCTATTTAAAATTATGTAAAATCATAATCTTTTCTTGTTTTTCTTGTTGGAGTCAGTTATGGGAGTCTTGAACATGGTCTTTTCTGGAGAGTTTGCAAACATTTGACATTCTTATGTCCCAATGTTTTTTTTCTGGTATAAGGAAAGCTTGCCTGTGCTGTTTGTTGACTTCCGTGCAAGATCATTCTCATTTGAAATCTCTAAATAAAGGAAAACTGGAATTGGTTTATATAAATTGCTAGCAGGAAAACATAAATCCCTTTTAATTCTTAGATGAGAAAATGAACTGATATCCCAGGGTGTTTGATGCCAATACTCTTGTACACTCTCTGATAAATCTGCTGGAGAAATCTAAATCAAACTGTCCGATTTTGTTTGAGACTAATATTTATTTTTGAATTTAATAAATTTTAAAACTATTTACAATTAATATTGGCTCACATTTGTTTATGTATTCTTTCTCAAATGTCTGAATAATGTTAATGATCTCTTTTTTCCCTGGATCTAATTGGTAACATTTATCATCATCATTAACTTTTTGATCATTGTAAATTAAATTGTCTAGGTTGATAGTGGCCTAGTGGTGCCCTCAGTGATCAAAAGAAGTTCATAGTGACTGGTATAATATAGATAACCAATTACTATAGTTTAATTGATGTGTCAAGCTTACTGCCCCCACAACTGTGTCACAAATCACTTAATGGAAGTATATTAATATTTTTTTATTTTACATTCATTAGACTAGAGATTATACACAATGAATATTTCTGAAGTGTAATTTTTACTACACCATTTTTGCACAAGTTAGGAAATGTTTTTTATCTGCTTTTAACATCTTGTAGAAGGATGTAATCATAAACATATGACCAAACACATGTCATAAAGATGAATGAGCCTCAAGATGCACTTTTTATCCTTAACCATTTTGGAGATCCATATATCTTTTTGACATGTCATTGGTCATATGTGAATGATTACCCCCCCCCACAAGGTGTTAAAAGTGGATAAAAAGTAATTCCCATCTTGTGTGAAAGTGATGTAATGAAAATTACATTACAAAAATATTATTCATTAAGTGGACAATATTTTATCTAATGAATGACTAATAAAAATTATTAATGTATTTTCATTAAATGAATTGTGTCAAAGTTCTGATGGTTGCAAGTTTGACATTCATCAATTAAACTCTAGTAATTGACTGTCTATATATATTGAACAATGATAAAGATATGTGTAAGACATTGTAATCTGATCTAACTGATGAGTGTTAGTTAAGCACAAAATGTGCATCTTTGGAATCATATATCTTTTTCATATGGTCATATGTTTATGATTATACCCCTCCACAAGGTCTTAAAAGCAAATAGAAATCAGTTCCAACACATATCATCCCCCCCCCCAAAGAGCTATTATAAGTAAGGTGAAAACTTATTTAGCCTCAGAGAGATTATCAATTAGTAGTAATTGATAATTTCCTGGCAACATCAAAGGTAAAGATTATGTCTGTTTACATGGATAAAATCTCCTTGTTTCTATTCTTTATTAGAATAACAATACATATAATATATATATATATGAAACACCTAAAGCTAAAGTAATTGATAAAGTAATTCAATTACTTTAAATTCAAAATTATACAGTAGCAAATTCAAAAAAATCAAACAAAAAAAAAACAGCTTTAATACAAACAATTGTTTTCCTGCCAAAGCATACTTCTTGACTGCAAACGAATGATAAACACTTCAACAAACAAGTACCAATTACATTTTCAACAATTTACAGTTACATCCTATTCATCTCTAATGTTATTATTTTTAAAATAAACTAGCTGTTTCAATATCATAAATTTTTCATTGCAAAGATTTCTTTAATTTTTCTTTTTATTTCATTTGTATGCCATGTGTCTCTTTAATGGATATATAAGGCATTATATATCAATGACAAATATACAATCATAATATTATGTTTGAGAAGGCTAAGATTGTCTTCTTTGAAAGAAATGTAATAAAAAGAATTAAAGAAACTTTATTATTGAAAATTTATGATACTGAAGTAATTAACTTATTTAATAGTTCTTTTAATAATAAAGGTGTGTGGGATGAAATCGTGAATTGTGAGCAAGATAATCAATATATATATTTTGTTTTTGTATTCCTTTGTATTTGAGAAGTCTGCTTTGGCAGAGAAAATTTTATGCGTTGTTTTAATATTAAATGTATGTGGGATGTAATTGTGAATCGCGTGGGAAATGTAATTAGTATACATTTGTGAATGTGTTTTGTATTCTTTTGCACTTAGAGAAGTCTGCTTGTGCAGAAATACCGTTGGTTGTATTAAAAAATATTTTATTTTTTTTAATTTTAGCCAGTCATGTTTAATTTTGAATTTGGATAATTGAAATACTATATATAAATAATATATTATTCAATTTCTTTCGTGTAAGCCTTATTCTAATGATATATATGTAACATTCGAGATTAAAACCCGTAACATCTTACAATAAATATTTAAACTATTTTTTAACCGAGCATAAGCCAAATTTTACCGACAATAAAGCGACTGTTTAATCCTATACTCTATCCACATATATATAGAAGATTGACTAAACACTTGAATGTTGTATGTAAATATGTTTCAATTGATTTACTTACAATAGTTAGCAAGTCTGAGAGTTATCTCGATTTAAGCATTGCCAACAACGGTTCAAACAAATGAAACTGCCTTATAAGCAGTTGTCCTGGGTTCGCTACCTGGCCGATGCTTTGACACATGAATCTATATATATATAATAGAATACCTCCGATGCTTAATATATAAATAACATTCGAGATTAAACCCCATAATACGGTACAATAAATGTTTAAAATACTGCCTAACTAAACATAAGGCTTGTTAACTATTGTAAGTAAATCAATTGAAACATATTTAGATACAGTGTTGTTGATTGATTTAAATGTTCATTCTCTCTAACCAAGGTATTTTAATCAAATTTCTATAAAAATGAAATACAAGAATAAACGGCCGCTTTATTTTTGGTAAATTTTGACTTATTCTTGGTTAGAGAGTATTTTAAATATTTATTGTACGGTGTTATGGGTTTTAATCTTGAATGGCATTTATATATTAAACATCAAAGGTATTGTATTGTATATATATATGCGTATGTCAAATTATTAAACAATTTCAGAAATTTCTTGAATACTTAAAATCACGAATAATAAAGTTCACACAACTATTTTCAACATTCATATAATTTGGAGATAATCACATGCATAGAAAAAAAATATCGATATTTTATTCGTGGAATAAATAAGTACAATGTTCTTCATTTGTAATAATTTTTTTTTATGGTCTTATGTTTTTAAGTTTTTAACAAATATCATATCATTAGGCTTTATAATAAATGTGACTAATCAAAAAATATCAAAATTTGGAAAAAAAATTGCCCTCATCACAACTTATAGACATCATAATATTCATCTCCATCAAAACCTGAAAATTCTTTTTTAATGTTTCAGAACAATTTTGGGCGATTCAAAATTAAACAAAAATGTCACATGATCCCAATTGCATGATGTTTTCCAATAACTATTTATTTTATCAACTTTGCCAACTATTATAAACATGATTAATCAAGAAGTGCTAGATGTAAGATTTTTAAATATCTATCCCAGAGAGACTGTGCCCTGTTGTACCAAGGGTGCAAGACAAACAAGTGGCTAAATTAAAGGCTCAGGCAATATATATTAATTATCATTTTTATCCCTCATTTTAAAATATCTCTAAAATTTCTAATCTATATTACTAAAAGTTATTAATTTTATAGGATATTCTCATTATTGATACATAGATTTTATTTTACATTACATCAATATTAGCTGATGGCTGGAACCCTCTATTGATATTTGTATCATTGTTTAGTCTAAACCCCTTAATATAAGTGTTTCTGATTTTTAATTTTTCCCTTTAACATAAACATTATAAACATATATTTCTCATTAGAATTCATAAACAACATAGTGATATTTGCATATTTGACTCTTCTAATATTTTTATGATTTAAATTTAAAGTAAGTTGTTTTTAAAATATTTTAATTTATCAATTTTTCACTCGAATTTTGAAAATGTCTGACTGAAAACCAAAATGCTTATCAGGTTTTTAATATAGGCATCAAAAACAATGTAAAATTAAACAACAAAAACAATTACTATAAACTAAAAATATTTTTTATGATTAATAAAAATATACAAAGTGATAATAAAGTAACAAGTGATTCTGTAAGTATATTTACTTCAGCTGGTGAATCTATTCCTTCAACTTCTCAAGACAAACTAAGGACTACTTAGATAGTGAACAAAATTTTTAGAGAAAAGAATTTTGACCAACATATTAGTTTTACAAAAGAAAATTATTGGTAGCCAAGTGAAATTTATATTGCCATCAAATTATTCTGGTAAGTAGCCAGAAAAACTATTGAGGATATTCAGTTTCCTATTGAAAATTATCCGAACCAATTAGCAACATCAAATTTCCATGAGATATATGCAATAGAAAATTTCCTCAATTTTGCTACTATTGAGGATTAATTAATGGAAAATATTCAGTCATTAAATTCTGTATTTTGTGGCTCATGCCACATGTATGAAAAAAAAATAAATAGAGACAATGTTGCTCACACAAAAGGATCAAATTACGGGAGGCATTTATCATTAATTCTTCAAAGGCATGAGTGCAATACAGACCACATGAAATATGTGAGAAAAATGTCAGAATTTTGAATGCTTTGAAAAATAAAACAACAATAGATACAACCCAATAAATACTGTATGAATGGGAAACACAACACTGGCACCTCATTATTGAATGAATAATATTAATAATAAAATATCTATCTTGATAATCTCAGACATTTAGAGAATCTTCACAGTTTTTTTCAATACAAAAAAGAAAACACAATGGAATTTTTTTATAATTAATGCAAATGATTTTAAAATTTGATAATATTATAGCAGAACAACTTCGATGAATTCAACTATCTAATTACAAAAACTTCCTTAGTTATATTGGATCACAAATTTAGAATGAAATTATTTTTACTAATACCAAATGAAATAGAAATTAAGATTCATGAAATGGGATGAGAATCAAAATATTTTTTTACAATTTTAGACAATACTCCTGATATTTTTTATGTTGAACTATTATTGTTTGTTTTGTTCACGTAAACCTTTTGGAGAAATACACAAACATTTTTTTAGGTTTTTGTCCCATTACAGATACAACTGGACAATAACTATGTGACTTTGTTCTTCTAAAATTTGATGAATATAACTAGATATAAAAGATTTTAAAAGACAAGGATATAATAATAGTGTGAATATGTGTGGGAAAAAATGGCCTTCAGAAAACAATATTGGATTTAAATCCAAGAGCTTTTTTATATCTTGTTCAACTCATAACTTCAATTTAGTAGTAAACAATTCTACTAAAATTTCTTTGGAAGAAGTAAATTTTTAAAATCTAATCCAGCAATTATATATGTTTTTCTCTGCATTGAATTATAAATGGAACATTCTAAAAAAAATTCCCAAAATTGATTCTTAAGTGGAATATAAGCTGTACTTCCTCTCAAAATTTGAATTGGTGATGTTTATGATACACTGGTAGAATTAAATGAGGATGAAACAAGGAACATGAAGACTACAACCATGGCAAATTCATTTGGTAAACAAATAAAATCACTTAAATTTTTATGTTCCCTTTATATAATTTGAAACAATATATTAAATCAGATGAATATAGTGAGCAAATTGTTACAAAAATGAGAAAAAAAAACCATCCAACTTGCTTTGGAACCATTAGAGCATTTATGAAGCAAAACAAATGGCTATGCCAATCATCAATGTGGATACAGAATTTCCTAAAATAGGGATGTATTTTTGATTATGAAAATATAGATAAAAGTATTGCAGACCCAGAAAAAATATTTTTTTTCTTTCCTATTATTGATACAGTAATTAATATATTGCAAGAAAGATTTGAAATATTAAAAGACAATATAGAAACATTCCAATTTTTGTATGACATCAGAAATATGCAAAATATTAATAGTAAAAAAAATAAAAAGACATTGCACAGATTTGCAATTAAAACTTGCAGATTCAGCTGGCAAGATGTCTGATATAAATGGAGAGGAACTATTTGAGGAAATTAGAGTGGTGGAAGTATATTTGAAGCCTGGAATGAAATCTAGTGATGTTTTAGAATGTATTTACAAAAATAACCTATTTTCTACCTGTCAAATCTTGTAATTGTACTATGTATTTTTTTTTTTGATTTTATCTGTATCTGCTAATGCTCATTTTCAAAATCAAAAATTATTTACGATCTACGATGAGTTATAGGAAAGTATATCGGTATTGACAATAATTTCAATTGAGCATCAACTTAGTAATTCACTCGATTTAGAAATTTTTATAAAAAAATTTGCTTCTCTAAAAGCAAGCAACAAAATATATTGAAAGTATGTGTATTTATCTAATTAATTAACACCTTTAAATTATTGTAATTTGTAATAAATTACTTTGAAGTATTTTGTTTCAAACGTTTTCATTTTAACTGTAGTGGAAATATAAACGCTAAATTGTTGATATTGTTGATATAAAAAATAAATTTTATTATTTTCTAAGCTAAATTATGGAAATATAAAGTAATTCTCAAGAATTATTATATCTTTTGTGGTAATTATAATATTATACATATAAATGTTCAGACATTTATACAGAAAAGGTAAACAAATGTTGTTTTAAAGTTAGTTTATATATGCTGAGTATGCTTTTGATATAATGTATATCTTAAATAAACATTTTGAGGATTATTAAAATGTAAAATGAAAATAAAAAGAATGAAGAGCAGCAGGAAATACCGGAAGCAAATTCCTCTGAAACTAGCTGAGAAGAAGATTGTTTAGAAACTTTCGATATGAACAATGCGTGCAACCAAATAAAGCATAAAGACATTAATGAAGAAATAAAAGTGCAACATAATCACAATTAGATAGGTTGCAATTGATTAATACACTATTGAAAGCGTGCTCAGCATGAATAAAGCTAACTTTAAAAGAACAAATGTCTACATTTTCTGCATAAATGTTTGAACATTTATATGTATTTGTGTATCTATATTGTTTGTTGTAGTTCTGAAGAAGATTGCTAGGGCAATCGAAAGTGTCAATAGTGGTTATAAAAAAGCATTGTAAACAGTAATAAAGAACATATTTGATATTAATAATAGAAATATAAGGTAATAAATTATGAGAAATTGTCAACTAGTACATCACTAAATAGATACGTGTAAATTTTGATGTTTTATCTAAGAAATTTTTGTTATTATAATAATTGCATAAAAATGATATTAATTTGAGAGTGGGATATTTCCTATCTGCATGCAGGAGGACATGACCTTAGTGACGAACCTGCTCTATCCAGTGCTGATATATTCATATTTTCAGACTATTTTTACGGTCATTTGAAAACTGGATCTTATAATATATATATTGATTACTCAAGTTTATAATTAATGACAGAAATTATAATGTATTAAATAGATAGTTCTTGATAATATGGGATTGTTAATAAAAATATTAATAAAGGATTCATATGATAACAACAAGAGCTACATGCGTAATAATTTGTACATTATGTATATATACACATTAAGCGTTTATATGTACACATAAAGAGATTTTTTTTCCAACTTTCTAATTAGGCTTAACAATAAAATATAATGTAGCTTAAGCAACGAAGATTTTTTTTTCTTAAAGATAAATATAATTTATGTAATTCTTATTATCAAAGAAGCAGCAAAAAAAAAAAGGTAAAATGAAAAAATAAATCAAGTAGTAATGAGATTAGAATGGATTATTTAAAGTTGTAGAGATTAAAAAGTAGTGCTTAAGAAAAGGTCATTAAATTTGAAGAAAAAAAAATTAGCTTATTTAAAAATGAAATATCATTTCTGATTCATTTTTTTAATTTAAAATTATTAACTTTTTCTTGCATGATTAATATTTTCAGTTTCTTCCTAGGATTTTATATTATTTAGTTATTAATTAATAATGAAGTTTATTTAACCCTTTGTAGTCTAATAGTAAAATCAATTTGTTTTAAATTTATTTGCAATTTTAACTTTTTTTTAAAAAAAAAATTACTAGTAATTTATTTAAAATTTTTAATATGATTAATTAACATGAAAATAAATTGTTGATGTGATAATCGTTATTTAGGTACAATAAAGAAACTTGTTCAGTCCACTAGAGGGAGCCTGGGACTCCAGTTTTCACTGTTACAGGCTCTGTGTTTTATTCACCAAAGTCATAGTCCAATTTTGGATTCATAGAAGAAAAGTTTACCAAGATGTAAATGAACGCCTGTTATATATTTTTTTCATCTTTATAAGAAATTTTAAAACAGTTTTCACTCAAGAATAATTGGGAATATTTATTGATCCAGTTACACAAATGGCTGCCATTAGAAATAGGCAAAAGCTTGGTTAAATAATTCTAGGAATCATTAGAACAACATAAAACCTTGGAAAATAAATTTAAATCAAACCAAGTAATTCTAAAAAGAATAAAGACACTAGAAATCCAAATTTCTTGTTAGAATAAATAGAGAAATCATTTGAACATCAAAGCTCATAGAAAACGTGGAAAATAAAATGTTAACAAAAACAGTTTTAAGAATTTCATCTTTGCATCAGATATTTGAAATGTGAAACAAGTTTCTATGACTGAAAATCAGACAGGGATGACAGAAAATGGCCTAAGAATTGTTATAGATGCAAAAATTAATCATAAAACTAAGAAAAAAAGAAATCCCAGTGTTAAAATGTTCATAGGAAAAAAAGATACGACATTGTGGTGTTTTACCAGAAGTTGTCGAATGCGGCTAAAGAATGCAAATTGGAAAATTATTTTAAATTTTTAATTCGATCTCAATTTTAGAATTGAATTATAGATTATGACTTAAGCTATCTCCCTGCACAAAAATCAGGTTTCTCCAATGATCAGAACAGAAGTTATTAGCCCACTTCCGGTGGATTGGGAGCCTCAAAAATTAAAAAAAAAAAATTTCAAATCAACACAGAATTACAATGAAGTGATTCATGGGCAAAAAAGTAATAATTCAAAGACAAAATTAGTACAAATGATGTTTTAGACTTAAATAGAGACATTGAAGCTGCAAATTATTCATCCTCTTTCAAATAATAATTATTGAGAACATTCCAAAGTTGAACAACAAACTCAGATTATAAACTGAATCCTTGATTACTAAGCAAGACCTAAAATTCAAACAAATGAAGCAGATCCCAATTAGTATCAGCAAATAAGAATCACTGTGAAGCCTGAAGGACTTTATAGTTGGTGGGTTGAACAGATATTGTGGACATTTGCAGAAACAGGAGGTTGATAATGATTAAAAGCAGATTTTCAGCTCCATTGGCATCAGTGTGCAAGATGATGTGGACAAATAATTTGTTCTCATGGTGTGCATATAAATCTAGCTTTATTTCAAGACTACAATGAATCAAATGTTGTATTGGTGGACATGAGTTTGCATTCTTTCTTTTTTCCTTAGGTGTGGTGATGATGGTCAAAAAAAGGGCTTTGTTCATTTGTGGGGATAGTTTGTGATCATTGTCTAGCCTGGCAATAGCTGCTGGGTGGGTGAAAGTCACTACCTTCACTTGGAAATCACCTTGAGGGGCTACTACACCCCCTGATGGATTATTTGTTAGGTTAGAGTTGATTTGCACTCACTATTATTAGGTTCCAAGAGTTAACTTCAAACTGTCTGCTTTGGGCCACCACCAATTTTTGTAACATTGATGGAGTTTTGATGTAATATTTCATGGGCATGGATCTGCACTCCTAATTTCTCCCTCAGGAGTGGCTGGGGCGGTCACTATGGGTCTTGTCTATGGTACAGGCTGTTGACAGTTGTTGGTGCTACCTGAAAACCTGCTGGGAAAATATATAGTCAAAGTTTTTATGCTGTTTACCTTTCTGATGGGCTGCTGCGCCTTCTTGATCGGTTGGTTTTAGGCAGTGCAGATCTGTGCTTGTTATTTGTTATGTTTTCCCAAGTTGACTTTCCAATTTTGTGCAGGTAGACCCAATTTGGTATCTGTGTATTTGGATTGTTAAACTAGGAGACAGAGGTATCCAGAATGGTCTTTGCATGGCTCAGCTGTGGGTCGAGAGTTTGTTGTCCTGTGGACTTGGGGTTTTGGACCTCATTGCCTGTTGTGATGGTTGGCTCAATGCTAGACCTGTCCACCTATTCAGCTGTAGCTTGAGTCTTCACTTTGGGGCCTGGGGTGGGATCATTGGGCTATGGATAACTTCTTAGCAGTTGGGCCATATTGACCCATGTATGGATACACATTGGGCAAGATTATAGTAACCATTTTATGGATGTAATTGTTGTCTGGATTGTGTCCTTTTATAAACAAGATTAATAATTGTTTGATTTTTTTGTGTACATTGAATGCTTTATAATCACATCGGGTAATCAGACCCGAAGAACTTTTATGTAATCTTTAACAATACAGGTTGCTTTGAAAGATAAAGAAACTTGTTAATAATTATGAATAGTAATCAACCTGCTATAGAAATATCATAACCCTGATAAATCTCAGAAATCTTAATAGAATTTTACTTAAAAGGCAATAATGTCTTACATGGTTTAATGAAGCGGACAGTTATACAGACTCTCGAGGTCCATGATTTCTGGCACTCAAACGTTTTATAAATTATTTAATTATTTCTCATTAGTAGTGAACAGTAAGTTCAGGGCTTATAAAAATATGACCTTCTATTTTCAATATTGGTTAGAAATGTAAGTTTAAATTATATTTTGATTTAATATATAAAAAATTATTTAGACTTACCTTTAACTTAATTTCTATTACAAATAAGTTTTAATTATAAAAACTATTAAACTAAAAGCAAAAGAAAGTAGAACTGGTAGTTAGTAGGTGATAACTTATGCGACTTTTGTATTTCCAAGTAAAAGAATAATTATAGAAATTATATTTATTTAAAAAAAACTGAGTTTTTGTTATTTTAGTTATTCAGCTTTGAATTGAATCCAGCAACATTAGCTTTAGAATCTTAAGTCGTCTCATAGCAAGGATATCTAATTTTTATTCATAATTCCAAAGATTAATTTCTAGCAAGGAAACTTAAGATTTTTGTTTTTGCAATTCTGTATTTAATCAGCAGATAATATTTACAGATGATGGATAGTTAAATAAGCTTTGCATCTATTTTTCTGTATATAAAATTGACTATCACATTTAAACTGCTTGAGTTAATAATTATCCAAATCAAAAGTCCTGTTAATTATCCAAGTCAAATCACTGGCTGATAAAGTATCTTAGCATCTTGAAAACTAATTAATAAACCAATTTTTTATAAGCTGCATTCAAAACATTATAAGCATTCTATTGGTTATAATCTGAATCTAGAAAAAAAATTAACATAATTACCAATATATTTGCCTTTTTTATTTGGTTCAACTGATCTGCATGGTATAAGGGTAGTGGTTGAATATTAGACTCTAGAACAAAAAGTTCTCAGATTAATTTCAATGCTGCCACTTTTGGCATTTAAACTTCTTATAATTTTTTGAGCACCAAAGCCATTCTATTTTTCATATGATTCAATTCAAAAATTATTCCAAACAATAATCTTAAAAATAAAAAGCAAAATTGAAACTAATATAGTCCATGTTTAACAACAGTTTTTATTTCCAATGTCTTGTGGTTTTCATTACCATTATTAAGATCATCTTTTATCTATTCATGTAATATTAGTATAATGCAAATAAATATTTATGGTCAACTAATTAATATCAAACATTGCTTCAAATTAGTTAAATGAATCAAATATTTGGCAAATTGATAAATGAATATAAAAACCATACCTTTACTCATGACACCTTAAAAATAAATACTTTTACTGCTATGGATAACACCAATATTTCATAAAAATTACTATGGTCTTGTCACGTTGTATTTTAATAAATTGTAACCATAAAAGCATTATTAATATCACATAGCAGTTCTTCATGTGTCTGTATAATCCTAGAAATTTTCAATAGTTTTGAAACAAATGTATCAACCAATGCCATATCAAGAGGGATTCTATGATGATACACAGTCTATCAATTTTTAATATTATAAATCAAACAGAATATATTAGTTAAAATGTGAATTAATCAGTTAGATGGATTTACCATTAAGAAAATTCTAAACTCATATATATAATCATAATAAAAGTAATAAATATAACTGTAATAAACTATCAAAAATTGTTAATTTCTTAAACCTGCCTCAACTGCCATTAAATGCAAAAAACAGAGAGGAAACAAATGTTATCCATTCAAATCCCATGAATCCTGTATTTTAAGGTTAGCAGATTGTTTATTTATTAAATGCATTTTATTCCTATTTATAAAAATTGCCTCCTTAATTTTTATTTTATTATGGTTTCTCTTTTCATGAAACAAGCTACATTAAAATACAGGGTTCATGGGATTTGAATTGATAACGTTTGCTTCCGCTTTGTTTTTTGAATTTAATGGCAGTTGAGGCAGGTTTAAGAAATTAACAGAAAGTACTTCTGCAGATTTAAAGACTGCTTATAATAGTTTATTATGTTCTATTTATTATTTTTATTATGATTATAATTTTGTTCTAATTAACGGATATTTTTTATATTTATATTATATATCTGATGATAAAATGCAATCACCTATTCAAAATATCAGCAGTGGCATATAAAAAAAGTTATCTAGTGATTAAGATAGTATTTTTTGGCCCATAAGTTACTTCAACATTTCAAATATAATCTAAAATGTGGTAGTTTTAATTCATTAATCATTCTTAAATTTTCTTTTCAGTTAGCAAGTCTTTGCATTAATTTTATTATTCAAACAAATAAAAAAAAAACTATACTTTATCTTTTAATCAACTCACTAATAAAATAATTATTGTCAGAGAAGAGTTAAAAAGTTTTTAATGAAGCCAAAGCAATACCTAGGTGTATTTATAGCATACTTCTTTAACATAAAACTTTTGAAAACAAATAAATCAAAAATTATATAAGTAATAAAAAATAAGTTCCGAATACAAATCCATTTAAAATATAGTATATTTTTAATGTCACTATAATTTTAATCTTTGAGTCTGTTAATTTATAGTATATTCAACAATCTGTATCTATAAGTGGTATTGTATTAATTTCTTTTACTTTTTGGTTTGTAACTAAAATATAATTTAATAATTTAATATACACCTGGGTCTCTTTTTATGCGGACTTATTTAACACGATTTTGAAGTTACGCGATTCCATGTTTCACCGGAAGTCAAACTCCGATAATGCGCTATTACTTTAAATAATAAATTTCATGTATATTGAAAGTAATAGCACATTATTGGAATTTGACTTTCATTTTAGTAATTTCAATATTTTCAGTGCTTTATAATAGTAAGATTTTATGCAATAATGAAATTAAAATCATGATTTCCACATTTTATGTATACACACATTAAATTTTACAAGATTATAATGTAAATTTGTTCAAACATTGTGCGTGTTAATTTTGCATTTTAAATCACATTCTGTTTTTACTTTTTAAAAAGAATGTAATCAATTATTAATCATTTAGTGTCCGCAAGTTTATTTTTAATCAGTAATAGCAGTGAGCACAATTAAAATTGAAAATTAAAAAATTAAAGACAAAAATAAGAATTTAATTTTTAGTTGTTAGATTAATTACTAATTACATTGTCACCAGAAAACCATTAACAACATGAGAGTGATGTTGGCGCTAGTTGTATTTTCTCATGTGAAGAATCTGATTTTTTTACGAGTTTGCAAACGAACCTGTTTATCGGCAAATCGTGATAATAATTAAAATGTGTATTAAAAAATGTAAATTACTGTAAATTATGCATAAAAATATATTGTTTTGAATAAAATTAAATATTATAGTTAAAAAAAGTTTGTCTTGTATCAATTTTTTTCAAATTTGAAATTTTTTATTAGTCGTGCTTTGCTTTTACGTGATTTTTGAAAAATCTCAGTCCGTATCCCCCCTTTTTCAAGGTAAGTTATGTCTACTTTTGCGCGATTTCGTTTGCACGTGTTTTCTGAGGAACCTATCTATCGCGTAAAACGAGACCCAGGTGTACTTAGAAATATATGTAAATGAATTTGGATGAATGTAATCTCAATCACAGTGTTTGAAATATTAATTGCTTGATAATCATATTTTGGTAAAAAAGATGGGGGGGGGCAACATTAATAGTAATGACTCTATAGTATTTAATGTATTTCAGCATGTTTCTTCATCAGTGACTTGGGATACCATCAAACTTTGCAAATGTTTATATTGATGTTTTATGTCTAAATGACAACTACGGGTCAATTTATGTGCAAAAGTTTAATAACAATAAACCATCTGCATACTTTTAAATAAATAAAAATATCTTTTTTTATTATTAATAGAATAATATGACCTAACAAAAAATATTTTATCTCAGCATCTTAAATCTAACATTGGTTCATTAACAATAATAAAATGAGCACAAATGGCAATGTACAAACCAATTTTTATTTAGCTTTTCAGCAATACAACTAATATATCCAAAAATAGGTTATCTAATTACACTTCATAAAAATTCAACACACAATGCTATTTTTTGCCACTCTTTAAACTACCTTCCAAAAAAAAACCAAATCTATATACTTGTTCAGATAAATTACCCTATTCAGTTAGATGGGTTTCACTAAGCACAATTATGTCAAACTTAATCTTTTACAAATATAATAGCTTTTAGTTAGATCTTAAATAGGCCACATAAAACAATTGAGTCACATACAACATTTCTTTAGCCAAATAAAATATTTGTTTATTGCAATCACTATCCTATAAGCTGCCATTATTATGTTTCAAATATTAGAAATATTAGTATTATTTAAATAAAAAATCTTTATATTGTAGAGACTTATTCAGATTTTATAAAATGAGTCATTTTTTGACAAAACTTTTTAAGCCCTTCCATATCTGTGATGGCAGAGGTTATTAAAGTAAGATTACCCAAATACAAACATTTTCCCAAATACAGTTCCAAGTTACTCATTACTGATTGGATTACTTTGAAAGATATCACAATTAACTGCTATTAATCTGTTAAACTTGTTTTTGCTGCTATCTTTTTACTACCAAATGCTTTGCATATACAATACATTGTATAGAAGAGATAAAAATGGTGCATGATTAATCACAGGTTAGAAATGATTGTCACAAATAAAGAATCTACTGCAATTCTTAGTTTAGAAAGATCATCAATGGTATAAAATGTTTAGGATGATCATCTTTATATTGGACTAAGAAACTGATGATAATAAGATAAAAGAAAAAGCAGAGAAAATCAGTAAAAAGGAAAAAGAAATTACTGATTATGTTAAAAACAATTCTTAATAAATAAACATCTTATAAAGTCATAGAAATTACTTTTGGTCAGGCAATGCTTTTTGAATATTTGCAATAAAATGCCTTATTTGAAGGTCATTAAGTTTTGTTGGTAGTTCACTTACATATATATACAGTTTTCAGATTTATATGTGCATATATTAGATGAAATAATCAAAAGATAAATCACAATACATATAAATGGTGATTTGTGTTTTGTTATCAGAATTTTTAAAAATAGCTATTAATAAATAAATCGTTACTCAGAAAATTATTTGATATTCAAGAATTGAAACTGACACATTGAACTTTGATCTTAAGACCTTTAACCTTTGAGCCCAACACTGTGTTGTTCTAAATTGAGCACTCAAGAAATAAAAGATAAGATTTAAACTTTATTCTGTAATAATTATAACAAACAAAGACAACTCGTGCATGGATGAATCTAGAAATTATATTTACATTTCAATTTAGCAGACACACATATAAGTAGTAATTTTAATTAAAAGAAATCTTTTAAATAGTTTTCATTATGCCGTATCTTTACGATAAAAATAAATGATGGAATTATGAAAACAATAATTTAAATATAGTTCATTTAATAATTTTTATCACTTTTTATGAAACTTGTTTTCACTTACTTCATAGTAACTTTACTCACAATGACTATAATATAGTATTGATACTGATTTTCTAACAATCATTTTATATGTATTGTTTGTGTTAATATTATAGGCAATATTAGTTAGTATTTAAAACAAACTATACTAAACGATTTTATATTTTTAGGAAATGTTTTTTTGTTTGTTTGTTCAAAGCAGGGGTGACCAGCTTTTGTATTCATAAGAGCTACTTTTTATTTTAAAAATTTGTTTGCGATCGACTTGTTGTCATAGGCGTAGTCTAAGTGGAGGAAGGTGTAAAATACATATTATTTTTATATATTTATCTAGTAAAAAATAACAATTATTTAACGAAGCAAAAAACACATGTCCATGGGAATTAAAGCAACATTAGTAAATTATTAACAATATTTATTAATTCAAATTAGCTAAAAATATTATTTTCAATAATAATACGACTTAGTGGACTTCACCTATTTAGAATTGGAAAAAAAATTGGAACAAAAACAAAAATAACAAAAAAAAATTGAAAATCTTGACTTAATTTGTTTCAATTGTCACCCAACAGCTCTTGCCAGATTGGCTTCACGATCGATCCAAATTGGCTTTGCGATCGACCCGTGGATCACGATCGACTTGTTGACCACCCTGGTTTAAAGTATTAAATTTATACATAATAGGGCAGTACACCAAATAGTTACTAGAAGATTGAGTGCATCAATATCAATATTTGTCGTAAAGTAACAAACTAATAAGTAACTAGTATAATAATTTTTTTGAAAAATTTGTTAATATTTTTATAGTTTTAATATTTATTGTATATATAATCATTTTTAATCATCAATGATGCATCACAAAATAAATATCTTACTGATCTTAATCCTACTTTTCAAATATATAGCACTAGCAAATATTGGTATATCTATGGATATGCCAATATCCATATCACATTAATTTCTTTAGTTTTTTAATCAATCACTTAATATTGAGTTTAAAACTTGGAAATCTGCTAATTGTCATCTTTTCAAGCATAATGTTTAGGTTAGTTTTCTTTCAACTATTTATTTTCTCAATGCTAACATTAATAGATGTTTTTCCTCTCCTATTTACATTAATCCTATATCCTCTATTTTTAAAATGTAACTTGAAAAATAAGACTGAAGTTTTTGAATATCAAATGATGTAGTTAGACGTCTTCAATTAATAAAGTCTTATGCAGTATTTGTAACTATCATTTAGTAAATCAAGGCAATATGTAGAAACCTTTTGATCTTAGTTGGGTTTTAATATATATATATATATGTTAGAAGGCTGCAGAAAGGAGTTTGCTATTAATTGAAAGGAGACCCTTTGATTCCTCTTGGCGGCCTTAAAGGAACCGAGCAGGGTAAATTCCTAATGTCCACTCCATATGTTCTTGTCATTGCAGCTGTGTGATTATTCATATAGTATATGAACATGGATGGGCTGCTCACCAACACGCATTAGCCAGTATGGTGAGTTTATTGGATTTTTACACCTCTGAGTTTAAGATCAAGAAACACCATGGTCTTTCTTCTCAGTGCCTGATAAGGCAGAATGAATGTTTGTGTAAATGATAAATATTTTTCCAATACATATATACAATTATGACAGACAAAAATAAAGCATGGCCCTTATTCCCAGGAGGCTGTAAAGTCACCAACTAAGGCAGTGGTTGGTGGCCGAAGGCAGAGGGTGCTAAGAATCCCCTGATTGTGGACCCAAGCTTCTATTTGATGATGACTTTTTATTTAGGTACTTACAACTGCAGATCACTTTCAAGTGAAGGATGAGTGCAAGAATTAGAAGCAGAACTCTCTTATATTAAATAGGACATTATTGGACTTTGTGAAGTTAAAAGAAAAGGTGAAGAGACAATTGATTTAAAAAGTGGACATATACTTTATTATAAAGGCACAAATATTGGAAATACAAATGGAGTAGGTTTCATTATAAATAAAAAGTGGAAGAACAATATTGTGGAGATTGATGGTGTATCAGAAAGAGTGGCAAGATTAGTTTTACAATTTAATAGCAGATAGCAAATACAGATAATTCAGGTTTATGCCCCAACAAGTTCTCATAGTGATAAAGTAGTAGAAGATTTTTATATGGACGTACAAAAGGGTTTTGATCAGAGTAAACAACATTTTAAAATTGTTATGGGAGACTTTAATGCTAGAATTGGTAAACAAATGAAAGATGAAAGTGCTGTAGGTAATTTTGGTTATGGTAATAGAAATGAGAGAAGACATAGACTTGTGGAGTTGGCAGAAAAAAAAAATCTTTATATTATGAATTCTTTTTTTGAGAAAAATGTTAAAAGGAAATGGACATAGAAGCATCCAAATGAAGGTACAGCAGAATTGGATTATATTTTGACTAACAGGAAATACATATTCAAGATTGTAATGTTCTTAATAAATTTAACATAGGAAGTGATCATTGATTAGTAAGGTGTAAGATACGGGTTAATGTAAAACTAGAGAGACAAAAATTATTAAGAAAAACAATATTTACAGTTGATATTCCTAATCTTCAGAAACATTCTAATGAATTTAAATTAGAACTTACAAATTGGTTTCAAGTATTAGTAGATTTTGAACATGATTCAGATTTGAATGACATTAATAGGAAAATAAGCGATACACTTTTATAAACTGCAACAATGACAGCTGGTAGAAAAAAGCAGCAATTGACCAATAAAATTTCTACTGAGACTAGAGAATTTATAAAGAAAAGAAGGAATATGAAGATATACAAAAATGATGCATTAAAAAAAATTGAATATCTTGAATTTGTAAAATGGTGTGGTAAAAGAGTTGAAAATGATATAAGAAAGTATAACTGTGAACTAGCATGGAAAGCTGTAAAAGAAAATAAAAGTCTTAAGAATGTAAAACAACATTTTGGTATTGGTAGGAAATTTATATCTGCAATGAGAAAAAAAAATGGAATTATTACTAAAAAGAGAGATGACATCATGAAATTGGTAGAAGATTTTTATCAAGGATTATATAGTAATAAAGAACAAGTACCTACTATATCTATTACATCTTCTGAATTGCCCAGAATTTTAAAGAAGTGGGACATGCAATTAAATGTATGAAGAAAGGAAAAGCTCCAGGTAATGATGGAATTATAATTGATATATTAAAAGAAGCAGGTGAAGAAATAGAATTTTTTTAGCAAAGTTATATACCAAATATCTAAATGATAAAGATGTACCAGATGATTGGAAGAATGCAGTAATAATATTAATATTTGAAAAAGGTGATAAAAAGGATATTAGAATTTACAGACCTATCAGTCTTTTATCAGTTTTATATAAAAAATTTTACCAAGATAATTACAACTCGTCTACAGAGAACATTGGATTTTCACCAACAAAAAGAACAAGCTGGTTTTAAAAGTGGTTTTAGTACAGTAGATCATATCCACGTATTGAGAGCAGTTATAGAAAGGACAAATGAATATGAGTTGTCATTATGTTTTGGATTTGTAGATTATGAAAAGGCATTTGATTCTATAAATATTTCTTCAGTGATTAAAGCATTGGATCATCAAGGTAATAGATCCAGGATATTGTCATATTTTAAAGAATATTTATAAAAATGCAACAGCAACAATTAGATTACACAATGATACTGGGAAACTCAACATTGAGAAAGGTGTAAGACAAGGTGACTCCATATCTCCAAAACTTTTTACAGCAGTGCTGCAAGAAGTATTTTGTGGATTAAAATGGGAAACTAAAGTAGTGAAAGTAAATGGAGATTATTTAAGTCATTTATATTTTGTAGATGATGTAATTGTTTTTTGCAAATAATGCTTCAGAGCTGCAGGAAATGTTGCAGGGGTTATCAGATGAAAGTAGGAAAGTAGGACTAAAGATAAATGTTAAAAAGACTAAAGTAATGTTTAATCAATTTGCTCAAAATAGGAAAATAAAGATTGATTATGATGAATTAGAAGAAGTTAACAGTTACCAATATCTTGGTCAGATTATTAATACAGATGGAAACATAATGGAGGAAACTAATCATAGAATTAAACTTGGTTGGAGTGCTTTTGGTATAAATAACTTGATACTAAAAGGAAATATGCCTGTGTTTGAAAAGGAAGGTTTTTAACAAATGTGTTTTACCAGTTCTTGCTCATGAACCTGAGACTTGGACACTTAATAGAAGAGCAATACAGAGACTTCAGACCATTCAAAGAAGTAAGGAGAGATGTATGTTGGGAATAACAAGAAGAGATCAAAAACGCAATGTATAGGTAAAAGAACAAACAGGTGTTACTGACCTCATTGAAAAAATTAAAAGATTGAAGTGGAGTTGGGCTGGACATATTGCTAGATGAGATGATAATAGATGGACAATTGAAATTTTAAACTCGATTCCAAGAGATTGTAAAAGACACAGAAAGAGACCACGTGATGTGGATGGATGAAATAAGAACGTGTGCAGGGGGGGGAGAAGAGAAGCTAAAGATTGGAGAAGATGGATTAAACTTGGAGAGACCTTCATCCTGCAGTGGATTGATAATGGTTGATAATGATGATGATATGTTAGAAGGTATTTGAATTCAAACTTTTAAGTTTCCTATAGCTATCCACTCCATTTTATGTGAAAAAAAATAAATGACATGTATATGGTCATGTGTATCAGTTGGATAAGATGGAGTGGGTAGCTATAGAAGCTTAAAAGTTTGAATTCAAATATCTTCTAATTACATTAACTTCAATATAGACAATATAATTTTATTTAAATATATATATTACAAAACTAGAAAAATTAATATTGTAGGCAATATATAATTTTGTCTG
The DNA here is from genome assembly GCA_028023455.1 of Epiperipatus broadwayi. NCBI lineage: Eukaryota > Metazoa > Onychophora > Udeonychophora > Euonychophora > Peripatidae > Epiperipatus > Epiperipatus broadwayi. The sequence goes on from JAQFVV010006366.1 coordinate 2,465,445, forward strand.
ACCATAATTATTATTTACTTGCTTATTTTTATATATGTTATAAATATTTTGTAAAATCTCTTTTTGTTTTCTGAAATTTTAATATAGAGATCAAAAATTCTAGTTATGCCACTGATGGTTATGAATAAAAAATGAAAAATGGAAAAAAGTTACCAAATTCCTATTAACTGAAAGATCTATGTAAAGGAGTAATGAAAGAGGCATTTATTATATATGGTACTGGTACATTTGTGGCACCCAACCACTTGATATTGCTACTTTTCACCAAAAAGCACATCAATATAACGATTCCTCGACCAATGTTTTCTATACATACTGCGGTAAAAAAAAATTTTTAGTACATTTGCAGCACCTGACCACTTGATGGCACTGTTTTTCACCAAAACAATGGAATGGAGCAGATTATGGAAAAACTTATAGGGTGGGGAATGGAAAGGAAAAATAAAGTGGCTAACAGGTTTCTTTGGGCATAGTTGTTGAGAGATTACTGATTGGGTTTAAGGAGAAGTCACAGTGTATCACATCACATCACATCTAATCTGTGAATCAGATGTGTAGATAAAAAATATTATTAAAAATTACAGTATTAAATACTTTTCTAGATTTATTTGGGTTAATTAATTTTTGGTTTTATCTCAACTAATTAACTTGATGTTTTTAATTAGTTGATATCGAATTATCATTATGCAAAAATAAAAATAAAATGGCAACAATAGTATGGAAAAAGGGGAAGACCATAAAAAACATATTGAAATAAAATTCTAAAAATTATAAAATACTGATGAATATTAAACTGTCTTTTGATGAAGAGAAAGGCATAGAAAAAAGAATGTGATGGTGCATGAAGAAAAGTATGAAATATTATATATATAATAGTGAAATTTATAATTTATAAGTTAGTGATAATTGAATAGACATGCTTTGGCTAAAAATGAGCATTTGAAATATTATAAAACTTAGTGATTTTTCTTTTATGTTCCTAAATATTTTTATGTGGCCAAATCCAGCTAATGATCAAATTTTTAGCAGGCAAATTCTTAGCTACATGGAAAAACATTGAAACCTTATTATTTGACATTTGACAAGATTGGTGAGTCTTGTCTTTTTTTCAATATTTTGCTTTGAAAAAATATTGACAGAGAAATCTTTGATCTGCAATGGCTTCTTATGGTGTCTGTCCTATTTCTTGATATGTTAGTAATTTAAAAATACGAACTCTAATGTATTTATATATTAGTTCACAGAGGGCAGTACTGAATTTCTTAATCATGTGGGGTGATTTAATTGCTTAATATATATATATATATATATATAATAGATAAAATAGTCTTAAATAGCTTATTATAATAACAAAAACATCTTCAGAATTTTTATTCTTTTATAGATGAATATTGAAAACATATATATATATTATTTTCTAAAGAAATCAACTATTGATTGACAGAGTTGTTTTTTTCTTCTTTTCTTTACTCATTAGCTATTAATAGCCAGATATACATTTTGTTGATAAATAAGTAGATGGATAGTTAAATTGGCTATAAGTTAGATATCTAAATAAAATTTGAAGATTGTTTAAAAGTTCTCACATACTTGAAAAGATATCAATGTTTATGCAGGATTGGAAATACGGGTCATGCACATAATATACAGCAGCACTAATTACTATATAATAATGCTCTTTGTATATATGTATAATACTATTTTCTAAGTGATTTATTTTGATATAAAAGTAATCATCCTTCAAACAAATGCCCCACTTTGGTATTCAATTAGTGATTTTAAATACTGTAAACTCTTGATCCTAGTTTTTGGCATTGTTAATTGAATATTAAAGTATGGCATATGTGTGAAGGATGATTACCCTTATATCAGAATTATAGTTTGATACTGCGCTAGTAAAAAATTTCTAGATTATTTACATTAAAGTGTAACTTCCTCTAATATTAACACATAAATAAATTTCAGGATTTTTCAAGTATTAAGAGTAATAAAATAGGAATGTAAGTAAAACAAATGATGTAATATATTCACAACTCTCAGTCCAAAGAGCTAATTAACTATTAAAATATGGCATTCATGTAAAGAATGATTACCTTCATATTACAATTACAGTATGACACTATGCTAGTTCTAAATTTCTATATTATTTACATAAAAGATTTATTACTTATATATTTATGCACAATATACATGTTAAGGAGATTTCTCCAAAGCTGTAGTTTCTCTGTAACAACAAAGAATTTCTTATTTTAAAATAATATGCAGTCTTTCTTAAACTAATCTTATTTTTGAAGTTGTTTTATGTATGAGTGTTCAATTTTGTGGGACTATCTCTCTAATTAATCCTCCCACCACCACCTCCACAATTTGCCATTTAAAAAAAAAGTTCATAGCTGTGATCTTATATTCCTATATTCTGTCTAGATATCAATATTTGGATTCCACTCATTATATATATCAGCATTTTCTATTGATACATAAAATAAACAACCTTTTGATATTATATATATGCTTTACTATGTTACATAATACCTAGAGCCTTAAAGGGTTAAAATTGAAACTAGTGAAATTTTATTATCATAATTGTTGTTAAGATTATTATTCTGATATTTTTATTTTTAAACACATAGATATAATTTTTACTTTTGCTAATATTAAACACGATTTTTTTATTATTATTATGTTGGTTTTTGTTTTCGCTAGACGTGTAAAAAATTGTCAAATACTGTATGCTATAGTGTAATTATATATTTCCTATGGTAAATTTTTTCAGCTTAATAAATTCTTATTTAACTGCTATATGCATTTTTTAATATAATAATTTAAATAGCTTTTGACCTTCAAATTGTATAACGCAAATTGGTGGCAGGATGAATGATTTATGCTGCAGTTTCATAATCTCTGGGTTTACGATAGTGTAAGACCTTTTGAGCATGCTCAGTTAACTGACTAAAAAAACCAGTGATGAAAATCAATGTTGTCTGTAGCCGATCAGAAGACTAGCGTGGGATTACATCTCAAGGATTAAGCTTGAAAGTTCACACGTTTTGTTTGGGTATGAATGGCTAAAATCTAAATATAGAAGTCTCTGAACTGGTAAAATGACATTTAAAAAATAAATAAAAAATGTATTTAGGTTAAAAATAAAACATAAAAACATCTGAAGATAATTTTAATATTAATATTAAATTTCTAATGTAGACAATATAAAGCTGAAAATACAAACTTTTTAAAAAGAAATGTGTACACTCCTATATATCATTCTATTAATTAATTTTATATTCAACATACACATAACGTATACGTGTTCATAAAGACTATCGTGTCCTGCGCAGTGTACGCAGTAGTAGAAAGGTAGAATCAAAAGCTAAAACTCCATAGATCAGTGCTTAACTATGTCATTTCGAGGTCTCGGGCATCTCGTGACCCCCTAATGGTAAAGCCTGTTTATTATTTTATTGAAAGATATTATGAAATAGATATTAATCCATTAACTGCTATATCATGACACATTCAAGTTTGCAGATTCTTAACTAATCTCATATCATTATGAGATTGTTTTTAGTTAATCAACCAGTTCATATTCAATCTAGCCATCTCATGTTACCTGCCCTTTTTTTATCAGCATTAAACATAACTTAGCAAATAAATATCTCTCTAATGTTTCTCATTACTTGTGAAGAAGAGATCAATAAAAATTTGGTGATAAAAAACATTTATATTAAATTTATTGGATAAATAATCATTATATACGTTTGCATACAGTATATATTTTTGAAAATTAGCTTTAAGCGCCACTTCAAACGTACACTCCAGTCATAGATGTTGGAAAGAATTATATGCATTCAAGCTTAACTTGGTCTCTTCTGTTACCAGGTTACACGTAATTTTCCAAATGTCACATAACTCTTAATTTAATTTATAAGGACATGTTTGTAGCAAATAGTTATTTTACAATAATCATATTTTACTAAATATATAAACAGTTATCAATTATTTATTATTAGAGCAGAAATATGTATATATCTATATATTATTCTAGCATAAAATTTCATTTATACATTAAATATGCCTACAACTTTTATATTTCTAGAAATTCTATTTAAAATCTTGTAATAAACTTAAAGCATTCAAGTTATAGATTGGTGAAAATATGCTAAAGATTCAGAATATAAATTTTGCCCCAATCATATTTTTTACAATGTCTACAAGTTTAAGTTTAATTGTAGGTTCGAAATGTAACAGTTTTGATTATAGTTGTTTTAAAAATATAACATGAGCAGCTTGAATAAATGCACGTATACATCAAAAGTCTACAACTAATGTAAAAAATAAACAATTTCTAATTAATAAAAAGTCAATAAATAGTTATGTATTTAAACAAACTCTCTATACATATTGTCACTCAGTGCAACCCAGAGTAATCAATGGATGCCAGAAGGCATCCATTACTCTGGCTTGCACAGAGTGGCAATACGTATAGAGAGTTTTGCCTGTTTTAATAACAGTTAAGAGCAAGCATAAGAAATGTGATCATGTGATGTTTATTGGCTTAGTTATGTATTTGTTAAAGGTTAATTATTGTATAATAAGTGGTGATTAAAAATATAAAATGTGTGATATAATTTTGAATAATATACTTTCAAATAAATATAAAGCAATAGCATGATATCTGAGGAGTTATGTTTGAATCGGGTAACTGAAGTTATCTGATTGTGTTAAAGTGACTATTAAAATCATTAGCATATTTTTGTATAGTGTTCAACTGGATGTTACAAAATAAAAATATATAGTTTTAATTCTATTTAGAAGGTAATAAACTCTTCTTACCAGAGCCATACATATTAAATCAGATATGTTAAATGTGAGGATACTCTCATTCCAGACACCTAAAGAGAATTACAACTGACACTGTGCTAGTAAAATTCATTGATCATTAGATAATTAGTTTGTAAAAATAATAAAATCATATACCTGAATGAAAAAAGTTGAATGATTAATAATAAAAAAAGATTATCATGCACACCTGCATATTTAAAGTCTATGTCTAAGATTAATAGAAATGTAGTGTAACAGGAACTGGGTTCAAACCCTGTTACAAGGGAGAGAGTAAATCAGGCTATGTATGTATGTGTGTGTGTTTTGTTCCATGAGTTGTGTATTTGAAAAGGACCACATAGCTACACATATATAGTTACATAAATAATAATAATAGCGGTGATGGGATATTAATATTAATGTATATTTTACTTTCTTTCTCTTACTTATTTTCACTTTCAACAACAATTTATTTGCATTCTATTTAGATCTAATTCTAAATACATAAACAGCTACAATTGAAATCAATTACAACTTATGAGTTTTTTTTTATAAGCAAAAGGTGAGTGAGATAGTCTATCAATTAAGCAATTCATAAGGTTAAGATTCTGTATAGCTGAATCCTTTGAGTAGAGTTCAATCAAGTTTTGATCTGGGATAGTGAGCACCTGGATTTAGGCTTTCTGTGGGTACAGATGGTTGAGATTGGTACGGTGATGTGATTAAAGTCTAAACTGTCCCCATGTCTGGTCCACCAACCAGGGTTGACCAGTGCGTTTATCATCCTCTTTAATTTTACACAGGGTACTGAAGAAGAGTTTATCAATGGGGTCATCACAACCTTTATTGAATGTGATTATACATCTGACTGACCAGATTGAAAAGTTAATAAACATGGCAAGACGTATCAATGGAATGTTTCTTTTTTCGAATGCAGGCTTGAGCATGATGTAGGCAGGATCTGAATTGTTGGTTCTATTCAGTGCTAGGTTACGTAGGTATGTTCATGATCCACAATAATCAAGAATATGGATCATAGACTCCTCCTGTTTCATGCATAAAAGGCAGAGGGGGTCGATATTATATCCCCTTTGATAACAAAGGAAGGCTGCAGTAGGAAGAGCCCCCAGGTTGACCTTCAGGAGAAAGTCAACAAACTTGGGACTTAGTTTGAGTAATTTTGTTATCTTTGAGAGTTGTGGTATTCCAATTGGAAGTACATTACCGGTTTTGGTTTTGCCCTCTGAAACCAATTGGTAGACTTTCCAGTAGGATAGTTTATTTTGGAATAGTGAACTCAATGTTCTAATGTTTTGAACAGTGATAGACACTTGATGTTGGATCCAAAGTTTACGCAGCTTAGGAGGGGGCCAATCAGTAGGATCCACCTCTATTAGGAAAGGGCATTCCATCTCTAGGTTATCTTTAAAGATCTTATAGAGAATGTTATGGGTTCTTTGGAGATAGAAGAATGGAGTCCGAGACCATTGAGGAGTTTGTTTGAAGCATGTTCAGACTGATGACAGGAGCTTTGCTCCCCCAGCACAATCTCCTGCATAGGGTTTTGATTCGTTTGGTAAATCTAATTGTTGGGGAGAAACCGGCCAAGTAATATAAAATTTTGGGTAAAACCACTGAATTTAGGAGGGCTACCTTCCCAAACAGAGAAAGATAAACCTTGGATAATGAAGTAATAAAGCCTTCAATCTTGTTGATTAGGGAATTTTCCAGATCTCTCTTCATGATGGAAGGGGGAAAGGCCAGATGGAACTCAAGAAATCTTTGGGGGGAGGCCTCAAACCAGTCAGAGATCTTCTTGCCAGTGAGGATCGTCCAGATATCCGACTTCTCTCTGTTAATGCTGAGACTGAATTCGCTTGCAAACTGGTCCAAGAGTTTCCTGAGCCCCACCAACTCACTCTGGGATGAAAGGAAAACTACCACATCATCCATATATGAGATGTGGCGTATGTTCTCCTTCAGCATAGGTATTGCAATTCCAGGGAAAGAAGCCTCTATGCGTAACAGCAGTGGGTTGATGTAGGCAGCAAAGAGGAGAGCACTCAGAGGTGAGCCCTGTGGGATGGAAATACAGGGCCGAAATTCTGGGGCAACTCTGCCATCCAAAGAGAGAAATATTTCATGATTTTGCAGGAGGTTCTCTATTTTATTTTTATTTTATTCTTATTTTGTGGCATACGTGTATATGGATAAATGTTGTGTTGAAGGGAATAAGAAAAATGAATAAAATCAAGAGATTTTCAAATATTTTAAAATATGAAGAAAAAAAGAAAGGAATTTTGCTTACCTTCCACGAATCAATTAGTCGAATGGACTGTATTGTTATTGAAACGTATTATAATTAATAGTTGGATTCATATTTAAATTAATAATATTAATATATTATCAAGCTTCAAAACTTTGTGGAAATGATTTTTGTGTTAACAGGTGGAATGTCCATTATGAAATTAAATTCTTGAGGATCCTATTGTCTAATTATCGAGGTAAACAACAAAGCGTAATTAGAGGGAATTTCCAAAAATAGCAAAAGTTAAGACCAAGTTGCTAAGTGGTTTTTCTTTTGTGTGCATATTGAGTAAAAAGATTTTTGGCTAAAGATAAAAAAAAAAAAGATAAAGCATTGTTGAGAGAGAGGACATTTTGTTTTTGGCAGTTGGCTATAGACTATTGCAGAGAGAAGGTAGAAAGCAATATATTGCAAAAAGAAGAGATTTATAAAAATGATTATTTTTGACCAGAAGAAAGGAAAGATATATATAAAAGAAACTCCATGAAACGCATGGGGTAAAGTTCTCATCATGCTGGGGGTCTATGTTAGACTCCAGATCCTTCTGTACCTTTGAGGCCATGCAAGATATTAAGAGACAGATTGCCCTAAATATTATATATAAAAAAGAGAGAGAGAGAAAACATGACAAATGAATCCTGCGCCTGACGTTTGCCATTCCACAGATCTATCATGGAATGATGAACTTCCTTAATAAAACATTGAATTGGAAGACAAAATGGACTCGCAATTTTATCCACATTCACCCAAGGAATTAGAATAGAAGTAAAAGAATTAATAACTACAAAGAGTGCACTCTGAAACATTTAATTTAATTACAAAAACTCGTCAAAACAGCGGTAAATATATTTGCTATTATTTCCAATCTTTAAATACACAAAAATCAAAGTGTAATAACTTTATATGTATTTTATGTAATAGATTTTATTTGTTAACTATAACATCCTGTAAACAGAATATCATGTCGTATACACATGTGTGCCACTTTATAATTCTATTCGAATAAACATAAATAGATTTTAAATTTAACAAAACAAACTTTATTATTTTTTTTTGTTTTGTTGTCTCTTTTACATTTTATTATATATACTGTATTTTTTTTGGTTTGGAATGCGTATTGTATGTTTTGAAATAGATTCCATTTTTACTTTCTTAAGAGTGCGTGTTGATATATGTTTATGTGTTAGATAAAGGTAAAAGAAAGGGAAAGAGAGATTTTAATTCACCTACCGTTTCTTCTCCGGTGTGTTATGCCACCACCCCTGAACATAAGCTAGTATAAATTGGGCAAAAGCTTAAAAGTTATTGAATAAATTTATTGTTAGTGAATTCTGTGATTCTTGTTAAATAGCAAGAATGGCGCTTGGGTCATAGCTCATAAACGCAGACATTTGCACAATGAGAGAGTTACTTAAGTTTGGAAGGGACTGAATTGGATTAATTTACGTACATCCATGTTTGTATTTGGCAGCCGAATTCCTTTTCTTCACCCTTGAATTACCGAATATTAGGAAAACTTCACAAAAAGGGAAGGATGACTCAAAACATGGGAAAATTTCGTACGGAAGGAGATGGTCGGAGCTATTAATACGATAAATGCGTACGCATGTCTAGTCACCCTCTGGAAAGAAATGCACGATCAAAAGTCAAATCTCAATAACTAGCTGATAATATATATAATATAAACGTGATATATATAATAGATATAAAGTGTGGTAAATGAGGGAAAGTGCATTTTAGTTACAGTAGTAGTGAATGAACTATTAAAAAGTGATGAATAATTTATATAATTATTAAAGAGTGATTATTGTAAATAAGTATTTACTAAAAACATAATTCTAGTTAAGTTTATTTTAATACTATGATGTAAACAGATGGATACATATACTTTGAAATGCAGTGTATATGTGTATGATAATCATATCACCACATATACTGATATACAATACCTACCCATACATATTTGAAATATAAATTCACATGTACTCTAGTATACAATAAATATATATATTAACATACCTGCTGATACACACTATATATTTATATCAAATACACTCATTATTACAAAAATAATTGTTTATGAAATCAATTTCATGGAAATATTTTATTACAATTTTTGTTGCCCTAATTCGCAATTGACAATTTAAAAGTAAATTAACAACCTTAAATAGACTATTATAATATGTTTATATAACAGGGGGCACATGACACCAGAGTAATATATTGCTCAGTTATAAAAGCAAAATGGTTAAATTGTTTATTTCTCAAGAGTTCATAAGAAGTTCAAGTACTGGATATGACAGAATTGGAACTATGATAACATGGACATTAATCAGCATTCTATCTTTATTAAATAGGATATTACTTTGTCATAATAATTGTCAATGTAACATTGTGTGATTAAAAGATATAAGTGAATAGAATAATTAAATTTTTTTGTTTAAAATTAGATTTAAGTGTCTAGGCAATAGGATATAAAGTTATCAACATGATCACTCCCTAATAGATATCAGATGAAATAGAAATCCCACACTATTTTTTAAAGATTCATCTTGTTTATTATATTATAAAATTAAAGCTCAGTAAAATAAAGACTTTTATAAGTTTTTGTGAATACAGGATTTAATCAGTACTATGAAAATCATCTCACATTGATGATTGTCTTGACTTTGTGCACAGTTTATTTTTAGGTAGCAGCTATTTATTCTACTATATGAATATCCTAATGCCTCACTGATAAAAGCCAGAGCTAGAAACAGTTCTAAGGATAGGGATGATCTGAAAAGCTTGTTAAGAGCTATTTGCATGCTCATTATATAATATAAGATATAGAAGATTATATGAAATGTTACTATATTTTTCTAGAAAGAACATAATCTCACATTCTTAATTTCAGATCAGCTATTTTAATATGCAATTTGTAATATCTGTGTTATTATTAGAGATAAAAATAATTTTGAAATCAGTGCCTACAGTAGTATGATATATTTCACTAGCATGATGAAGGCCATAAAACATCATGTTACAATTATTTATTTTTTAATTTTTTTACAAACACTATACTGATGCTTATTAAAACAAATCAGATTTACCTTGGACTCTTATTTACAACTAAAATATGTTTAAAACTAGTGATAGTTATAAGTAATTGAATGATTTATTGCTCAGGTGTTCATAAAAAATCCAAGCAGGAACAGTGGGAGAACCTTAGACTACAGAACTCTCATTTTTCTAAATCATGCAACCAAAATAATTGAATAGTTTATTGCATGGAAGTTTATAAGAGTTTTGAGTGCAAAAAAAGTCAGAGCTGAAACCACAATGCACGAAACTTATTTATTGGCTGCTATTATATGGATAAGTTGATTAAATATTGCCAATGTATCTGAAAAAAAGTACATTTGTTTGCGAGTGAAAATTTTGAACGTCAATCTGACTTGGTTCAAATCTTAGATGTGGCATATCAAGGGTTATTCTTTACTAGGGAGAATTATTATAATTATTTGTTTTTATTCTTGTAAATATTCAAATAATTTTAGGTATTAAAGATGAACGTTTTCAAATAAGTTATTATTATTTTTTTCTTCTTTCTTTTTTCCTTTTTTTAAAAAGCAAACAACATGTTAGTACTTGACAGGAAAATGTAAATGATCAAAGTCATCCACATTTTCTTTTACTGCATGTCAATAAGAAGATAAGTTACATTTCAAGAACACCCATTGATTTAACAGCTTATCTGCTGTGTAATGAATAAAATATATATATATTTTTTTATGATATCTGTTTTTACTCAGATTTTTACAACTTGAAAACGTGAATTTAAAACAACGTGAGATCTTATACTTTTAAATATATATGACTAAAATCTGCTTGCATATAATTATATGGATACAGAAATGCACAGAAAACATACATTAGATTGATACTAATAAAAGTGATGATCATTTTACTGCTGAATATTTTTGCATTATATATATATATATAGTTTATATGTTTTAAAAAAATAAAAATGTTCATATTTTATATATATGTAGTATGAAATGAATAAACAGTCTCATGTAACCATACAAATGTATCTCTACCAAGGACAGAAAAAAAAATCATAAGATTAATTGCTTGAAGGCATGTGATATCTGAGTGTTCTAGCGACAGATCAAGCATTTAACAATTCTATTTTATTAATACATTAGTATTCTTTCATTCACATTACATGCCTAAGAATTAATTTTAGAGTCGTTAGTTCTGAATTTGCTTTTTTAGGATTGCACTAAAGTACACAGAGTAAACAAAGAAGATAATAACTGATTAGTAAGGATTTTTATGATTTTTCGTTTTACATTTATCATGTAATTGATAACAATTAAATGCTTTTTCACTCACTGCTTGAAAAAAGTTCTATATCTTAACTTTTTTTTTGAATTCTTAGTTATCTGAAAAATTTACTTCATTGTATTTAACTTTTTGATCATTCTATTTTTCTTCATATATAGCTATCTTTAATTTATCCATATCAGTAAAAGGCTTCCCTGTGAGCTTGATACTATTTGACTCCTGAATAATTTGTGAGCATTTGGTTTAGCTACTAGCAGCCAAATATTATGCCTTCTTGAAACCCAAAAGTGTTTCCCAAAGTTTACTTGACAATATTTCAATCCTAACATCATGGGTATATCACATGCATTCTGTCATCAATTTCTTATAAGGTTTTACATATAAAATTATAAAACTAATTATTCAGTCATTTCTTAATTTAAATTGCTTACTAATTAAATCACCATTTGCCAATATTATTTTTCATTTTTCACTTTATGTATTGCATCTTTTTATAAAAGTATTAATATTACTGAAATAGAATATATTTTTATTGTTTCATGGCATGTTCTGATTTCTTTTGGAATGGTATTAACACTTAACTTTTCAGGAGATGGGGTACTTCCAATGGAATTTGAATAGATAGTAGTCTTATTGCAGTCATGTAGTAAAGTCTTCCAAATTATTAGTAAGAATTACATATTTTTATTTTTATAGATAGGTGGCAGAAATTTTCAGCAAATTATAAAGCCCTATAGTTCAAGGGTTAAATGAGAAATCTCAATTTTTAAAAATGGTGATACTTAATTACATTTTATTTATCAAACCGAAACAATTGTAGAAATATGTTTTGTTATCATGTAGTTTTTTTTTTGTTCATTTAAATTCTATTTTTATTTAATATATATAATAAATTTATTTTTATAATTATATGATATTATTACAAAGAATAGAAGAGCAATACAGAGACTTCAGACTACTCAAAGAAGTATGAAGAGATGCATGTTGGGAGTAACAAAAAGAGATCGAAAACGCAATATATGCATAAGAGAACAAACAGGTGTTACTGACTCATTGAAAAAATTAAAAGACTGAAGTGAAGTTGGGCTGGACATATTGCTAGAAGAGTTGGCGATAGATGAACAATGGAAATTTTAAACTTGATTCCAAGAGATTGTAAAAGACCCAGAAAGAGACCACATGTGAGATGGATGGATGAAATAAGAAAGTGTGCAGGGGTGATGTGGAGAAGAGAAGCTAAAGATCAGAGAAGATGGATTGAACTTGGAGATACCTTCATCCTGCAGTGGATTGATATTGGTTGATGATAATGATGATTACAAGGAATAAAATTTATTTTGGTGGAAAAAAGAGAAAAAAATGTTACTCTTGCTAACATAAAAATGTCTTATTTTTTAACTTCCTCAAATAAATTTCTGACTTTTACAATATTTTTGTTCTTTTATTTATATTAAAAAATAATTTTAGTAATAAATTTGTTAAAGATAATTATATATTTCACCAAATACATTCAAATAAAAAGCTATATATATATGGAAATTAAATTTTGCAAAATTAGCCTCATTTTAATTGTAGAGATTGGTCATGTGAGTGATTAAAAAAATTCAATGGTTTATTGCTCTGGAGTTTGGGCATTGAAATTTACAGAGATAGGAGCACAAATGAAGAATTTTCAAATTTACATTTTGTCACTCCTACACAGAACTGAGCAAATGCATTAAATTTATTGATACGCAAATCAAAGGTAAGTCTGAATTAAATAATGATGTTGGTAAGAAGTCCAAGCTTCAAGTGAATGTGAAATCAATAGCAGTCGCAAAAGCTGTTCCTCTAATTTTCATTTTTGTTAGTTTATTAAGAAAGAGATCTTTCAATTTCTATCAGAAATATATGATTATAAATAAAATGTCATCTTAGAAACCAAAAAGGGAAACCAATAAAGATGATAATTCTTACGTTTTAAAGTGTTTCTTTTTGAATATTTTTAATGTAAACTATTAAAGAGGTAAGTATGCGTAATAGATGATGTGAGATATTCCAGTATCTCCATCCCCTTGCTACATAATAAGCATATTGCATCAATAGTATAAATTGTATTTTTCCAATCAGAAACACATTGAAGGATAAGGCTTTGAAATTTATTTTAATCTATTAATCCATGAATCTCTGAGTAATAAATCTATTATTCATAATGAGATGGACTAATTGATTGGAGATTGGTATTTGTGAAAATGAAATCAAATATTTTTTTAGTAAGTTTGTTCTTAATAGAGGATGATGTTTTAAGTAAAATAATATAAATTAGGGACTTGGTGGTGGGTATGAAGAGGAGATCAAATATTTTTTTAAATAAATTTGTGTTTTATAAAGATACATCTGATTAACATTAAATAAAAGCATTTATTTAATACTAAAATATGAATGGTTATCTTGACATCACTGTAAATTGTTTTTAAGCTTACCTGTATTTGTTTACTGTTTTATTCATTTACGATTATTTTCTTTTTTAAAAATTCGAGTGAAAATATTAATCATTTATTTATGGGTAGTGTTTTATATCTATTAGATTGTTTTTTTATTTTTTGATTGTCTTCAATTAAGTTTCCCAAATTTCATATTCTCAGATGTAAAATGTCTACAAAGCACCATAGTACCCCCCCCACACACACACACACACAATTGTAATATTTTATCATGTGTGTAATAAAATAAATGTTCAGGAAGATTATTTCAGAATATTAGTTGTGTGTTAATCTAAAAATAATATTTTTAATATTACCAATTTATTATAAGGAAAAAATAATATTTTTAATTAGTTTTAAAACAATTTGAATTTAATAATAGCATATTTAATATGGAATTGAAATATGCCTATGTGGTTGAAAAGTTTTTAACAAATGTATTTTACCCGTTCTTGCTTATGAATCTGAGGTTTGGAAACTTAACAGAAGATCAATACAGAGACTTCAGACTACTCAATGAAATATGGGGAGATGCATGTTAGGAGTAACAAGAAGATATTGAAAACAAAATACAGGGGTGAGAGAACAAACAATTGTTGCTGATGTCATTATAAGAATTAAGAGATTGAAGTAGAGTTGGACTGATCATATTTTTAGAAGAAATGATAATAGATGAACATTAAAATCTTAATCTGGATTTCAAGAGATTGTAAAAGATCTAGAAAGAGGCTACAGATGAGATGTAAGGATAAAACAAAGAAGAATACTGAGGTGGTTGGGAGAAGAAAGGCTAGAGTTCGATGAACTGGATTGAACATGGAGAGAGCTTCATCCTACAGTGCATCAATAATCGTTAAAATGATGGTTATAATGATTTTAATAGCAGTAACATATATATTCTTCAATTTATTTTTTTAAAATATACTAACTTCATTTTGTGCGTGAGCGCAAACACGAACGTCTAAAAAAAGAGATATATAAATAAAATAGATATTAATAAAATAAAATGATTCACATTTTTTAATATGAGTAAATAAAACAAAATTAAATATATATATTTTAAAACAAATTTTTTGTTATATACACACATAAGTGTGTATAACAAAATTGATTGACAAAATTGTCAGAATATCTCTTGGAAAGTAATAACTTATTTTAGAGAGAGAGGAGAAGAGGATAAGCCGTATAAAAATATAATATTGGAAAATCATGGATAAGTTAATATAGATGTATGTGATCAATAAAGGAAGAAGTGTGTAGCCACTTGTTATAGTCGTACTAATATTGAATGAAAGTTTATCAACCTTGAAAGTCAGAGAACCGAAAAGAAAAATCAATATACTGAGAGATTCCTGCTAAGATGAGAATAACTGAATGTAAAAAAAAAATCATAGATACAAAATGATGTGTTGATAAAGATAAAAAGAATACATCTATATATGTAATTTTTTTAAAATTTTTATACTGCAAATAAACAAAATGATAATGATTTTAAATTAATTTATTATTATTTGGTATGTAATACTTTTTATGTCCAAATGAAATGCATTGTATATATTAAAAATAATTTTTATCTTTCATAAGGTAACGTTGAATTATTAACTAAAGTGCAAATTTAATGATTCTAAAATAATATTTGGCATAAAACATAAAAATTAAATGTTAAAAAACAATCAATCATCCCAATGCTGATTTGCCTAATCGTTTAAGGAATAAAGTTATTTCTGAACATTTATTACATATAGTGAGATCTGATGCAATAAAGGCTTCTTTTATGAATAAAATATACAACAAACGCTTTCTCTCTCTAAAGTATGATTACTACAATGGAAAAAAAAGGTGTAACAAATACATTTTTGTCATAGTTACAAATTTAGTTTACTTATGGTAGTTAATAATTTGTAAAGCGCATACTCATTACGTGAGTAATATATATTAAGACTATGCGCCTAAAATGCGACAGTAGGGACCTCTACAAATCTAAACACAAGATTAACGTTTTTGTGTTTAGATTTGTAGAGGTCCCTACTGTCGAATTTTAGGCGCATAGTCTTAAGGTTATAGTCTTAATATATATTATTTACTTATGATAATAATTTTAAGCATAATCATGAAAATCACTTAATATAGTAGTTAATATTATTATGAAACGAATTTTATTGACAAAATTATAAAACTATCAATAAATGGAAATCTTATGAGAAATATCATTAGCTGACATGAGAAATGCAAGTACAAAAGATGTTTAAGAAACTCTAAAAAAAAAAAAGAAAACTAGAAAGCTGATTAATGCCATTAAAAATAAGTTCCCAAAAAAATTAAATCATTTTTTTTAGTATAATATTTATTTTCCTCTTTGTTTTTATTTGTAATTCAAATTTGCAAACATTTGTCCGACTGCATGACAAATAAACATTTGCAAATTTGAAATTTATTAATCTAAATATATTTAAATTTTATTAATCAAAATATATGTATAATTTTAAAAGATTGTCATTAATTGTCAATGTTAGCCTGAAATAAAGGTTAGAATCTAGAGGCAAGGAAAAAAGTAATTTTCAAATGAGAAAGTGTAAGTAAAAAGTGATTTATAATGGAGTAAGTTTGTTTAGATTTCATTACGATGCTAGAATAACAAAATGTAACATCAAAAAAATAATAATTTCCAAATAGAAGAAATTTTCTGTAATGTAAGTTTGTTTAGCTTTAACTAAAAAACTGAATGTAGAGTCAAAAAAAAAAAATTTCAAGGAGGAAAATGAAACCAACAATATTTTTAATAATGTTAGTTTAACTTTCATTGTGATGTCAAAAAAATTGTTAGAACTTAGCATCAAAAAAAATTCCAAGAGAGAAAACAAGAATTCTGAAATCAATGCATTATTTTCAATTTTATGTTTTTAAAAGTTGAATATTCATTTCATTGAATTGCACAGTATATATAGAAATTAATTTTATATGTATATTTATAATTCTTCATTTTAATTACTGTCTAATTCTATACTAGTAATTATTTTTTTCTAATAATGTAATGTTATATGAATTTCTAGTCTTGATTTTGTATTACATTTCTTTTGTTTAAAATGTTATTTTGTGTGGCAACTTTGCTCTAGGTTGTGAACCTGGTATGGATTCCCTCTAAATGCATATATTTTAATGTACTACACTGAATGGACCTTCTGGAACTTATTGAATTTATTACAGCAATTTCTGCATCATCTGGAATTACTATTAAAATTTTCTATCATTATTAGTTATCAATCGAAACACAGTTTCTACACATATACTTACACCTACTCCCAAACTTTTCTGTTCTTTGCTTCTTTTTTTATATACTCTAATTGTTTTATTTTGGGTTTTTTTTTCCTATCAACTTTTTTTCTTTACTTTTAAACATCAATACATTGTTTATAAGTAAGACCTCTGTTCTCAAATATAAATCCAATTCATGTCCAGCATGTTATCAAATCTAATATACCATCATCACTAATCTTCAGATAAATCCAATTCACTTTCTCTTCCCCTTCTTAATTTTTCTTAAATAATCTCTTTTCATTACTATTTTAATATGTCAACATTTTCTAGTCTAATTTTTTTTTAATTTATCTTTATTCTTTTTTTTAAATTTAAATCTCAAAAAACTTCAATCTCATTCTTTTTCCTTTTTGTAACAGTCTAACATTTGTTTCATATAAAATAAATTCAAACAATTGTCTAGTCAACCAGTTTTTTTTTAATTTGACTGTAATGAACCATAATATAATCTTTACTTTTATTAAGTCTGTGTAAATATAATAATATCACTGTTTTCATCATATAGGTAACAGCTGTTGCATTGAAATCATTAAAAGCATTAACTTGTAATATTTGCCTACATAACTGTCACTCATCTTTTTTCACTTCTGTTTAGTATAAACTTTTTGGACTTGAATTTATTTATTTGTATTTCAATATCTACAAGCATTTCCATACTATCATAAAATTGCTAGAACAAACATTTTTACATTGAGTATTAATTTCGTCCTAATGAAAATATTTATTTAATTATTCCTCTTTCTTAATATTAAAATTAAATGTAAAATATTTTTTAAAGGTCATAAATGCTAAAAGATTTTTGCCATAATCTGGTATAAAATCACTAAATATTTATATTTTAGATTAAGATAATGAAACAAAATTCAAACTAAGTAAATAAATTGGTCTACCATTGAAATATTTTAGGCAGTTATTTTAGTAGAGAAAATTTTAATATTAAATTATGTGAGTGGTAAAGTGTGACATATGTAAACCAAAATGTAATAATTTGGTATAGATAAATTCTGAGAAAATGATGAAAACATTTGTAAGAAATTAAGACCTGGGTTTGACTAATAAGTGCTGGTACTACAAAAATTGGTAGAATAATGGACTCTGAAATTCAAGCTTCTAAGTGCTCAGCTATTCTATTTGCAGTGCACTCCAGCAATAAACTATTTGATTATTTTGTAATAATAATAATAATAATAATAATAATAATAATTATTATTATTATTATTATTATTATTATTATTATTATTATTATTATTATTATTATTTGTCATACAAACAAATATCAATTTCAAAAAATAAAAAAGTGAACAATCAATAATAAAAAAACACTTATATTGTAAAGCAACATATGATATATATTTTTATATGAAGAGTGTCTAAAAGTGTTTAAGCATGAAACCTTAAAACTAATAGTATAGAGCATTTAGAAGATTACAAGGGATTGGCTTCCCCCTGTGTTATATTCAAAAATATTTTCTTATGACCTTAATGCGTCAGTAATTAATTAAGTAATCCTTGTACATTTAATTAATAATTTGGTTAAAATATTTAAACACATTTATTGTAATCATTATTTTATTTTGAAATTTTGGTTTTTAAAAGGTATTCTATAATGCAATTTACATCATCTTTGTTACATTACAAACATATTAATAAACTAAAATAATAAGAATTTTACTGTTTTTGATTTAATTTAATCACATAAATAATGTACAGCAGTATGGTTTGTAGTTTGCTAGCAGTAGTTGATGGTTTTTTAACTAAAGATTTCTATATATAAGTAATATAAAAATTTACTTTACAAATAACATATTTCAAGTAGCAATATTTGATTACAATACTCAATAAATAGAAAAGACACTTGTTTGCCATTTCCAGAAAATGGATAATATAGGAGATAGTTTTGCATACATTTGCATATTATGACGTTAATAATCTAAGAGACTATGATTATGGAATAACAAAACTCTGAAAGCACTTAGTCTGCAGAAATTATGATATTAAAAGCCTACTGAAATTATTATATAAAAAACTTTCATAGCAATCCATCAGCATGTTATTAATAATCTTTCAATAAATTCATAAATTATTTAGAATCATTTTTATTAGATTTTTTTATTATTATTTTAATCTAAATGCAAGCTTTAATTTTTATTAAAAATCTTTTTTTTTTTTTTTACTATTTATAGATGCATTATTCATCATTTTATTTAATTATATGTTTCCATCAGTCATGTATAAAGTGATGTACTTTTAAAACCATAATCATCAGCCTGGCATATCGTATAGTTTGCGGATATTGAATAAAACATGCAAATGACTTTTAATATGTGTTTTGACTTAGCTAGTCTTTTTAATCAGGCCATGTTATTTTGATTTTTTTTTTCATATGTCAAAGCATCAGTTGGGAAGCAAACCCAGGACAACTGCTTGGAAGGCAGCTATGCTAACCACTAGGCCACTAATGCTTGACTTGTTATTTTGATATTTGTTACTTAAAGATTTACTGAAGACACTAATTCAATTGAAAAAGTCATTCATACATTTGTCCCAATTTTTCAGTCATAGGTTTGAGGCAGAGAAGTGATAATTGTGGTTTTAAAAAAAAGTAAGTACTTATGAATTACTTAATTCGAGTCTATTCTCGTCATATATATTTGTATAAATATGTTTTTAAGTATCTTCATTAATAGATAAATAAAGTCTTATTTGGGTTATCCTATGTTTTATCTATTTTTAATTTACATTTCAATAAAAATAACATTTATCCTTAGGAAGGCTAAAGTTTTAATAAAGAATTGTCATGTCTGAAGTAATAACAAGATTGGGCATTATTATTTAACACATAATAGTTCTTCATTAAAACCTTAGCCATAACAAAGATGAATGTTTCTATTCACAAAAAAAAATCATAAAGATTAATGTTATTTTATCAAAACATCTTAAATTAAAAGAAAAGAATATACAATATAAACCAAATAAGACTTTATTTTCATCAAATAACTATGAAAATTTTTGATATAATACATTATCACATAAAAATTAACATGTTATTTTTATACAGTAACTAAGAATATTATAGCTCTTAATGTATTAAATATTTTATGCTCTAAATTTATAATACATAATACATTGAGTCTTTGGTGATTATCAATATTTAATGGAATTTATTAATGGTTAAAAAATTTGTTTGTATTAATCTCATTCACTCATCAACATATATTGTTTATATTATCCAAGTTCTTTGATGTATTGCAAGTTTGAATAGTTAATAGTAGTTAGACAGTAGTTTCTCTTAAATCTGTAAGTAGCACTATTCTATAGATATCCTCATATTAATTTCTAGTTTATGATCTTTATCAATAAGAACTTTTAGATCTGGATCTAAAATATCTGGACTTTGGGAGATTTATTGTATCTTTCATCTATCAGCCACTTTTCATTTGTGTTTTTTTTACAGTTGAGTTACCAATATAAAATTTAAAAACATTTTAATGTTTTAAAACTAAATACTTACATAGTTATTTAGATTTGATATCAGCTTATTATATATTTCTTTTGATATTCTCAGGTTTTAATAACTGTAGGCCTCTCTATTCTTCAGCTAGGATTGGTATTTATAAAAGTAAAAAAAAATCACACAATTCCAATTGAAATGACACTTTTCAGAAACAAGTTATGAATATTTCTGCAATTCTACTATCTATTTAATCAGAACTGAAGTACTATAAATAAAGTCGCTTCATCTGTAGTGATGTGATGCTGGATTTACTCGGTTATGAAAGAGCAATAAATAATAAAAAGACAGATAAGATCAGAGAAAGCAGTACATCTCTGAGCATCTAATAAAATTATATTTTTTAAGTAATAACTAAATTTTTTTCTCTATCATTAATGATTAACTTCCACATAATAAAATTGATTTAATCAACAAAGTATTGTTTAAATGAACAGAATTAATCACTCTCATAACAAAAATAATAACAGAGTAAGTTGTATATTCATGTATGCACATGTTTGTTTTTTTGTATTTAATTATGTTAATTTATGTAGTAGTAGTAGTAGTAGTAGTAGTAGCAGTAGCAGTAGCAGTAGCAGTAGCAGCAGTAGCAGCAGCAGCAATACTACTACTACTACTACTACTACTACTACTAATAATAATAATAATAATAATAATAATAATAATAATAATAATAATAATAATAATAATAATAATAATAATAATAATAATAATAATAATAATAATAATAATAATAATAATAATAATAATAATAATAATAATAATAATAATAATAATAATAATAATAATAATAATAATAATAATAATAATAATAATAATAATAATAATAATAATATATTTGTGATTTTATCATTATTATATGTTTTAGTATTCAATTTTTCTTCTAGAAGACAAATTGTGTTATTTTGGCAATAGAGGACAGCAACAAAATAATAACACTTGATTTTGTCTAATATTAGTTTATAATTGATTTTCTTAATGTAATTGCTAGTGGCAGCTGATTTGTTGAAATTTTGTTTTCTTTTTAAAATTGCATGAAAACTAAGCATGATGTCAACAGAAATCCAAGCATTCATTGTTGTATGAATTCTTCTTTCAAATGATGTATTGCAAGTTGAAATCAGACAAAATTTGATTTTTTTATTAATAAGTTCATTTAATTTTTTTTTCTGCTCAGTTTACTAGATTGCACAAAAAAGACAAAGGCAAAGTTTCTTTATTGGATAGACTCATTGCTAAAATGGATTAAAAATCTGCCACTGATGATTCCCATTTCAATGCCTTTATCCCGATGAAAACATAATCAAAATATCACATCATAAATATTCAATTTTAATTGTTTAATTATTTGAATAGTATTTTAATTTTTTAATTATTTAATAAATGGTATAATTTATTAATATGTTCACATTTATATTGGTGTGTCTATGTAGTATATAAATTGCATAATATTAAATCATTTATGCTCTTTATTATACAGTATATAAATTTGTACTCAAATATAACAAACGTGGTTTATGTATAACATAATTTTGAAGCTCTGATCTAAGTTTGAAGCAACCTTATTTTATAGACATAATGATTCTCAAATGGTTAATAATTTATTAGTATGTTTATATTTGTATAAGTGTGTTTGTGTTTGCACTTGCATGTCTATGTTTGTATAACAAGTAATGATTTTTATATATAAAAATTATAGAGCAGTGCAATGTAAATTTTAAGATTGTTTATCAGATGTACAGAAAGGTTGCAGTTGATAAAGCAATCACAAAATTTACTGGGCATAGGACCATGTGAAAATATAAAGACTTAAAATCAATAAAGAGAGATTTCAAATGTGTGTGCATGTGGTGATAGCCACAATGGTTATGTATATACCATATGGAATTGTATGCAGAAAAAAAATCAAATTCTAATTATTGTCTATATCTTGGTACTCACGCTGTGGAGTCAGTAATTTTGCCACATCTTGCATCACATTTTTTCAAGTCTATAGCTAGTAAATCTCTTTGGGGCAATAAATATAACAAGATAGCATCATTGGTGTGCATAAAGAATATAAACATCACTGGTATACACAAAAAATATAAAATGAAGAAATGAAACTCATTTTGTCATTGATACAGACAGCAGCCTATAATCTCTAGTTTTAGATAGACAAGGAGACAATTACTGTGATAACAAATGCATATCCACCTTCTGGAAATGATTTGTTTTGTATCTTTTATTACAATGAATCTTTTTCTTATAGAAGCCTTGAGATTTGTTAACTTTTGGGGTACAAGATAAAAATGAAGAATTCTTTTGTGACTAATTTTGGAGATTCTGAAGCTATGGATTATCTCTGGTAAGAAGTATTATACATGGTTTTAATGATAATTTTGGGAGGAATACCAAGAAATTATCAATAAAGATGAAAATTTAAACTTAATTAATGATAAATTAGAAATTATGAACAAACAATAAAATAATAATTATTTTGGATGTTGAAATTTCTGTTTTTACCTTACTTTTTTTACAGATAATCACTATTTGTCTTAGTCTTATTGTTTTCCTTGGTTTTTCTAGGTTCTATCAATGTAACAGTTTTTGCTCTAACATTATGAAACTGAAGTTATAGTGAAAATTGTGTCTGAAATCAGTTTTTTTTAAATTAAATATGGCGTCCAAGTCAATTAAACTAGTTAATTTTAAATCTACATTACAAACGTTAATGAAATTCTATGGCTAAAATGCACATTAATTATTGTTACATGCATTTTTTATTTTATATAAATAATATTGTCCTTTAAATAAATATATTTACATCTAAAAATGAAATTATTTCAAATAAAAATGCTGATTTATAAAGTTTATATTCTCCTAATATATATATATATAGAGAGAGAGAGAGAGCGAGAGAGAGAGAGAGAGAGAGAGAGAGTCAAACTAATAATTTGTTTTATATTTTTCATAAACTTCCAAATTATTGGCACTTCCATTTTTCCAGTAACTGTATTTTAAAGAATATAACATTATACAAAGGAAATAGTTACAGTTTCTCTTTCTCCTTTTTTTTTATAGTTTCTTTGAACACATAATCAGATTTTATCTCAGTTGAATATGAGATTTAAAAAAAGCTCCTACAATTTAAATCTTTTTTTGTATGAGTCATGTGATACTTTATATATATTAAGAATTTATCCTTACTATTTGATAATAAAACTCAATCTCTAGAGACTTTGAGTTTCTCAACCATTTTTTTTTCTATAAAAACCAACCACATTAGCGCAGAAATTCGTTAGTATTTATTATGTACACATAACAATATATATATATATAAGTGGTTTATTATGTACACATAACAATATATATATATATAAGTGGTTTCACTACCCACAATTAGCATGCCTAGTGATTAATTCTTGCTCACAGTTCCTCTAAGAGGATGCTATTGGGGAAAAAGTATTTGTATTGTTAAACATTGTTTAAAGATTGTTTTTACTTGTTTGCCCATATAATAATCATTATTTTTTTAAATGTTTTTCTTCACTGTAATATGCACAATAACTTGTTTTAAACAAAATATTTAAGAATTTAAATTTGTCACTTTGATATATAACATTACAAGCACTGACTTTAGATTATAACAAACTGTAGAAAGTAATCACCCTTTCCTAAAAAGCATCACCATTAAACAATGGTTTTCAATCTGCAAGGATATTCTCAACCCAGTTACAAGATAGAGACTTTAAAGAAATAAGAGTGGTTGTCTTATTTCCGAACTTAAATGAAATTATATGAGCCAATTTTAAGTATCTAGAAGTGAGAGCCCATTTCTTATTTTTAATATTCTTATTATTACTTCTAAAAATTTTAATTTGTTTTGCGTTAATAAATGATGTTAAATTATATAACTAATATATATTAAGATTATAACCTTAAGACTACGTGCCTGAATGTGACAGTAGGAACTTCTACAAATCTTAACACAAGATTAATGACTTTAAAGAAAAGAGTAGCGACTCTTATCTTGGACCTACTTTTTAATTATATAGGCGAATCTAAAGCATTTTGATTTGAGAGCGTGAAGCTATTATCTACTTCACTGATTAAGTCCACAATTTCTATACCAGCTAATGTACACAAAATCTTTTGATTTATATAAGTGCTGTATTTGTAGATTGTAACAAACTATAGAAAGTAATTATCCTTTCCTCATAAGCTCCATTCTTTACAGATTGAACACCATTGCTTAACAGTGCTTGTGAGGAAAGGATTATTACTTTCTATAGTTTGTTACACTTTAATATATGTATGTAATAATTCAGAAAATCCTCCATTAACATAAATGTAACAAAACACACACACACACACACATATATATATATATATGCTTTCTGAAGTATGCTTAACTATAAAATATAATACAAATTCAATTTAATCTACAGCATTTTCAGTGAGGACCATCATAATCATGGCTTTTATGTCCTAAATTTAAAGATTGTTTTAATAATGTTAAAATTAGCAATATTTTTTTTAAAAAATACCTTAAATATTCCAAATAAAACATAATTGGACCCTAATTTTTTTGTTTATAACATTATGATAATTACCAATGTACCACACTTATTTTTCTTGAGTGATCTTGCTCTACATAAACAAGCTTATTTCTTTACAAGTCAAATGTGTCCATGCTCCATTTTATGATCAAAAAATACTGAGATGGCTGAATTTTTTTTAACTGTCTAATTTTTGTTTATTTTGGCTTGAAATTGACTGTAATGCATTAAAAAAACTCACCAATTTATTGCATTGAGCAGCATATACAATTAAATTTTATCTTTTGTTTTATTTATCAATCTGTTTAATTAAATTAGTTGACATCATTAAACCCTTTATTAAAATTTTGATTATAGTTGTTTCTTATTTTTATTGTAATTGCAAATATATATTGCAAAGCAACTCAAGGCCTATTATTTTTTATTATTATTCCATCTGATTCATAATTACTATTTTAATTAATTTATAAATGATTTCTTTTTTATATATAGTTTCACTTAAATCGTCTATATATATATATATATATATATTACACTTTTTAACTGATACACATCTACATAAATGATAGTTCCAATTTAGAAAATCCTTAAAAGCAAAAAGTTTACAAGACATTGGAAGTTTTAATTAATAAATATAGAATATAAAAAAGGATAAAAAAGTTATATAATATTTAAAAGGTAATAAATAGATGATGATTATAAGATGTATATATAGAATTAAATTATATATTCATTTATATTTGTATTTAACAAAGAATGTAAATTATATATTCATTTATATTTATATTCATATGTTTGTATTAGTGTTGTAGTTCTGAAGAAGGTTGTTGGGGCAATTGAAACTGTAAAGTGTAAAAGAGGGTGGTAAATAAAGCATTGTATACCAGTAGTAAAGTGCATGGATGATTTAGTATTATATGACATTGGAATCTGTGGTTGTGGGTATATAGTGAATGTCTGTAATCTCAAGTGATTTAATAACCATTTTGTAATGTAATTTTTTTTATTTCTATTAGTAATTATATTCAAATATTTTAAACTTTCAGTACCATCTTATTTTCAAAAGTTCATTATCAGATGCCACACATAATTTTCTATACATGTCTGTTAAAACAAAAGATCCACACAAACACATCATCAAAATATCTTTTATAAATAAAATTTCCATTTTTCTTATGAATTTTCTATCTCTGCAAGAATTAAGCTACATATAATGCCAATATTTTGGAAGCCCTAATGGCTAGGCTTAATTAGTTTTATAATCTTATTCATTGTAGCATCATAAGCAAAACATATAAGATTAAAAAATAAAACTGTCGTTATTAATTTATATATGTATAATTGGGTATACTAAAACTACGTAATTTGTTTTAGGTTCTAAAATCTTCATTATAATATCTGTTCATTCTAGTCTGCCTTGATATGTATGTATCTATAGACAATCCATTTAAGACCCGTGATCTAAAGCAAATTGCTACCCACCACATTTAAACAAAAATATATATGTATAATACAAAATCAAAAATGTCTGCTTAAAAATAATGTGAAATTAATTTAATTTTTATATATTTTAAATATGCGTAAATATACAAAGCTTAAACAGTCTTTCCCTAAAGCTTAAAGTATATATTACTATATATTAAAACAATATCATAAATACATTAGATATTTAACTTTTCCACTTTTTTACTTGTAAATTATTTCTTTATGAATATCTAAATTTATATATTTTTATTTTTATTTTGCCTGACTCATATATATATATATAGTAGAGTATATAATTAAAAAAACTTTTTTTTTTTTTACTAAAGTCATAAACAGTCAGATAATTATACAAAATTGATAATTATAAATATAGGGGATTTGAACTCAGACTTTTAAGCACCCTTCAACTATCCACACTATCTCATACAACTGATACACATAACCACATACATATAAAAAAAATAATAATCACCAATATATGTATTTTGTGCTAAACCAATTGAATTTTTACAACCTTAATAAAAATGTCTGGTACTCTAATACACAAAAGTCTGAAAACATTTTGTGCATGTATACGCTACTTCAATCCATAGTACTGTTTCATTTTAGTTGTAGCAATAGCATATTTTATAGAATCTTATGTTTAATATGTTGTAGAAGTTATTCATTATAGAATGTTTGTAACAGGCCTCATTCCATATATGTGCATATATAATAATAATGAATAGAAATTATGAGATTATATCCATATAAACAGAAATAACTTTTTGTTCTGATGTTGCCAGGAAACCATCAATTATTGATTAAAAATTCTGAATCTAAAAAAGTTTTTTCCATTAACTTATAAGAGTTTTTTGTTTTTTTCTCATTTGCAGAATATCAAGAAATATACTACCAATCTTTTGCATTCTCATCCTGTAAAAATAGCTTTCTAGATTTAAATCCTAATAAGAATTTGGGTTTGAAATGAAAGAGTACCTTTTTTTACTCTACTAAATTCAAAACAAAAAAAGCTGATTGATATTTCTTGATAACATTAAAAAATAAAAAGTTATTTCTGTTTATATGGATATAATCTTTTAATTTTCATTTTTTATAAAATTAAAAATCCATGAAAATATGTAATTCAACATACTACTGAACTATTTTTTAATTTTTTTTCTATTCTTCATGTATTTAATTGTTATTCCTTTAGAATATACACAATTTTGTTCTGATTTTGCTGTTGTAGATTTTTAATATATAAAAATGTAACTAAAAGTAATAAATGATGAATAAAAAAGAAGTCTTTTCATTATTATAACTTTTAACAGTTAAAAAAAAAAAAAACAATAGTCAATTACATTAATTAAAAAGAAGTCCTTAAATCTATAAGATAAATAACTTTTTTATAAGCTAAGAAAAAACATTGGATAGCACTTATTCACATATATTTGATGAGATTTGAAGTGAATAAGTAACGTATGATTAAAATTTATATTTATTTAAAAAGAGAGTGGAATGATTATTTATTTAAATGAGATAAAATCCGAGAGTTTACTTGTTAAACAATTGATAACATTCTTATTTCTATATACACTTACTTTTTATACAAATAGTCTCTATCATAATTTTATTCAAATTACTTTTAAAAACGATTTACTGTAGCAATCTTTAATATTTAGATATAAGTATAAAATAGTTAACCTAGATGTAATTAGAGGGCATTTGAATCCAGACCACTCCCTTCAGTCATCCACTCCATCTTATACAATGAATACTCATGACCACATAATGTGAAAAAAATAAATTACCTGCAATATACATATTTAATGTTTAACCAGCACTCATCAGTTTGTCTGAATCATCACCCCCCCCCCCACATATATATTTAATCAGTGTTTGGTTTATATTAAGGTAGCAAGTCTTCAAACTTTAATGGACTAGCTTCAATATTCTCCATGATATTGCAGACAAGTTATCTTTTTCACATGTATGTGGTCATGTGTATTTGTTGTATAAGATTGTATGAATGACTGAAGGAAGCTTGAAAGTCCAGGTTTAATTCCTCTCTAATTACATATAGCAATCTTTCAAAATGATGACCATTTTTTTATTTATAATAGATTATCAGTTATTTAAATCAGGTATTATCTTATAACAAATATAATAATTCATGCCAAGAAATAATATTTAATTTATTGTATAATTAAAAAAACTTCAATCATATAATAAAATGTATCAGAATAAATTAAAAAATAAACAAACATCATCTAAAATGCAATTCATTTACCTAAATTTTATTTAATTCTTTTATAATTACAATAAATTTATAATATTATTTCCCTTTTTTGAAATGAAGATTCCGACCCAAAAATGTTATTTATTATAACATTGCAAAAAAATTAATAATTATATAATAAAGCACCAAAATAAATTAGAAAATGTATTTTATGCTAACTAAAATGTATTTTCCTTATTTGCTTTATTTACTATGCTTATAATTACAATAAGTCATCAGCAGTATTTCAAATTTTATTTCAACAATACTGAAAAAATTGTTTTTCTAAATTGCTGTAGAATAATACAGATTTTAAACTTCTCCCTCGATAATTTAATATACAAATTAAAAAGCGTATGCAACACTTGAACGAGAAGCTATACAGATTCCAAAAAAAGCGCTTTCGAGGCCATTTGCCTTATATTCATATTACCGCTATGAATATGAGGCAAATGGCCTTGAAAGCACATTTGGAATCTGTATAGCTTCTCATTCAAGTGTTGCATACGCTTTTTAATTTGTATATTAAATTGCTGTAAAAAAATTAAAAGTTTTATGCCTTATGTTATTTTTTTAAAAAAAAAAAAACACAATTACATAATAAAGTACACTAAAATAAAATGTACAATATCCCAAAAATACACTTATTTATTTGTTTTATTTTAATTTAATATATAATTCTAATCATACATGTCTTTAATTCTATTTCATTTACCAATGTATGTAGTACTGAATAAAATTTATTAAATTCTAAGCCCTAGGAAATAAATAAGAAAAGCTTCAGTGTAGACTTATTTTAAATTGATGATATATTATTATTTACCATTTTTAGCACTTAGAATTTAATTATAATTCATTTAGGAAATGTTTATCAATTTATATAATAAAATTTATTATTTTTTTATACTTAAAAATTTAATATCACTTAGACTAAGAGCTTTAATCAACAACTGATTTCTTAACAAAAATTTATATACTTTTTTATGCTTACCTTTTTTTACTATAGCTGATAAATATATTAATTCAATCTATTGCTATTACTATTATTTCTATTAGTACTATTGCGACAATAATAACTTCAAGAATAACAAATAAAATAGTTTGAATTAAATTTAAAAAAATATATTAATATGTAATTGGATTGATACTACATATGGAAGAATTTGTGAAGTCCAATTTAAATACTGAAGCTCTTGCTTAATTACCTGTGACTATTGATAATGCGGAAAACAAAACTCAGTTTGGGAAATTGAATGGAACAGTTGCATTCAACCTATCATTTAAGTGTTATAAATATCAAATGATTTTCAGATTATTTATTAAATTATTTTGATCATCATTCTTTCAAAAAGTTGTAATTGTGAATTACAAATTCAAAATAACATGTAAAGATGTATCTTTATTTCCAGCTATTTATATTAAAATGGCATTTAATGTTTTATTAAAAACTTTTTTTGTTTTCATACTAATAGAAATTTGTTATTAGTTAACATTCGGATTATCTAAGTTTCATTGGATTTCTTAACGAGACATACAGTTACTTAACTTGAAATTAGACTTCAAATTTACTTTTCTAGTCCTTTAATCAATAGGTAGTGAATATTAATCTAAATCTATATTCCTCAATATATTTATAACTTTAGGCACAAGGATAATACATTGCTCTTGCAATTTCTTTTAATTTATATATTTCATAATGTTAATCAATTAATTTAAATTAACTGGTTACATATAAATAACACAGAATTCAGAGCATATCAGTATTTTTTACTTGTTGAATATTTTAGTAATATAGAAGCTAAGTCATTATTAATTATCGTTAAATAATTTTGTGAATTTGAACTTAAATGTATACATTGTTTTGAGTGTTCTTATATCCAATTTTGAAAGTCACAAACCTATCTGGAAGTGGAGATTAAATGCACTATCATCTAGTAATCATTGTCAACTCAAACATAAAGCTTGTATATAAAGCTAACAAGAACATTTTCCTAATAATATAGCTGTGTTGAGAGATCAAAAGATGTTTTGCTAAAGTATTATTGTGAAACTTTGACAGCCTATTATTTCTATACAATTCTTTATCCCTATAAGTAGATGTTTATTAACAGTTTTAGTTTTTGGATGAATTAGTAAATTAAGTAGAATTGTTATGTGTATTTGCATGCTTAAACATCATGTGACCTATCCAAAAGTTATTTATGCTTTTATTTATATAACTCTTTTATGTAGTGGTAAAATAGTTACTCTGAAGCTCAGGATCCAGAGAGTGGGTTGGAAGTAATATAGAGAACAGTTGGAATCTGTGGCTAATATAATGATGGACTTGTAGGGAAAATGTCTTAAATGATGCAAAATATCCCCTGTGGTGTGGTAATAATAAATTTTGTCAAATTGTTATCAGCATGTCAGGTATCCACACCTTGGAGAGGGGGGGGGAATCTAGTGTTTTTTAAGTCTAGATTTTAAATGTGTTCTGAAACTTCAAATTGGCTTATTCATTAATGGACTTGAAATATCTTTACTATTTCTGGCATAGAAATTGTTCTTAAGAATGCTGGCATATGTTTTTTTTTAATGAGCTAAAGCTGGCAATATGATAGAATAGATTTTGATGACAACCACTTGGTCATGTGGTTGTATGGCAGCCATTTTGATTGGTTTTAACGATTTAAAAAGGACATTTTTTTAAAGAAAACGTTTTTTATAAATTTAAAATTATCTTAAAAAAGATATGTGGCATGGTTAATTGTTAATAATAGATTCAACATGTGCGAAATTTATCTAAAATATTGTAGATTTTGAGTGGTGTTTTGAGGTTTTAAACACAGACCTTTTACTTGTTGCCTTGCAATACTAAGGTTTACTGCCGCGAATGAATTTTTTTTTTTTTGCAAATTATCCATTACCCACACGGAATTTTTTTATAACAAGGGTGTTATTTAAGTAGGTCAAGTTCAATCTTTCTGTTGACTTGAAATTTATCTTTAAAAAAATTAATATTGTGCAAATTCGTAGGATTTGAAACAGGAGCTCTTGCAAGGAGCACTGTGACAGGACTAAGATTAACTATTATTTTAATGAAACTCCTTTATGCATAAATATGCATGCGTGCGCACATACACTCGCAATTTAATCAAGCATGATTTAACATAGTGAAAATATATTTATTTTTTTAATATTAAATACAATTCACTAAAAAAAAAATCTAGCGGCCACTTTAACTGTATAGCCGGTTGAAAGTATGTAGTCACTACGTTACTTTCAGTTTTCTAAATAGAATGCCACGTTTTGTATTAAAAACATCTTAATTTCAGTCTTATCTTTTTGCAAAAGTGCTACTTTAATCCATCAGCGGAGAATATGAAAGCTAAGAGAATCTACAATGAGTAAGTCAAGCATATCTGTTCAAAATCTGGTCATTACCAACGCAGATTTTGTGGTTAATTTACTGAAAGTATGGTAGAATATTTTAATCAAGACAGTTTGTTGAATGAAATCATTAATTGGTTCATTGAATTCTTGGCACTGATGATAAACAACCAATGCAGTTTTAGCTCCAGAAACACACGGGGATTAACAAATCTTCTCAACAGCTCAAAGAGGCATTTAAAGGCAAGAGAAATGTTTTATTTTTGCAGTCATTGAAATCACATTAACATTTCAGAAGATAGTTAACATTTTGAGTGTTTCATTTCCATTTATTAGGGAGGAAAAAAGAATAAAATGCAAGATTACACTATTTATTTACACTAATGTCAAGTTTAACCGAGGAAAAATACAAGAAGATATGAGCAGAGCGATTAGCAAACTGCCATTCAAAATATTTTAGCTCAATTAAGACTCAAAAATTAATTTTCCCCACATTGAGAAAAGACGCTCTTTTGAAGTAGGTAGCGTAAAAAGAAATTATATTTTAAATTATAGTGAATGTAAATATTAGTATTATATGAAGGGTTAGTACATTCGTCTATAATGAGTTAATTTTCGAATCCGAGTGAAATTTTAAATGTATTATATAGCTGAAGGTTTTTAGAAAAGCTTAATTTTGTTTGCACGTGATCAGCTCATAGCTATTTTAACTAGAGAGTAAAACTAATTGGCAATAGTTTAATGGTAAGTAATCTTTCTTTTTCATTATTCCTTTGTGGAGAGGTATTGAAAAACTCTTTATGTTTTACTTTACCAGCAGAAATCTGTTATTACTATTATGTAAAAATCTATACCTATGGAAAGGAACATGTTCAATCTTACTTAATATGTTTAAACAAAGACTTTTTTATTTCATAATTAAATTTATTTCTTTAAAAAAAGATGAGTGTTTTTATATGTATTACATGTGTAAGGATGTGTGTGCATCTGTTTTTGCCCTATATGTTTTAAGATATTGTAAATGCTTACAAAAATAAAACACGAGATATAAATCTAAATCAAACATTTATTTCTTGACATTATCCCCAGAGGACTTAAAACACAACTACCATTGGTGTTGCAGAATCAATAGCGTAAATGTTTTTGTCTGTTTATTAGCAATTTGATTATTTTAATTTGTTTGTTATCTCACCTAGTTAAATTATCTTGATATGAAAAACGTTTTTAGAAACATTTCATTGTGAATATTTTTTTTCAGTAAGATTCTTTGCTCACAAAAATAAAATAAAAACACACTATAAGTAGCATTGTTGTTTTTTTTGTTTGTTTGTTATATATTCCCTAATGTAATCAATCAAATGATTTGTCATTTGGTGAATCTTATGATACCCAAGGTCATGTAATATCCAAATACTAGAAGTTATAAAAGTTACTGTTAGCGAGATGAAAGCCTTTGGTCAGAGAAATCATTGTTACCATGTTT
This sequence comes from Epiperipatus broadwayi, assembly GCA_028023455.1. Taxonomy (NCBI): domain Eukaryota; kingdom Metazoa; phylum Onychophora; class Udeonychophora; order Euonychophora; family Peripatidae; genus Epiperipatus; species Epiperipatus broadwayi. Next base: position 2,499,335 of record JAQFVV010006366.1, read on the forward strand.
ACTTAAAACATAACCTTTTTTTTCATATCTCACACACCCCCCCACCCACCCCCCCCCCCCCCCCCCCCCCCCCCCCCTCCCGCGCAGGGCCCGCGCGACCCCCCTCCCAACCAAACAAAAAAAAAATAAACTTTTTTTAAAACAGCAAAATAATGTATTTCAAATAACATTTTTTTAATTATGAAAAAAAAAAATGTGAAGAGGTCAATATTTTTGAAAAATGGTAAAATCAAAATATTTTAATCCTGCCTTCACATGTTTGATGGATTTAGTTTTTTGAAAGCTAGTTTCTACAGCATTTGTGAAATCACTTTGAGAACATTTTTTGGAATAACTAATTTCTTTTTCATAGTTTATTAAAGATTTCTGATTATTTTTGCACAGTAATTGTATAATGTGTTTTCCTGAAAGTTTGTGATGATGGTGCTAATTTGAAAATTGAATGTCTTTAGAAAAATTTAACTTTATTTAAGTATTCCAAATACAATCAATTGTTAGTAATAGCACACAGGTTAGTATATGCACAATGTTTTGAGAGGTATTATTATCTTTTTTTTTCAGATGTTGCTGGCCTGACCAGTAACAATACTAGCATGGAAATCGAACCTGGAACCTTAAATTCAATACTCAAGAATCTAAGGGTCCCAAATTTGATTCCCATGCTAGTACTGTCACTGGTCAAACCAGAAACATCTGAAGAAGAGAGATGAATAATCTCTCAAAATGTTGTGCATATACTAACTTGTATGCTATTACTAACAGTTGAATGTATTTGGAATACTATAGTCAAATATGTTTAAAAATACATATATACAAGCAACAAAGATTACAAATTATAAAATTATTATATAAAAGCCTTTTTCGGCAAATTATGTTTTTTTGCCCTTTTCAATATGTCTCCACGATTTAAAGCACATACAGTGACATCTATATCAACACATGAGAGAAGATAGATAAACAAATGGATATTTGACATGATCTATTATGTGATTTTTCCCCCTCAATTCTACTACAAAATTACTCTGTTATATATATTGAATGGATATATATCCACGTATATTAATTAATTAAATATCCATTCTTTATCCATTAACCACTTATTATTTAACTTAATGGATGTTTTGTATATATTCATACAGTTGTTTTTATTATACATGATGTAGTTTGTTTCATATATTTTACATCTATTAACATTTTTAATATAATCAAGAACACTTATATTATCAATACAATTTATTTTATGTCCATACTTAAATAAAGGTAAACTTTTCTAAAGACATTAAATACTCATAATATATTATGAAAATAGTCCAATATATAAATGCAAGTAATTGTACAATAATTATTTAAATTATTTAAAATTAAAAAGATACACATATACACTTTTATTTTATTTATATGTTTTATTTTTAAAAATTGAAATTAATAAATTCCACTGTAATGTTAACAAAGAAAATAATACTCATTATGATCATCATGCTTTCTGAAACTGATTGCTAAAGTCATTATTGACACTATGTTAGGATCTTTCGAAATATTCTAAAAATTATAAAGCAATTTTAATATTTTGAAGCAAAATTGGATAGATGTATCAGAGATTAACATAAATTTCAATCAAAAAAGATTTTATTGATTTACTGGAATTGCTCATTTACAAGGTTTTTTTTCTGACTATTGAAGGACAAGAACTCATTTTTTAATGTTTATAAAGTTCAAATATGATTTTTTTAAATGTTTTTTTTTTTATTTGTAACTGTATATTTCTATCAAATCAAATCCAATTTATTGAATTATGATATAGAAAAATAGTTTAATACTAAAATCAAAAGTTGAAAGATTACAAAAAGTGTCATCAAGGAAAATAATGGATCTGGCATCCTTTAAGATTGTTAAAGTGTGATCAAGATTATGGCCATTTGATTTTTACTGTTAAAAGATATTTTATTGTATTTGGAGGATGGATCTTTAAAATTGATTATAAAAACAAACTAAAATTTAAAAAAAAAGAAGATCCATAAGACAAAAAAGAAATCATCTAATGTTGGCTGATATTCATAGTTATTATCGTTAATATATTTTTGATGAATGACAAGTCAATTCATCCTATTAAATAACACTTCTAAATAACCAGTCTTCAACAATGTAAACCAGATCACTTTACATTCATAAACTCTATTAGAGAATCTATAGGAAGTAATATTTATTTTTTAGATATTTATAAAACATTTACAGTTATATATGAAAAGTATCATTACTACTGTATAAAAAATTGTTTTAAAAAATAATAAATAATATACTTGCTGTGATAGAAGTTCAAAAGAGAAGTAAAACTTAAAAAAATTTTTAAAAAAAGTTCTATTGCAAACCAATCAAGAATAGGGCTTCAATAATTTAAGACCATCCCTGAGATTCACAATAGAAGGTAAGAAATGTTTCAATCTTTATTTTTTAAGATGTATTCAAATCTACTCTAAAATAAGACACAGTAGATTCCATTACCAAGCTTTTAGATTCATCTTTCAAAAAAATACAATCCACTAACGTTTAGAAAGACTGGTATAATACATGATTAAAAGATTAAAACCATAATAATTAAGTTCTATATCATTTTATATAGAATAAAAAATAACAGGTAATTTTTTTAAAATAATGCTATTATGTGGGATTTGAAGTCAGACATTTACATGACCCTCAACTGGGTTGTGTGAAAGTCTGACTTTAAATCCCACATACATTATATATGCAGGTTTAAGTCTGTATAGTGTATTAATGCTATTATGTAAATTTCTGACTAAAAATTACAAAAATAAATTAATCTACTTCACGGTTAATTTGCCATTCTTGAAAAATATCAGAGATCTTAAGAAACTGCACTTGTTATAAAACAATTGGAAATTGCAGGAATATTATCATTTCATAGAAGTATTTAAAGCCTTTTTGATTTTTATAATTTATTTGAGTGTCAAATGATTTTATAAAATCACAATATTCCTGCAATTTTCAACTGTTTTATAACAAGTGTAGATTCATAAAATCTCTAATATTTTCCAAAAATAGCAAATTAATTGAGAGATGGATTACTTTATTAATTTTCTACCTTTTAATCAGCTATTTGCATAAAAGCATTATTTTAAAAAAAACTTAAATATTATTTATTTATTTTTTACTTATATTTACATATTATTTGTAAAAATGGTTAAAATTGCAACAAAATCTGACAAAAATATAATCTAATAATAAAAAAAATAAAAAGTAGGCTCTCTAATAAACAAATTCTAAATTTAAATATCATATGATCATCTACTATATAAAAATATTTATGTAATGTTTTTTAATTAACTAAATATGAGGTAAATCAATATTAGCAAATTTTATTTTACAAATGTCGTATTTGGATTTTCTTGGGAAGCACAAGGATGTGAGTTCAAGTTCTAAATGGAAATGATTTTTTTTTCATTATTAAATATTCAAAATGTGGACATATGGATATGATGATAGAAACATATACAGACAGGGCGAGTTAATATAAAAGCATTTAAAATTATTTTTTCCTAGTCCTGCTATTATTCCACTTACTAATTGTATTGTAATATTATTGTAAATTAAACTAGTTAAAATTTATGTATTGGTATATTATGTCATATTTTTAGGTATGTTTATTTTCATATTGCATAAAAAAATAATTGCCACCTGTGTAATAATGTATTTTTAAACATGAATTGGTAAAGTGAATTGCTGATAAAAGGATTTAGTATTGTAAATAATAATTCTCTGATATCAAAACTGTATAACAGTCATAATAATAATTTAAAACTAACTACAAGATTGTATGTTAAATTTATATACAAGACAATATATAAATTCAGGCACTTATTTATAAATCATTTTGTAACTTAAATACATTAAATTTCATGTTGTGAAACATCAAATCCCATTGCTAGCAAATACATAATAGAGAAAATATAAAGTATGATCATAGCCCTAATTTTTTATTAAAACAGGCAAAACTCTCTATACGTATTGCCATTCAGTGCAAGTCAGAGTTAATCAATGGATTCCAGAAGGCTTGTGCATAAAATCCACATCTAGTACCTATTCATCCAATATCCCCAAACTAGTTTCTGGCTTGTGGCCTTCGTCAGTGATGAGCCTTGGATCTGAAAGCATTGCACATTAGATTTTAGGATCTAATGCAATCCTCCAGCAGCCACTTTTTATCTCTACTTAACTATAAAACCATGAGTCTTAAATTGAAAACACTAATATTTTCAATCCAAGCTTATATGTGACTATATAAGCTAATGAGCTTGGATTGAAAATATTACAGTGTTTTCAATTTAAGATTCATGGTTTTATAGTTAAGTAGAGATAGAATGTGGATGCTGGAGGGTTGCATTTGATCCTAAGATCTAGATGCAATGCTCTCAGATCTAAGGCTCCTCGCTGATGAAGGCCACAAGCCAGAAACTAGTTTGAGTATATTGGATGAGTAGGTACTAGATGGGGATTTTATGCACAAGCCTTCTAGCATCCATTGATTACTCTGTCTTGCACTGAGTGGCAATACGTATAGAGAGTTTACCTGTTTTAATAACAGTTGTAAGCAAGCATAGGAAATAATGATCATGTGATGTTTATTGATTTAAAATTCTAATTTCTGTTATATATATATTGAGAGAGATTGTTTTAGAACCACAATAAAGTGGTTGAATAATCTTGATGTAAGGTGTGTGTATATATTTAAAGTTTAAAGAAAAAGAGCACAGACTAAGGTTTTTTTATATAACTATTTAAAAGTCTAGAATGAAATAATATTACTTAAGTAGATAACTAATAAATAATTGTAACTCAGACTATTTGTAACTAAAGTGGAAGTAACTGTATCTTCTGAGATAACATAAACTATTAAAAGACCTAACTCATTAGAAGATACAGTTACTTCTGTTTCAGTTAAGTAGATAATAATATTTTTTTTGATATTTTAAAATATAGTATTTAAAATTAAACAAAAACGTCTATTTGAATACAAATGAATTTTTAAATTTATTTTTTGATTCTGATATCTAATTTTTTAATATAAGAAAACAAAAACTACTATTTCAACTTTTCATTATTAGTTCTTGATGAAACTGATGTGGCACTGACTGTTTTAGGTTGTTCACTTTGGCATACTTACAGATTAATGCTATTTTAATCATCATCACTTTTTTAACCCACATTTCATTGGGATCACAGTTTACTTATAAAAATTAGGACTGAATGTATAGGAGATAACAGGTTTAATCATGAAATAAACAAAGCTCTGTAAAATCATTCAGTATATTAAGCAAAGCATTCTTTTCATATTATACTTAGCAAGAAGATAGATTAGCTTTATATTAATTTAAAAGCTTATTTTTGCATTACAAATACATTTTTATAAATTTATTTAACGCACATTGATTGCGTAAGTAATATTTAATAAGGCAATAAACCTAAAGCATATGCAGTTGAAAATGTGAAGGTAGGGACCTCTACAGGTCTTAACCACAAGCTTACACATCAGTCCCCTCTTTTCTTCCAATGCGTAAGCTTCGGGTTAAGACCTGTAGAGGGCCCTATCTTCGCATTTTCAACTGCATATGCTTTAGGTTTATTGCCTTATTAAATGTTAAATACATTTTTGTTTACTTTAATTCATATTTTTATTAACAAAAATAAAATATATATTGTAATTTTTATATATACTAACATTTTTTTATATAATTAAAACCACCGCATGCAGTAAATAAACATAAATTAAAGACAAACATAATTTTTTTATTTCTCATTAGAAATGAAAAATAAAATTTAAAATTATTTTATTCTTTTTAATATGTGAACTAATATTTATCTTTCAAAGGATTTTATTATATACAACTTTGGTTACATTTATAGATTTGCCCACATGCCATTGAAAAAATAGCACTGACTGATAGCATTTGATTAAGATTATAAATAGTAAGAATCAGAAATAAAAATCACAGGAAAAAATATAACAATATACATTGAATAATTATCATGTGGCTCACTAGTTTTATGGTTTTATTTCAGTTTTCATTTCCCACACCAAGAAACAAAGAAGACTGAAGGTGGTTGTTTTGATATTATTTCTCATGATTTATATTCTTTCAAAGTTCATGGCATCTTGTTAAAGGCTCAAATGTATGTGCATTAGCATTCATTTTTTGTATATATAGCTTATTCAGTAATTTTTTTATCTCTTTGCCATATTGTTTTTATTTTGTTACTAAAAATATTCAGATGTCTTCTACGATTATTATTATGAGGGTACCCAAACGTAACTAGAATAATTTCTGGTAACCACACCTGTTGTAGTACATACTTCTGCTTCTAGATAACTTTTGCAAGGACTCTGATGCATCAATTTTCCAAAAGGCATTATTGTGTAAAATTGTGATGCCACATAGCACATCTTTTTGGAAAGGGTATTCTACACATTTGACAATTTTTGTAATGGCTGTAAAGTTGAAATAATGTAAAATTCTGTTTTCTTTTAGAGAAAATTGTAAGAAAAACAATTATATTGCTTGATACATATTTCAAGAAAGTTGCTTTGGGAAAAGCACAAATTTCAAAGTGGCTTAATGGAAGTGTTAAATTTACCATGTCCCATAAATGAGTGAAGTCCAATATTAAGATGATACTGTAAAATGCAATGTCCCATTTTGAGGCAAAATATGGTGTGCAATATTCACCATGACAACATGCTTGAATATAAAACCTTAAGTATGAAACAATTTTTAATTAAAATTAGCATGAACCAGCTTATTCATAAGTTATATTTACTTGAACTCACTCCATGTGACTTTTTTTTTGTTCTCTTAAATGAAAAAATGCCTCAACTTTTTTTACAGATTTAGAAGTGGTAAAGTAAAAATAATGGAAGCATTAAAAGGCATCTCTTTGCAAGAGTTTCCAGACTGCATTGTATTGAAAGGATAAAACTTTGAAAGGAATTCAATTTGTAACACTTAAAAATAAATACACAATTTTTTATTACAAGATTCCAGTTATATATGCTTACCCCTCATATATATAAATCTGGTTAACCAAAGAAAAAAAAGAATGGCTGTGTATTAATCTTTAAATGAATAATTATTATAAAAAATAATATAGATTTCTAAAAAATGAAATTTATAATGAAGTTTATATTTAAACAAAATTAAAAATAACATTTTAAGGTTCAGCATAATTCATCTTCTGAGAAAAGAATTTAAAAATATTTAATAATAAAAGTTAATTTGAATATATGTTATATTTAAAAGGGTTTTAAAAAAACTTAATTAAAAAATTACAACATTATGGTATGATTATAATCTTGTTTTTTGTAAGTAACAAGAAAAAATATTTTAATTATTTGCTTATTAATCTCCACATTCTTTAGAATATGCTATAAAAACTAAAGCTGCATTTAACTAAAAAGTTTGACAAGTGCAGAAAACTATCAGTAGCATCCACCATACTGGCAGTGAGTTTGGTGCTTCCAAAAATTTCTGTCATGATGCTCTTTATGCTGACCTATAATTTAAATACATGTGTGGTAAATGCTTGTTGTCCATAAAGTCTCAAAATAATATAAAAGCAATCGGAAGACTGATAGCATTTGTTTTGATCATCATCTAACCAGAACATGTATACATATTATCTAAATATGATGCTGACTTAACTTCTATTTACAAGAAAATGAGTGAAATTTGATGTTTATCGAAAGATTCACTGAGTATATCTGCTATTTCAATATCAATTCTATTCTGCTAGGATATAGAATTATAAAAATATCTAATATGAATAACAGTATTTATATATAGTGATAATGTAATTTAAGTAATAATCTTAGTGATAAAGAAAATGCAAGTCAAAAATTCTGTTTATTGCCCAAAAAGAAAAAAAAACTATTTCTCTTAGTCTTGCGTTGGTGGTCGAGAGGTCAGCGCGATTGCCTTGCACTTGCAGGCAGTTGCCCGGATTGCGGGTTCGCGTCCCGGCCGATGCTATGACACTGAAAAAAAAAAACTATTTCTCTTATACTAACTTGGTTAAAAAGTGATTGATAAAAAACTTTGATGGCGGACTGAGAATACAAAAAATGATAATAAAAATAAGTTAAAATAAAAACTCCAAGTCTACCATAAAAATAAAAAATATTTAATAACTACAAAATTCTAATAGAAAACAAGATACAATAGATACTGATGTAAGGAATATTAAATTTGTATTGTGCAAGTATTTATAACAGGCTTCACATTATTAGGAAAAACCAATAGAGTTTTCAATCATTTTAATACCTAAAATTATTTATATCTTAAATGATGGATATAAATCTAAATTCTAAAATAATGTTTACCATGAACTTATATTTTTATAGGCAAGCAATAATATATATATCTTCTTATTTAAACTTACAATATAAAAGTAATAACTGAAACACAGGCTTGTTATATACCTGTGGCTATATATATGTAATATAGGGTATATGAGCACAGACTTTCACACCACCCACCTCTCTCCACTCTATCTAATAACACTGATACACCTAAACACATATATGCTGAAAAGATAAATAATCACCAATATACGTATTTCATGCTAAACCAGTAATCATCAGTTGGTCCAGACTATCATCTTTACACACATCTTAATATATATCTGAGCACTTATACTATATATGTGTGTAAAGATGATAGTCTGGACCAACTGATGATTGCTGGTTTAGCATGAAATACGTATATTGGTGATTATTTATCTTTTCAGCATATATGTGTTTAGGTGTATCAGTGTTATTAGATAGAGTGGAGAGAGGTGGGTGGTGTGAAAGTCTGTGCTCATATACCCTATATTAATATAAAAGTAAGTAGAAGTAAAAATTGAAATATTTTTGTATTATAAAATGCTTGTCTGTGTACATATATAAATGACCAAATATTGGCCAGCTAGGCTTTTATACACAAATCAAATGGAATTATATACTATTAAAACAACTTAATCTACATATAACTTGAAATATTTTGTATTATTAGATATACACATACATACACATATAAAAGTAGTCATTTTTATGACCTCACAATTCAAAAATATTAATATACTTACTATTTGTTGAAATAATTAATATTTATGTGATAATTGTAAAAAAAGTTAGAAATAGATATAATAATGTATTTTTATTATTAGAGAGTATTTATTTTAAACCTATAATTTTTATTGTTACTAATTAATTAATAAAATTATTTATCATTATTTTAAAGTATAACAGTGAAATAACTATTTTATATATTTATTCTTGCACATGTATGTTCAGCAGGAACTTTGCTATTCAAATAGTTAGTACTACTGACTAATAGAAATAGAAATTTATATATATATATATATATTAATTCTTTGTAATTCAATTGGAATTATATCGATGTTGACTAAGGAATAAAGTTATATTATAAACTGATTTTGTAACATTGCTAAGGATCACAATTAAAGTTCACACAGTATATATGTGTCATTTCTAATATCTTTTAGGTCAGAATAATTATGATTTATCATCATTATAATCTTAGTAATTAATACATAACTTTGCTCATATTTATATAGCAATATTATATATTCATTAATATAATCTTATTAGAAGTATGCATCTTTTGAATCCAGTTACAAATGATTATTTCTGTCATTATTTGTTTTTCTTTTTCTTTTTGTGATTTATTTTAAATAGCTCCTTATATAAAGAACATTTCTCTATAAAATGTGATTATTGTCTATCTTGTATCCTTTCATTCTGTTACAAGCTATTTTAAAAAAAGCTAAGAAATTTCCACATCTATATGATAATCTTTAGCTTTTGCCAGTAAAGCTAAACTCTGTTATTTAATTTACTAAGTGTAAAACAAAAAAATTTTTAATAACTTAATTTTATTGCTAGTTAATTTATTAGGGTTTTACAATTAAATGCTAATTTAATTTATAACATTTTAAACACTTTTATAAATGTTAATTATTGTTAAGAATCATTTTAATATTTTTATTGTATATTGATTTGAACTTATTTATAGTTGGAATTAATCTTCAATTGTGTAAATACAAATATATTTCCCTGACTAGTAATAGAGTAGTGCTAAAAGTCATTAAAAGCTAGAATTACTATCATATATTTTCTAATGTCTTAAAATTTTGTGTTTAAGTTAAAGTGTAGTAATACTTAAGTCTAAATCTTTAATATTAGATATTATTATTTTGTTTGCCTGATTATAATAAAGCATTTCTATCTAAATTATTTATTAGTAAAAGTTTATTTGTTTATGCCAATATCATAAAGATTAAATTAGTGTAAATAAACTTAGACTATTTAACTTAAGGAATAAAGAGTTGATTTATTACTATTAAAAACTTGTTCATTTTTAATTAAAAAAACTCAGGAGAATGTTTGTCATTGTGCTTACATTTTATTTTAATTTTAGTTTGCATTTCCTTGTTCATAATATTTAAATATCATTCTTAAGTATTTTAATTAAAATAATAAAGGTATTCTGATGAACTTCTAATTTAATTAATATAGTTTAGAATTGTTATAAAGAGTAATGTAATATGTTCAAAACAATATAATTTGTAATATTTTATTTTTATTTCTTTGTAATAATTTTAATTTTATAAATAATTATTTTTTAAGGTATTACATTTTTAATTACAGTCTGGACTGTATAATAATGAGTTTCTATTATTAGTTTGAATCCCCAGATACCAAATTAATATTTAAAATTTAATATGAGGTCAAGAGGCAGTGATTTAAAAATATCAATCAATCAAATCAATCACATGATTGGGGGTATAAATATACACACCACAAGAGTCTGCACACACAAAGAAAAAATACACATGTGAAGGGAAAAAAATTATTATTTCTTTTCTAATTAATTGTAGATATAAACATAAATTTAATTATTTTTAAACAATTTTATTTTTTGTTCAGCAATATGTGTCCTTAAACAAGTTCTAATTCAGGTATTAAAACATTAAACTAAAGTCTACTAAGAATTTCAAAGTCAACAGTTTAAAAAAAAATAGAATGGAAAATTTAAACAAGTATTTCTCTGCAATTGTTGAATTGTATTTATTCAATATTAACACACTGTGGAAATTATATATAGCTTGCATTACTTGCATAAGAAAATTTTGTGATTTTTAATTTTATATTTTCAATAAACTTTATTTTGAATTTAGTACTTCTTATATCTTAAAGATAACACTGCTAAAGACTTATGCTTTGCAATATTTATAGCAGTTCTGTCATATTTTTAAATGCTTTACTTCAATATTTAAAGAATGCTGAAAGAGTACAAGATTTATTCAGACTTTAAAATGTTTTGTCATTGGTAATAGTTTTGAAATATATTATTACAATAGTATTATAGTTAAATTATAGTTTTTTCTGGGATAAATTCATTTTTATTTTAATGAATGAACTATTTTAATCTTAGATAAAAAAAAATCTTTATATTAATTTTAAAATAACATTTTAATAACTTATCATAGTGAATTATTTAGTATTGTTGATGCTCAACTGAAAGACAGTCACTTGCATATATTTCCATTTATCTTATGCAATCTCAATAAAGGAAAATATATCTCAAGTATGTAAAATAAAGATTTATTAATTTACTTTTTCATTGAAAAAGCATTATGTTCATACTCAGGTTAAAAGAAAAAAAATAATATTATACCTTTATCATGAACCTATTACTTAAAATTCCATTATTATAATTATTTAAATATGTCTTGACACAATAATGGAAACAGCTATGTTCACATTATAAGAAGAATATGAAATATTTCTAATGGATTATAATTTGGGTTATATATAATTAACTTTCAATTAAACCTACATTATTATATACTTCATTATTATTATTAGGGCTACTATGTGAATTTAACCCTGCTTTCTCTCTAATAAACGCACTTATTTTCTAAGAATATTTGCTTCTAGAACTCAGTATTAAATTATATTTTCCAGAATGAATAAATAAATGGTTAACTTAAGGCTATAACATAAATTTTTAGCACATTACTTGTTTAAAATAAAATTAATGAAAGTGAATGGCCATTAATATATGTGTGTGCTTATATTTAAAAAAAATCTTTTATATAAAAATAAATCTGAATACTGTTCATCTAATATTTTGATTTGCTGTAATTTCAACAAATGGAGAAAAATTTATATGTCTGCAGAACTGTATCCTGATAACTGGTAAATTCCATTTGAAGGACTTTAATAATTTAAATTTTGATGAACTGTGTATAATGTTAAATAATTTTATGTTTTTTTTTTGTAATTTATTATGTATTTTATTGTTATCTGATATATTTTATGCATTAGTTGTCAATTGTAATATCCATAAGTTGTCATAAAATTGCAGATAATATATATATATATATATATATATTATCTTCTTCCGATATATATATATATATATATATTGAAGCAGATATTGTATTTGTATTAATGTCCATATACCAAGATCAGGCTGAGAAAGAGTAGAAAATAGTACAGGGTTAGTCAAAAAGATCCTTAACATTGTAGGTTTTTATTACAAGTGCAGTTTAATTAAACATCAGAAAAAGTTAATTCAATCTATTAGTTTAGTACACATTTCACACACAGACGCACTTACTTGTGTGTATATGTTAATGTGGGTGAAAGTTAAAAATATCAAATGGTGGTTTAAATAATATAAAAAACTCATGTCAATTATAAATTTTAAATAAAATTTAAAATAGATTTATTTTGTGGTTAAATCTGGGTTTTTACTTATTTTCATAAAATAGATTATGGAAGATTAAAAATCAAGATAATTAAATAATTGATTAAATATGTTTCTGAAAAGCATACAATTATTTTAGGTTCAAGCTCAAATTTTTTATTATTAAATGATGTTGATTGCAGATACTTTTAATAAAATTATCTTTATAATTATGCTTTTTGCAAGGACAATTTAATTGTTTTAATTATATTTAATCTCTGTTGGTATATGTACTTGATAATTGACCTATGTTTGTTTATTAAATTTTATTTAGGATGAGAAATAGGACAATTAGTATAAAAATTATATAACAGCCAAAAACAACTAGCATTATTATTATTATGTTTATTATTTTATTCACTTTGCTATCACTTTATAAAATAGTCAAATGACATTTTCGGAGTTTCTCTCTCAATACCATAGCTTGGAAAATAATTTTGTAAAATGACATCAAAAATTTAAATGCCCAAAGGAACTGATAAGCCATGAATGAATAGGAAGGATCTCTCTCAGACTGTCTCTATCAACTGAAATAATATTACCTCTCATGTTTGCCAATCATGCACAAGGATGATGACATTGTCAACAATATGTTTAATAATGCAGACTCAGAGTAATCACACATCACTTGGGAAAAAAACTGTAAAACATTTATACATATATTTTTACACAGACTTTCATATAGAAAAAACTTTAAAAAGAAAAAAAAAAGAATATTATTTAAAAACTTGGTAAATGGTTCCCAAATGTAAATTTATTTTATTTTGACTTTAATTTTCTTTTTTGTAAAAAAAAATTTTCTTTTGATAAGTTTATGTTACATTTGAGATAATATTTTTTTTATTGTTTATTATGCTATGTTTGATTTTATTATGATTAACAATATTTGCAAGATCTTTAAGAATATGCATTAAGGGGAGAAGAAAATAAAAATAAGCATTTGTGCTGCTTGCCATGATAATTTAGTGGCAGTTGAAGTGCTGAAAGATAATATAAAGATCAGAAAGATCTTGGAACATATTTATTGTATTTTATATAATATTTCTTCAACTGGTCATGATAATACTTGTGTTAACACCACATATTTTTTCTATTTTGAGCACTTTGATAGATCTATAATAGCTATATCTTCTCTATATTGTTTTGAACCTATCTATAACCTTATATTATCATGTATAGTCTTATTTTATCATAGCTATTATTTTAAAATTTTAGTTGAAAAAAAGTCTGAAGATATCAGCATTATACAGACATTTTAGACAATTACAATACCTGAATTGCATATTAAAGCTGCTAGATATGTCTTATTCTAGCATTAATAGAAATGTAAATACAGATAGAATTTTATATTAGATATTTATTTTTAAAAAGACAAGTCCTAAAAACTTTGTTATGACAAAGGGGAAGCAATTTCTACTGGTTAGCAAGCATGTCTTTTTATTACCTTGGTGATTTTTTTAAAATTCTATTAATAATAAATTTGATTATTAATTTTGTTTACTTTCTTAACAATATTTAACCCTAAATTAGTTCTTAATTTTAAAAATGGAATTCAAATAAGAAACATTTTGTTCCACTAACTTTTGAATATGCAAAATTAAAGCCAATAAAATGTTCAAATTCTCACTAGATCTTTTTCTTCAAAGAAATGAGGGTTTGTCATTGGAGCAGGTTAAGAAGGTTATTTAATATTAAAAACCATCTTGTGAAAGTTATTGACTTTAACAAAACTATCAGTAATTCAAATACAAAGAAGTATCAAGAGTAAAATTAGAATGAGCTTTACATACACAAAAAATAATTTAATTAGGATTCAATTGATTACACAGATGCAAAACTCTACATAGAATAGTGCCATTCAATGCAAGCCAGAATAATCAACAGATGCAGAATGGTTTGTGCATAAACCTTCCTGCATCCACTGATTACTCTAACTTGCACTGAGTGTTGCTATTGTATGGAGAGTTTTGCTTCTGTAAAAAACAGCTTGTGTATGCATAAATAATGATGATCAAGTGATATTTAATTGATTACCAAAAATAAATTTCATTTAATAGTAGAACATTAATGTACATGTGTGTGTGTGTGTTAACAAACACATTTAAATTTCTTTCGAAAATAAATAAATGAGTTAATTTAGAAAAAGTTGTATGAATTTTTGTAATTGTTTAGAATTCCATTTTATTTAAAGGAGATAAAGTTAAAAAAAAGGCATTGAATAATTATACTTCATTGCTAGTGCTGTATACGGAGAACTGATATTGCTGAGTACCTGCAGGCTGATTATTGAATGTAAGGTTTTTTTATGCATTGGCATTTTGTGACAATATAAATTATAATATAATAATTGGTATATCTAGTTTAGAAGTCTATTTATTATTAGTCATACCCATTATTATAGTACAATTACTTTATTTGGGTTGCCATGAGCAGGTAACTAACTACTGTTTCATGAATCTTTACTGATTTAATGATAAAGTTATTTCCTACATACAATTATGTCTGCCCTGTTGTATGTGTCTTCATAAAGAGATTAAAGTTTATTGTATTTTGTAAGATTGGCCTTATGACTAAAGATGTAGAACTTGCATTTTCTTATGTATTATATATATAATATTTAAATACATGTATATTATCTATACTAAACTTAATGTAATTATAAGAACTTGAACTCAGACTTTCAAACTCCCCACAGCTATCCAATCCATCTTACACTACTGATATATATGACCACATACATATGAAAAAGATCAATGATCTCCAATATATATATATATATCATGCTGAACCTGCTCAGTTTATATTAAGATCGCAAGTCTTCAAACTTTAATGGACAAGTTTCAATCTCCTCCACTCTTCAACTTTTCAGTCATTTATATAATTGAAGTCTGAATGAAATGATCCATAAGGGTTTTGAGTATTTCATCCTCAAATTTTTAGTATTTTGGATGGTTAAAGAGTTGGAGTGTAAAGAAGATTGAAGCTTGTCCATTAAAGTTTGAAGATTTGCTATCTTAATGTACACTGAGCAGTGATTGTATATATGTGTGAGATGGTGATCTCGACAAATTGATGTATGAAATATGTATAGTGGAGATCATTGATCTTTCTAATATGTATGTGTTCATGTGTATCAGTAGTATAAGATGGATTGAATAGCTGTAAGGAGTTTGAATGTCTGATTTCAGGTCCTTATAATTATATATAATTATAATTGAGATATATTGTTTAGTGACATGATTGTAAGACTTCCTTATAATTTTATTGATTAATTTCTCCTGAAAGATGTTCCAACATTAATAGATTTGAGTATGTTATATACAGCACAAGTAGGTTATTAAAATTGATAACAATTAAAGATGATCATAAAGATATTTTAAAGTTATCATCAGGACATTTGATCAATTATGAGAGAATTTGGTGTAAACGCTTTCTTCCACGGTATTGTATTTTTTATCCTTGAACAACCACACCCATATAAACTACAGTTATCCTAATGTGTGCAATATGCTCTTGACAACATTCATAAAATATTAAAAACAACATATCATTAATATTAAAAAAAGAAAATATAGTTTAAGATTTATGGTAATTACAACTCGTGTGCAGAGAACATTGGATTCCAGCCAACCAAGAGAACAAGCTGGACTTAAAAGTGGTTTTAGTACAGTAGATCATTTCCAAATATTTAGAGAATTTATAGACAGGACTGATGAATATGAGTTGCCATTATGCTTTGGATTTGTAGATTATGAAAAGGCATTCGATTCTATAAACATTTCTTCAGTAATTAAAGCATTGGATCATCAAGGTATAGACCCAGAATATTATCATATTCTGAAGAATATTTATAAAAATGCAACAGCAACAATTAGAATGCATAATGATACTAGAAAGTTTAACATTGAGAAGGGTTTAAGACAGGGTGACTCCATATCACCATAATGTTTTACAATAGTGCTTGTGGATTAAAATGGGAAATGAAAGGAGTTAAAGTAAATGGAGATTATTTAAGTCATTTGGATTTTGCAGATAATGTAGTTGTTTTGCAAACAATGCTTTACGGCTTCAGGAAATATTGCAGGAGTTATCAGATGAAAGTAAAAAAAGTAGGACTAAAAGTAAGCATTAAAAAGACCAAAGTAATGTTCAATGGATTTGCTCAAAAGATGAAGATAAAGATTGATTATGATGAGTTAAAAGTTAACAACTACAAATACTTTGGTCAGATTATTACTACAGATGGAAACATAATGGATGAAATTAATCATAGAATTAAACTTGGTTAGAGTGCTTTTTTGTAGAAATAATTTAATACTAAAAGGAAATATGACTATGTGTTTGAAAAAGGTTTTTAATAAATGTGTTTTACCAATTCTTACTTATAGATCTGAGACTTGGACACTTAATAGAAGAGCAATTCAGAGACTTCAGACCACTCAAAGAAGTATGGAGAGATGCATGTTAGGAGTAACAAGAAGTAATTGAAAACACAATATGTGGGTAAGAGAACAAACAGGTATTACTGACATCATTGAAAAAAGACTGGAGTTGGGCTGGACTTATTGCTAGAAGAGATGATAATAGATGGACAATTGGAATCTAAAACTGGATTCCAAGAGATTTTAAAATACCTAGAAAGAGACAACATGTGAGATGTATGGATGAAATAAGAAAGTGTGCAAGGGTGATTTGGAAGAGAGATGTTAAAGATTGGAGAAGATGGATTAAACGTGGAGAGACTTTCATCCTGCAGTGGATTGGTAACGGTTGTCAATGATGATGATCATGATGAATTACAAAAGGTAATCATATACAAGTTATAAAGATGAAAGTTCAACTCCTTTTCAATATTAATAAGAATATAAATGTCAAATATTCAGTCATTAACTAATTATCATTTTTTGTAAATATTTTTACCGATGAATAAATTTATTATACTGTATATTCTTTTTTAGTAAATTTATTATAGTCTGTGTTGAATTAATATTATCTCTTGTTTGTTTTCTTATTAGTGTTTTATTTCATATATAGAGTATCCTGAGCTATGTTGGAACTAATTTTGTTATTGTATAAAGATTATAGACTGAAATAAAGAAAAGATAAGAAGTATTCAAAGATGACTATTTAAGTGTTGTTTGATTTGATAATGTTGAAAAGGTGTAAATCATCTTTCGAAGTGAAAAGAAAATAGCATAATTATTAAAACTCAATAAATCTAAAAATCTATCATATGAAGTTCTTATTTTATCTTATGTGTGTTTAAATTTAAACTTTCACCATCAAATTTATACTGCAGTTTGATTTTTTTTCCTGTGAAGTTGCTTATAAAAACGTTGTTATAAATATAAAAAAACAAAATTGAAATGTATATTCATTCTTACTTAACACCCATTTATTTTATTTTCAGCAGTAATAATACTGTTTTTTTCATAAACTCCTGTAGTAGCTTCATAATATGAATAAGCTTCTCTGAACAATCAGTTATTTTTCAATATTGTAACATCCTTTGCTAATTTGAGTCAAGTAAATCGATAAAAGCAATGTATAAATAATATCTTTATTGTGACATCTTTTTTTATATTTGTCTGGTAACAAAACAATATATATATATATATATTAAAAACCAGTCAACACGTAATCAATCCCAATATCAATAACAATTAACAAATTCAAACTGTTGTCAAGGTAACCTCCTTTTAACAATAAAAGTGGAATCCCAATTTTATTAATTGTGGAATATACTTACATCGACACTAAAGATTACAATTTGAGCCACAGAGATTGAAATTATTGATACAAAGATATTTAACTAAACGTCTTCAAACAGCTAATTATAACCTATTCTGAATGAAGATTAATAAATAGTCAATTATAACATTACAATGTGTATTTATAAATTTCAAATTTCACCCAAAGTATTACTTAAATAATACATGCAATAATGCTCATATATATTTCTTGACACTCTAAAATCATACTGATCTCTGATAGTTGAATATCTATAACAAAAAAAAAAAACTTCTTCAGTAAAATTCTTGAAATTATTTACATTACATAATAGTGATGGTGTATAATGATGACTCCAATAATTTTTTCAGTAAAATATAGTATTCTTAGGATCAGGAAGTATTACTTTATGGATTTATGTATTATTCCCAAGAAATTCTAATAGTCTTAAGTTAACATAACACCATTATATTTTAAATCTTTTTAGGTACATCATAAAGACCCATGGCCTTTCCATGTTTAATATTATAAAAGAAAAAACTAGTTCAATTTCATAAAACTCAAAGTAATCAATGTCATATCATTTTCTCAAAGTTCAAATTACCTCCCAAATTCACAACTCAACCAGACTAGCCAAAAAATTAAACTCTAAAACACAACCACTGTTTTCACTGCTACAAGCAGACTTTTCAAGTGTAGTTCTTCACACTTGAGAAGTCTGCTTGTAGCAGTGAAACCATTTGTTGGTTTTTAGAGTTGTTTTTTGGCTGATTTGTGAATTTAGAATAATTTTGATTATTTTATTGACTAGTTTAGCTTTATGCTTTTAACGTTTATATATATATATATGTTGATACGAAGATTTTCATGGGTTGCATATATAAAAGACATATTTTGCGGGTTGATCCATGTTAAAATATTTTAAATATTGATATACTGATGTTTTGACTTGGTCACACAAGTCATCCACTGAGTGATAAAAAGGATGACTTGTGTGACCAAGTCGAAACATCAGTATATCAATATTTAAAATATTTTAACACGGATGAACCCGCAAAATCTGTCTTATATATATATTGTGCCCTTGTCTGTAGGTCATAGGTAGGGTAGAAAGGTCAATTATTAAAAAATTTTAAATTTTAAGTTATATTTGTAAGATATATAAATAATAATAAGAGAATGAGATTTTATAGTACAATTTAAAGCTAAAAATACCTGGTATGTAACAGTGTAATAAATTATTTAAAAGAAAACAGTTAAATAAAGCTTAAATATCATTGCATATGGTTGTGAAAGCTGGCCATATAAAATAATACAGCTATAAATAGTTAAAAGTATATCAATTATTTAGTATAATATTTAAAAACTAATAAATTAAATAAATGAAATGTAATGTTATAATTGTATTTAAAAATCAAATTTAATAGAGTATAATTTATTAATAAACTGTGGGATGGTGAGAGTTATATTTAGTTTAACATTATAAATTATTTTCCAAATTTTATAAAAAATATATCAGTTTTGGTAATTTAAACCAAGACGTAAATAAAAAATCATTTTTATAAAGTTAGTAGACACGTGACCGTATATTAAATACCTTCACACACTCTTGTTAAAATAATAATAAACTGTGTGAGTTTAAAACTAGATATAATTGCCATCGATCTTTAAAGTGAAAGTTAAAAATATTAAATATTGTTTTAATAATTATTTTAAAGATTAGATGATTTTTTTTATATAAAACTATAATTGAATTTAAAAATATTGGTATAAATATTCCAGACATTACGTCATCAGTTCTTAACTTTAAACATCCATTCTGTTATCAAAATAAAATGAATAAATTGTTCGCGCTAAAATAAATATTAACCAATCAAAGGATGTAAAATTAACAGACAAAAATCTAAGAATTATACAGAGAGCGGGAGAAGTAATGTGTAAGTGAAAGAGAAAGTAACAAATTTTTATGGCTGGTAACATCGTAGCTGAACAGTAATATAAATTTATAATTTCGGATTTATTCTAAAAGTTATTCTGTAACATATAATATATTTTTGACTACAGAGATATGTATTGCTAATTTTAAGTTTATCTTACCAGGAAATTTTATTCAAATTTAACCAGAAAGCCTACAGTAACATGGAAGTACAAGAAAAAATATTTAAAGTGATTGCTGAAAGAAAAATAATTGGAAATCATCTTAATGCCACTTTATTTGTGCACAACCAGAAACTTAATCTTATAACTGAAAGGAATACAATTGGGACGATATGTGAAAATCTGAAAAAGAAGCTGCTGGTCGTCAAGAACAATTTATGACGATAAATTTACAGAGCTATCTTAAAACTAAGTTATACTTCTCTATGAACAAAATTTTAATATGCGTTCTAGTACTAAGAAAAATAATAATGAAGAAAAGTGTTTATTTTAAAAGAGAAACATTATTAAAAGATATAGTTCCAGAATTGTGAAATAAAGGAAAGTAAAAAGATTAAAGTGCTATAAGTATTTTATGGCAAGGTGCCTAAAACTTTATCTTATTAGAAAAAATATTATAAAGTATTCAATGAAGAGAATGCTTAATTTAAAATGTTAAAATTAAATTGCTCAACTAAATGAAAAATGGATCCAGGGAAACCAAAATTTTATTGAAGATTTTAAAAGTCCGTACAAGATGCATCGGGGGAAACCAGACGCGCGGGAAAAAGCTAGCAGACTATGTTAAAGGAGATATCAAGAATTAATAAGTGTATAAAATATTGAGAAAACTAAGGATCATCGTCGATGAAGATTATTAAACAGAGTTATTTTTTTTTAATAGAACATTAAGTGACTGAATGAAAAATAAAGTATATATTTTTTTTTAGCTTTACTATGAACAATTTTCAAGCAAGTTCGACAAAGCAGTATCGTAAATATAATTTAATATTTTTATTTGATTGTATTTAAAATATAAAAATTCTATATTAGCTTAGGGAAACATATAAACATGAATTTAAGAATAATGAGATTTTAAATATAATAGCTTAATAGAATGATAGAAATATTATTATAAAAATAAAATGTATGTATGGAAGTTTTAATATCTACAAGAAGTAATGGAATGGTGAAGCCTTCAGAATACGATCAAGAAGATAGAGATCGTTTTGGTAATTGTGATATTATTGATAATGCATAATGTATTTTTTTTAGGTCATCTATTAATGAAGAATGATGTATGAAAGTTTTTAAATTATAAGTACACATTTTATCCAACATTAAAACATATATTTGAGATAGTAGTAATTTTAAATGTGCATGCAATAAGTTGTTTTAAAAATATAATTAATAATAAGTATCATAATAATTATGTGATTCTTTTGAACTTTTATGTTGCAAAATCTTCAGATAATTTTAAAATAGTTGGTATATTATAAATATACGAGATAAGTAGTAAAAGATTTTCTTAAGAATAGCTGTATAGTTTGAACTAAAAATGAATTTTATTATTGTTAGAAATGTAGACAGAAATTTGTCGATGTACTGCATAGATAAATCTAGAGAAATAAAATCGGATAGTGACTTGGTAGTACTGGTGTAGAGGAAACCAAGATGATGTTTTTGCCAAGAAATAAGAAAAATCAAATATTTGGATCATAGTATTTTGTGTGATTTCAGTATAGCTAACTAAGTCCTATCACTGAACACATATATTTTGGACAGTGTTTTTACGTATCTTTGAAATATTTTGATGTTTTATAAAGCTGAAGAAATAGCTTTAGCATCACTCCTATAGTAGAGGTGGATAGACAGATAAAGGTCACTCCTCTATGGTGTTCTTTAAATTCACTGTGCCATCATTGTCAAGTTTTATGACGGATAATATTCTAGTTGTTTTGATCCTTTGCATCTATTTTCGCTATCCTTGTTTCATGAATATACATCGTCAGAAAGATATTTTTATAGAAATGATACATAAAATAGAAATGAGGCTAGGTTGTCGTTATGTAAGAATAGTTTATTTACTAGAATGAGTTAGAATTGTTATTTTAAAAGTGAAAGTATAAGTGTCATAAAGAGATGAAGAATCATATGATATAGTTTTAAAAAGTAATTCTGAAATGAATATAAGATTTTAAAGGAAAATCTAAACAAAGTTTTAAAAGTAATAATAAAATTTTAATATTTTATATGATATTTAAAAATAGAGATTGCATGTTGGTTGAAAAATGATTCAATAATGTGTAACAGATATATGTATTTGTGCATGGTATGTTAATGATTGTGGTTACCATACGAAGCAAAGGCTTGGATAAGTATTGGATTAATAATTATTGTATAGTCAATAATAAAACGGAACATCAAAATGTCAAGAAGGGTTTGAATCTTTAGGATTCCATACGAATAATAATATAAAATAGAATTTTATGATTTTGTATAATTTTTACTACGAAGGTAAAATTTTGTAAAAATATAATTTTAAAATTAATAGAGATATAAAGTATTAATGATAATTATTGATAGATACATTTTTGTAACAAGATAAACTAAAATCAGATAGCTAATAATAATAATACTGTATAAGAGTTAAAATAAAATAAGTAGAAATATAATGTTAAGAGATAAACTAGTAAAGTAATTTTGTAACAGGAAAGTAGGGATATCCGATGTATATAATGTAAATATTGTTATTTGTATAATTATTAATAAACTATGTTGTAAATTTATTTGTAAGCTTCGTGTCTTAGTTATTATTTCTCCACATAGAATGCATGATATCGCAATACACATTTATAATTGCAACAGACATAATTTTGCACAAAGTAGATAAACATAAAAGTGTTATAATAATTTTTGAAAATTTATTTGTATGATAAAATTAAAGAATTATAATTATATCATTTTATTGGTCATAAGTTGGTTGCCACAATATTAAAATAAATTATATGCTAATATTACAACACGTATTTTGATTGTCAGATTATTAAATACTACCACGAACGTAATATTTATTTATTTATTTCATTTAAGAAGAAATAGGATTACATTATACTATTATTATCATTATTCTTATTTATTATTGTTAGTTGTTACGTAGTGAATTTATGACATAAAATTCCCTTCTCATAGTTTACTACCGTAATTTAAATCAGTTTAAATGCAATTTATGAACCTGAGATTTATTTGATTTGATTTGATTTCATTTATTTACTTAAATTATTTAATTGAGCTAGATTATTATTACAAAGAATAATAAGATATGATTATTGTCTTAATCGTAATAAAAAGAGCTTGGAAAGTCATAAGAATACCATAAGTTGATTATTTAGTGTAGTGTTCTTATGCCATTGGGATAGTATCATGTGGATATATCTCAATGTAGTCTGTCTCGCTCCCCGTGTCGTCGCTCCATGTCTCATGAAATTAATAAATTTTTAGTAATATAACTGTATTTATATTTTAAAGTTTAGAGCTAGTAGTAATCATTTTAATAAACTTTAATTTCATTCATTTTGTTAAGACTGAGCTAGAGAGAACCCGGAAATATATTTTAAACATTATTGTACATTATTTTGGAGTGGACGCGCGTGAGAGGCGACGGGGGAGGAGGGTACAATATATAAGTGTAATAATGTTCAAAGCTAAATGGGTTTGTATTTATTAAAAACCAGTCAACTCTTAGAGAATCACAATATCAATAACAATCAACAATTTCAAACCATTGTTAAGGCAACCACCTTTATTGTTAAGAGGAGATTACTTTGACAATGGTTTGAAATTGTTGATTGCTATTGATATTGGGATTGTTTAAGTGTTGACTGGCTTTTAGTGATATAATATATTAATGATATATATTATAATATAATATATAATTATATTATAATATTATATATATAATGATATATTATATATTAATGATATATTATATATTAAAATAGATTGCCTATCTCAATTTATAATTATAGTTATAAAAGTAGTTGGCAATCATGAGTTGGAGTCAGATTTTATAAGTTAAATGTAAATTTTATCATTAAAGTTAGGTTTCTATATATTATAGGCACACCTATGCATAGGTAAATACATGGTTCAAAAAACAAAAAAATAGATTTGGCTAATTTTTTGATATCTAATGTATTTCAGTTAAATAAATTAGTTTAAAAAATTTATTTTCAAACAAAATCGAATTAAATATAACCAAATAATTAGATTTAAAAATTTTGATATAAAATAGTCTATGACAATAGTAAGGTAAATTCCTTGGTTCACTATTTTGCAATTATTTTAAAATTTTAATTGAAATTTTTTTTTAGAGATTAAGGTAAACTAGTTGTCATGCTAGTCAACATGTTTTTTTTTTTTTTTATCTAAGGAATTTTGTATAAATGTGGGCTTTAATTAAAGATAATTAGTTGACTTGTCATGGGGAAAAAATTGTAACTGTATAAATGGACAACCTCAAGTAATAAATTTGTCTTTATTTTCTCTATCTTTGCTCACCATTCATCAAAATCATAGTTTCAATATCCACATGTTTAAAGAAACCTCTTCAAGCAGTGGAAACAACCATTATGTGTTGTTGAAGTCACTAAAAAACTTTTTTTCAAGTATGGCTTCCACTAACCAGGATGTCCAGCTTTATTGGCTAAATTAATTCCAATGTTATGTTAAACACCTGTAGTATATAACACCACATCTACCACAGATATACTTCTCAAGAGAGTAATTTAACCAAGTTTAAAATAAATATTACCCCGAATGTGAAAATACAATTATGACTGAATATTTGGACACTATCAACAATATATTTTACTAGTGAGCTACTAATGAGCTCTTTTTCATTTTCCTCAAAATTAAACATACATGTGTAAATTTAATCTTTGTTGCTTAATTAAAATCTCTTCTTAGCCATTTATAAACTTACGGTAACAATTTTACTTAGTTTATATCTAGTCACTGCAAGACGAGACAGTAATACTGGTCTACAGCAGTTAATTTGTAATTAATTTATGCATTTTGTATATTTATTTTATCATATTTCCTTTTCAATGTTAATTTTTGCATTTTCTTTATACTACATAAAAGTAACCTTGGTTTTAGTAAAATTATATATTATACCAAAAATTATGTGCTTTTACACTTGTTAGAGAAGCTATGTCTATCAATATTTATTTACACTTAGCATTTTCAAAGCTCCATGGCTTCATATTCATAGCTGAGTGCAGTTGATAGTAATGAGGGTGAGTATTCTAATTTATGCTAATTGATTAGGTGCTCTATTTTAGTATTTTATTTTGTTTAAATTTTGTTAGGATTAGTTTATCCATCTTTTTGAAATGGTGAAACAGGTGTCTTTTTTATTGATAGACTGAGTGTCATTATTTATGAAGTATGCTTCCTTTATTTTCTGCCTATGATCATTTCTCTCTCTCTCCACAACATTCTGGGGTTGGCAGGTTCGAATTTATGGCCTGTGGTCTTTTCATGCTCCAAGAATGCTGAGGTATATATATAAGGTATGCTTCTCAAGATTGATAAAATGTATATGTGCTATTAAACAGAAATGATAATATAGGAATTTCAGTTATTGTTAACATAAAAGTTAAATAAAAATCAGTTTTATTTTCATTAATATTTTTCAAGAGTTTTAAATAACAAAGATACCTTTAAATAATCAAGATTTAGTTTAAGTTAATGTTAATCTTTCTTTTTAAACAATTAATTTGTTTTTTTTAAAAAATATAAGAAACAGTTAGTTTTAAATAATTAAGATTTAGTTTTATAAAATATATTTCTCTGAAGCTATCAAAAATCATTTGAACAAAATCTTTAGAAATTAATGAAAATAAAAATGTGTGGCTGATGCCCATATTCATGTATTCATAATGATAGTTTAGAAAACTAATTTTATTTGGCTTGAACTTTTAAGCAAGTTGTCTTTTTTTCTATCACACACACATCTGATATTAAAGATTAGAATATATATGTGGATTTATATAGCTATCATCTAGATATTTTATCCATCTCACTTGAATTCTATATATATATATATATATATATATATAGAATTCAATATATATATATAGATAAACAAATATATATATATATATATATATATATATATATATATTTGTTTATCTCCCTGTGATATATAATTCCCACACTTGAGTTTGATTTTGTGTGTAATTATTCATGTATGATCTTTATTTTTTCTTTAGATTTAAAGACATATAATATCTTCTTATGCTCGACTTTTAATTTTATATATAGTCACTCCGGTGATGATTTAATTTGTATTCCAGGTTGTTAGAGATCATTTATGTGGTATAGCATAGAATACATATTATAAGGCTGATGCTGTAATTGACTCTGCAAAGTGAATGTTTGAATTGAACTTAATCTATTTTTATTATTGCTTATTCTTTAAAGTTAAGAGTGAAATGTGTAAATGCACACATCTTGACATAGATAATGTGTATCTAATAGAATTATATAAATTATTTAGTTATTATAGTCTTTAGAAATTACACTTAACTGATAATATAAGGTTTTAATGTTTATTAATGTTCAAAGAGCTACCCAATGTCAACAAATAAAATGTATGCCAATATATAAGGATAATTTCAGTTTACATATTATAACTGAACTGTTAATAGTTTTGTTTGCTTATTAGATTAATATTAGTGTTTGTTTACTGATGTCTGATCTTGCTAATTAATGCTTCTAATGCATCTCTGTTCTCTGTGATTTAGAGACATTACATTATCTATTAGTAGTGGTATGTAGCTGTGTAGATGTTCATAGTTTAAGATCCTCACCAGTAAAACTTTAATATTTTTTTGGAAGATATTCTAGACTATCATCCCTTGGTGTTGGATATTTCCCATGCCTATAGAGTAGTGGTTATCTATTATATAATATATTTAAAAATTTTGGCTTCACAATGTGAAGCAAGATTACAAAAAAGTACACCCTGGGATAGTGAAAAACTAATTGGTGGAAGCTTTATAATAATTGTAAATTTTAAAATTGTTGACCCAAGAAATAATATTACCCAAAGTGATTTGATGCTGCTAGAGGTGTGCCATTTTTGGAGGTGTGGTGATATGCTTGAAAAAAAAGTTCACCATAACATTAAATAAATTTAAAAAAAGTTTGTCATAACATATAAAAAATAAGGGAGTTGAACATAATGTATTTAAAGAAAATCAAGTAGTTTGATTTAACATATTGAAAAATAGAGTTTGAAATAATATATTAAAAACATAAAGAAATTTTTCTCTTCAAAATGGACATACCAGAGAATTGACCATAGGCATCACTGTGAAAATAATAGGACTTATGAAGAAGTCAGTAAAACAATTTAAAGAAAGTCAGCAAGAATTTAAATGAAATCTGCACTCATTGATATAAAAATTGGAACAATATCAGCACTCAATGGAACAAATAATGGATACACAGATCATTAAGTAAAGTATAAAAAAATAAAACAATTACTTGAAAATATGATAAAATTATTAGTGATAAAAGTAATATGCTAGAGTCAATTAGAGTGATGTTGTTCCCATTAAAATATAAGAACAATGCAATAAAAACATAATGGAAGTTTAAAGTAAACAAGATAAAGTTCAAGAATTACTGAAGAATTAGAAAATAATGGAGAAAATGGAAAGAGAAAATAGTAAGAGATAAACCTGTTGAGTTAGAAAAAGAGGGAAATAATGGACTAAACCTATTAAAAAGATTAGGAGAAATAGCAATTGAGAAAGAAAATTTAATAAAAGGTATCCCAAGATAAGTGGAGATAAAGATAAAAAATGAGAAGGAACAAAATTTGAAAAAAAACAAACCAAAGTAATAAAACAAGTAGATGTGAATTATGATCATATGGATCATGCTAATGCTCATTTAAAGGTTAACATGGAACATTGACATAAACAAAAAACACCTTATGATGGAGAAATTCTGGATTTATAAAAGAAATTTGCTTCCTATAAAGAGCAGGATTATGGCTTGATCAGCCATTTTGATGATTTGTTACATAATATAGCAACTGCTTACATAATTAATAATTATATTCCTCAATATGAGGAATAAATGATGATAGCAACATTTTAGAAGAGAAATTAGGCAACACTGAACTTAAAAAATTCAGTATGAGCAACAAAGTTATTTGTCAGAATTGTGATTCCATCCTATATTTACATTACATTCAAGCTCAGAAACAAAACTTTCAGCAGCATTTTATCTATAGCAGTTCTATAAGACTGGTTTTAACCAGCCATTTAGAGAATATATATTATATACTGAGGTTGTTAAGGCTGTCTTAAAAAGAAGATATTACAACTGCAGAATGAAACTTTTGAGGGTATGGAGAAACATAAAGATGAAAAGCAAGTGAAATTAGATGATATTAGGCAATGACCTTAAAGATGTAAAATAAAAGAATCAACCTGCTAAGAAAACTGACATAATACCAAGGTAGAAAGATAAAATGCATAAAAGAGCACTGTTTAGGAGTTTATCTAAGTAAACATGATGGCAAATAACAAAAAATTAAAAAAAAAAGCAAATAAAGATTACCTTAAAGTTATCTTTTTCACATGTATGTGGTCATGTGTATTGGTTACATTAGAGTGAATGACTGAAGAGAGCTTGAATGTCTGGGTTCAAATCCCCTTTAATTACATCTAGCTTAATTATATAAAATATATTTGTATTTAATGTTAAATGGTAAATTCTATTTTATTTTTTCAATAAATCCAAGGGGAATTGAGATATATTGCCTATCTCAATTTATATTTTTAAAAATGAAAGTAATTGGCGATTATAGACGTACACATAGGGAAAAGTATATGTGTTCAAAAATTAAAAAAAAAAAAATAGAGTTGTTTTTTTATTTACTTCCGCTAAATAAATTAGTTTAAAAAATTTATTTGTAAACAAAATTGAATTGATTATAAGCAAAAAATCAGATTAATTAAGAAAATTTTGATATAAAATAGTTTATTACAATAGTATGGTAAATTCCTTTGTTTGTTGTTTTGCAAATGTTTTAAAATTTTAATTAAAAATATTTTTTAGCGATAAAGATAAACTAGTTGTCATAGTAGTCAATATGTTTTTTTTATCTAAGGAATTTTTATAAATGTGTGTTTTAATTAAAGATAATTATTGGCTTGTCTTGATAAAAAAAATTTAAAAATGTCACTCTATAAATAGGTAACCTGAATATATATATATTGCTGTCTCTGTCATAGTTGTTATTATGTATTTCATGAAACTTCTTCAAGCAGTTGAAGCAAACACTATGCATTGTGGAAATCATGAGAGAACTTCTGTCCAAGTATGCATGCCACTAGCCATGATGTTCAGCTCTATCAACTAAATTAACTTCAACCTCATGCCAACAGCTACCACAACCAAGTTTATTATAAACTTTGCCTTGAATATAAAAATTTGATTGTGACTGAATATTTGGAAAATATCAATAGTATATTTCACTAGTGAGCTACTAAAGAACCCTTTTTTATTATGTCCAAAGTTAAAATGTACATTTGTAAATTTAATCATTTCATATTTAATATAATACTCTTCCTGATCATTTATAGACTTAGGATAACAATTTTGCTTAGTTTATGAATAATAATGATTTAGTAAACTAAAGAGACTCTGGTTACCACAAGCCAGTAATAACACTTATCTACATCAATTAATTTGTAATTCAATTTATGCACTTTATATATATTTTTTATATTTATACTTTATAATATGTACCTTGACTCTAGTACAATTCAATATATATATATATAAAAGCTATGCCACTGAATATTTAAGAGTGATAAAATGCATATATGGTATTAAACAGTAATGAGAAGAAAGTTATAAGAAATTTAGTTATTGTTAAAATAAAAGTTAAATCAAAATCAATTTTATTTTCATTGTATTTCTCAAGAGTTTTAAATAACAAAGATAGTTTTAAATAATCAAGATTTATGTTTAAGTAATTGTTGCTCTTTCTCCTAATAAATTAATTTGTTTTTTAAAAAATATGAGAAAGAGATGTTTTTCTGAAGGTTTGTGATCCATCATCAAATATGTATATTGAATGTCTTTAGAAAAATTTAACTTTATTTAAATATTGCAACTACATTCAACTGTCAGTAATAGCACATCAAATGGGTTAGACAATGTATTTAGAAATTAATAAAAATAAAAGTATAAGCAGCTGATGCCAATGTATATGTATACTTATAAAGAGTTAAGTAAACTGATTTTATTTTGCTTAGAACTTTTAATTCCCACACTTGAATTTCATTTTGTGTGAAATCACGCATGGATGGTTCTAATTTTTACTATGGATTTAGAAATATATCTCCCTATGTACATATTCCTCCCATGCTTGAGTTTTAATTTTATATGTAGTCACTTGAATCATGATTGAATTTGCATTTCAGATTGTTAGAAGTGATTTTTGTTACTTGGGAATAAATGCACATATTATAAGGTTGATGCTGTAATTGACCTTGTATTGCAAATGCTGAATTTCAGTTGGTCTATTTTTATTATTTCTTATTGTTTATAGTTAAGAGTGAAATGTGTAAATGTACACACCTTGATGTAATTAACATATATATAACATAATTAAATGATATAGTTATTAGATAATAGTCTTCACAAATGATACTTAATTAAGAACATAAGGTTTTGATGTTGCTAATATTCAAAGGACTATTCGGTATCAACAAATGAAATGTATGCCAACATATAGGGGTAAGTTCAGTTTATGTATTATAACTGAACTGTTAATAAATTTATTTTGTTTGACTATTAGATCAATCTTTGGGTTTGTTTACTTTTGTTTTCTTTTTTTCAATTGATACTTTTATAGAATCCCTGCTTTCTACACCTAGAGGCAATAAAATATCTATTAATAATAATATGTGGCTGTGTAGGTTTTTACAGTGTAAAATTATCATCAGTAAAGTTTTAATGTAATGTTTCTTGAGAAGACATTGATGTGATGTACTGTAGCTTCTCCTTAAATGAAGTCAAGAATCTCTCTCAGCAATTATGCCCAGAGAAACCTGTTAGCTACTTTATTTTGCATTCCCCAGTCTAAGTTTTCCCATATTCTGCTCCATCCCATTTCCACAACATAATCTTTGTCAACTCTATGGCCTTTGTATCTAAATCCCCCTTATCTTTTCCCAAACCCAGCATAACAACCAATGATCCACTTTCTATACAATCACTTTTTTAGTATTTATTCTTCCATAACTTCATTACATGTGCCCTTTCTCTTTTCAAGCATTTACATTCAATTAACAAATGCCTAATATTTTTTATTCCTTCCTTACTGAAGCTGTGCATATATATACAAATATATATATATATATGCTGGCTTCACCATTCACTGTGGACTAACTAAGACCCTAAGTCCAACCGCAGTGAACGTATGTTTCTTTTTCAAACTAAATTTATCGTTTTCTCAAATAGTTGCCTAAATTAAAGAAGGAATTGTGCTAAAGAGAAAAGATTTAATAAAATAAAATATAGAAAGTTAAAATTATATTTGCAACTATTTTTAAAATATATTTGGTAGAATTTGATAAGATAAAAATGTTCTTAATTAAATAGAATCCATTAAGAAAAGGAATTAATTAATAAAACATTTTTCTGAGTTAGATAAAATAAAAGATAACAGGAAAAATTTGAAACAACGGGCATGATTTGCTACTAATTAGCAGATTAAAGATATAATGGAAAAAGAGTATAAATAAAGAACTTTTCTTTTGTTCTTGGTCTTATGCTTGCGGGTAACCAGTGCTGAAGGTCAGAGAGAAAATCTTAAGAATTTTGTTGGAAGAAATTTTGCTGAAAGATTGGACAATATAGCGAACTCTTGCTTGCTGTACTTACTTCAAGCTGCACTCTATTCTTTCAGCATATAAATAAAAAAAATCCAGAAATGTGTTGCTCTGCAAAAATGCAGGGGTAACCTCTTTGCCTTCACTCTCCTGAGCCATTCCTGAGGCAGGAGTTCTAATCATGTAAGCTAACCAGAGAACTAAAGTGTCTGCCCTGTATCCGTGAATATCTGCCCTCAAACATGGAAAAACAAAGTTGAAGAACCAAGAAGACTTGCGGTAAACCTCTAATGAACTCATCTTGACCCACCCCATCTAGTTACTGGTAATGTTACCATAAATTAACAAAAAAATATCTTTGTAATTTACAAATTCACTCTAGCAAGAATTATGTTTTTCTATATATATGTTTTTTTTTTAAATCTATGTGTTCATATCTTGTCAAATTATATTTCATTAATTGCTTTCTTTTCTTTTTTTTTATATCGTAATGGGAGGGGTTATTATACATAATGGTGGCCATAGTTCATATTAATTTAATTGAAAAATACTTTGTTTAACTTTCCACCATTATATTCCTGTAATTAAGTTATTTATTTTATATAAATATTTATTTAGAAAGAAAAGGAAGCAAATCATAGAAAGTGCAAAACTCTATTTTAAAATCAAGATTTAAATTGCTAAATATTTTATTATAAAACTTTCCAAACTTTAACTTAGTTTATATATATATATATAAGAAAGATCCTTATCAAATGCCATTATATTTTAGTCAATGAAGGGTTACAAATTTAAAGTTATATTTTGAAGAGTGTGAAATAAAACGTTCGCATTTATATTTTAGTAATAAGAGAGAGTACATTTTGACAATATTATTAAAAATTATTAAATAGCATTGACTCTGGGGTGTGTTGGTTAAACTTTAACTAAATCAATAAAATATCCGCCCTCTTGTTTTAGTGATCTGAATTTTATAAAAGGGAAGTTACTATTTTTCTGCAGATTTTCAGTGATAGTTGAGCTTTTTTAATATATATATTTTGCAGAGGGTTTCTTTTTTAAATTTAAAGGTCGTTGACCGTATTTATATGATATCGTGCCTCGGGTGATCTACTGGGCCGCTCAGCATATATTACAGTGCTTTTTTTTGCCAAGTTCGCTTAGGTTGACATACCTACATTTGGATCTTTTTAAAATAAATAAATATATTCTGGATCTCATGTTGATCTCAGTCCTTTCAATGTATGTAACTGGACATAAGCAACAAAAAAAACTCCGATCCTGAATCCGGGTCACACGTTTAGCGAACGGGTTCCATTTTTCTCTCTAACCTAGTTTAGAGATGGAGAGCTATCCGGTCTTGTGTTAACCTCTTGGTAACTGTTATGTCTCGAGACTCACAGCCCACTATATGCTATCGCCTTTGTGCATGGTCTTGTATATTTATATTTATTAGAAAATCTTTCTCAAAATCTCATAGAAATGTTTCAATTATGGCTGAAAATTCCTGCTGGGGTCACTTTATCATTCTTCTTAAATCATAAGTAGGGTTGTGATTTAAACCTGTCCAAAGTGTTTAGTTGAGTTTGACCACCTATTGATTTCTATGTTCTCCAACCACAGAGTTAATGAATCATGTCTCTCTCTCTTGATTTCTTTTCTGTAACACTTCCATTGGCTGGAATATTTTAAAGAAGGAATTATAACGTAAAATTTTGTTTGTTCTTATCATTACGATCAATGGATCTTTCATATATGTCTATCCGGTTGCAGTGAAAATAGCCTGCGACACTTAATAAAGCATTGTGTGAATTATTTTAATGTCAATAATAAAAATTTCTGTTATCTTTCATTCACTATAAATAAATCCACTTAGTATTGTTTTTCTTTTGTGACATACGTATGTACATCTGATCATTATATATGTAAAAATTCCTTTTCGTGGTCTCTTCTCTCCCTGACCACTGGTCATACATTAAGAATAAATTCTAGTGAGGTTCGAGGAGTAAGTCACTTAGTAGCAATCTAGAGGAATAGATGAGGTTTGAACCCCTTCTATCTGCATCTCTAGGTTAGGTTAAAGCAGCTCTACTTTTCTTACCATTACATTACATAATTTACAGACTAAATCACCCATATTTTTTCATTTACATGTATATTCTCTTGTTGCTAAAGATCCCATTTGAGCCTTAAACAATAAACTACTTTCCTTACTATTATCATATATTAACTTGCACCTAATATTCTGTTTATTTCTATATATATTTAAACTCTTTTTACTCTCCATACTAGTTCTCTATCTCTCTAACTTCTATTCTTTATTAATAAATCTATTCTTTTATCCCATTCCCTCCTAACACAATAATCCCATCTTTTGTACAAATATACTGATATAAATTCTTTATCCAAATCTTTTGCATGCCACATTACCTTTCTCACCCATCTTGTTGCCTGCCCTTTACTCATAACTCAATTAAATACTATTTTGGCTATTTTTTTATTATTCATAAACTGCAATCTACCAAACATTTTTATTTTATTTTTGCATCTCTCATATGAAAACTTGACCATCCCATTTCTCCTTGAATTGCCTCCCTTGTTGTCCATACATCTGCATCCAATGCAGGTCTTCCTACTTCCCTTTGAACTTTTTTTAAGTAATTTAATACCCCATTACTAACATATAATGCATCATTACCATATGTTAACCCTGCTACTGCAACTCCTTTCCATATAATTCTAACTACATCATACTTTCCCCAGTATTAACCATCATTATATTTGATTTTTCTTCACTAAATTTAATCCCCATCTCTTGCACTTGTCCTCAGCATAACTTCCCTATTTTCTCTTCTTTCTGCACACAAAAATATATCATCTGCAAAAAAAGACCTGACAAAATATATACTCCCTTACTACCTATTAATGGTATCTCTATCCCTCTTCCTAATCTTTCTCTTGCTCTTTCTATTTTACTCAAATACAACACAAACAAAATAGGTGGCATAGGGAATCCTTGCCTTAGTCCCACACCATTTTTAACTTTAACTGATTCTATATTTCCTAATTGATATATATATATATATATATATATATATATATATATATATATATATATAGAAATATATATATATATATATATATATATATATATATATATAATTATTTTCATATAATTTCTTAATAATATCTACTAAAGCTTCATCCATTCCCAAATTTGCTAAAGTTATCCATAATCGATTTCTATTTACTCTATCATATACCTTCTCTATATCTATAAAACTCATATATAACTGTTTACCTGAATTCCTACTCATATCCATAAGTTGTGTAACTACAAATAAACTATCTCTTATATGCGTATCTAATCTAAAACCTCCTTGCATTTCCCCCACTACATTATTCCCTTCCATCCCTTTTACAACTCTCCTAGCCACCATATACGAGAAAACTTTATATAAAACTGATGTTACTGCTATTGGTCTATAATTATTTCACTTTCTATGATCCTTACCCTTTTCTTTAAATAATAATCTTACTCTTGTATTACTCCAACTACTTGGGAAAACTCTATTCTGTGCCATCTTATTAAAACAAGATAATAACTTTACTTTTTCCCTATATCATAAATTCATTACCATCTCTGCTGCTCATCTAAATCTCTTGCATTTTCACTTTTTAATTTCTTCTCTACCTCATTCAGTTCATTTTCTGTAAACTTAATATTCTCATTACTATATGCTTTCATGTTTTCTATCACTCTATCCTTCACATCTAATATCTTTTCTATATTCATTACATATTTATTTAAGATTCTCTCAAAATCTCTAGAGCTACACTCTATTTCCTCATCATCTAGTAATACTATCTCTCCCCTCCCCTATATTTCTCCTTTTAATGAAATTCCAAATTTTTTTACTCCCATCTCTTCCACTTTTATTAATATCCTCCAACAATTTACTACTCAATTTCATTCTCTCTATATAATTATCTATTTTAGTCAACTTCTTTTCTAAGTGCTTTTACCATTTAGAATTAATATCTTTTTTACTTTCCTTGTTCTTAATAGCACACTTATATTCTCTGCATGCTTCTTTCCTCTCTTTTACACTTTTACTAATTCTCATTTTTTATTACTTTTATTCTTCTGAATATTCTCACTTAAAACCATATTTTCCACTTTTTCTACTTCTTTACACCAGTCCTTATACTCATCCCCAACCAACTCTTTCATGATTTCTTCAACTTGTATTTTATACTCTTCCAACTTATTCTTATCATTCACTCTCCATCCACATCTTTCACTATTATTTCTACTTTTATTTTTATTCTCCATCACATTACTAACCATTTCAATTACAATGAAGTTATGATCACTAGTGCATACTTTTTCTTCATTATCAAACACCTTAATTTTTCGTATTTTATTCATTCCCTTTTTCTCTACCAATACATAATCTATTGTGTGAAATATATTATTTCTAGACCATGTGTATTGTCTCTCATAAATATTTAATAAATTTCCAATACTCAAATTCACTTTCTGACAAAATTTCTTCAAAAGCTGTCCATTTTTATTACCTACATCATCAATTTCTTCAATATGTCCATTCATATCTCCTATAACCATTATTCTCTTCCCCTTTTCTTTAAAACTTTGTATATCCTTAACTAGATATTCATATATGTTACTGTTCATCTCCAGTGGCTATGAACTATAGCCACCATCCATTCTTGTCTACCCAGCCTTATTTCAAACCACAAATGTTCTTGATATTTAACAATATTTAAATATTTTTTTGATATAACATCTATACCACCACATCTTTTTTTTCCTTTTTATTTATACCCTGCCATACCAACTGTTTAAAAATAGGTTCTTCTTCTTCTCTTAGATGTGTTTCCACTACTGCTAATACCTCAAGCTCTTCATTTTCAATTGTTTTAATTAATTCCATCCACTTTTCTGGTCTCCTACCACCTTGCATATTCAAAAACCCAATTTTAACAATTTCTTCTTTCCTAACTACTCTTTTATAAATTCTAGACCATAAATCTAATGGTGACATCTGGTATTAGATATTGATCATGCCTACAAAGGGATGGTTATCCATTACAATATATATATAATAAATAAATGATAGAAATTAATAAAAAAGTTAAATTTTAATTTACTAATTTATATTGTAACTTATGCCATAATTTCAAGATCCCATGTCCTATCATAAGTAAGTGGTTTCTGCAGTATATATATAAATACTATTTCTTATGCAATCCATTACAAAAAAAATAAAAACAAAATGTAATCATTGCCTTAGGTAAACTTAATACATCTAGACATTTTGTAAAAGTTATTGGTTATTGATATTATGAAGCATTTCTATATTTTGAATTTTTTTGTTACACAAATACTTATATAAGGCTAAAACCTTAGTATATGCACCTTGAGTGCCTAATTTTTTAACAAGAGAGACCTCTACAAATTATAATGCAAGATTCGACTTTATAAAGCCAAGAGGGACCCTCTTGTCTCTGAACCTATTTTCTTAATTATATAGGCAAATCTAAAGCATATTGATTTGGGAGCATGAAGCTAATAAATTCTTCACTGATTAAGTCCATTATTTCTATTAAATATTAACATTCACAAAATCTTTCAATTTACAATGAGTCAATATTCAGATATTAAATTTAGAAATATTTTGGATCAATTTAAAGTTGTAAATATTAATTCTTATTAAGCACGATGTCAGCATGTAATACTTATATAAGGCTAAAACCTTAGTACATGCGCATTGAGTGCTTAATTTTTTAACAAGAGAGACCTCTACAAAGCAAAATTTTTAATTAATCATTTATTACATTCATATCGGCTTTTTCAAACCAAATTGTGCAAACGCTTTTTGCGAGTGTTAAATAATAAATGAATAACCTCTGACCCATACAAGATATAGAATTTATTGCTGCATAAATTCTATATCTTGTATGGGTCAGAGGTTATTCATTTATTATTTAACACTCACAAAAAGCGTTTGCACAATTTGGTTTGAAAAAGCCGATATGAATGTGATTACAATTGTATACAGACGCTATAAAAAATAAATGCTGATTTAATCATTTATTCTAAAATTATAATGTAGAATGAAAATCCTCAATATTGAAGTCATTTGAATTTTTAAATTTCATATCTACAATCTGGTGTTCAAGTGCATATTGGATTCAAACAGTCTTAAAATTTTTTTTTTAAGTAGATTGTTTATAACTAAATCGAATAGACATCCAATATTGATCAATAAATAGATATTTACTGGTTTCTAAATAGAGGATAAATGTTCTGGATTAATTTATGTTGATCAAGGGAATACCTTTGTGCTAATTATAAGAATAAAAAATACATTCAACACAACATCAATTGATTATTTGGATTTAATATTATATTAATAAGAAGTCTTCACTAATAATCACTGATTATCAGATGATAAAGTATATAAATCTACATCTCTTAGATTAATTGACTTTTGCTGTTATCGATGAGAATTGGGGATTCAAAACTAGAACCATTGCAGTTATTCATCTGACAACAATTTCTGTTAATCCTTTTTTTGATATAAAACTAAGAAAGAAATTGAAAAAATCTTAAGATTTTAAATTTTGGGCTTTTAAAGTGTGATAGAAAAAAAAATCCATGGTTTGAATCTCAAAAGACAAAGCCAGAAATGGAGTATTCTAATACAGATTTACTATCATAATTTTTGGTCACTCAGGATTATAACAGATAGTGCTTTAGTGGATAACTTCTTGAAAAAGTATAATAGTAATATGATATAACCTTCACTATTACTGAAGACATCTGACTGAACACATTATTATTACCTTACCACATATATACAACACATATTGTATATTTAATTGGCTATCATTTTAACATGCTTAATACATATATCTCTTTTAGAGTCCTTCTTAGGGATCAAAATTGTTCAATTTTCTACACATACACACATACAGACATTCATTCAAATACATAAATTTATCAAATCTTTATTTATTTATATGAATGACCTAGTGGTATCACGATGAGTGCTTCCACTTTCCAAGCTCAAAGTCTGGGATTTGATTTGGGACTAGATCTTTTTTTAAGTATCAAATTAGCATTTTCCCCCCAGGTAAAGTTTCGACCAATATTTATTTTTATGACCTCTATAATTGAGTGCAATGATAGAGGAATGGACTCGAAATTAAAAATTCATGGACCATAGCTCGCCTCTATCACTTCCAGGGCTCAAAGGCCATATGATCTCCTGAATGGAAAATTATTTGAGTATTTTTTATTTATTTTATATATATTCGAAATTGCCTAAAAATTTATTACTAAATTGTTTTAAGCAAGTGATATTTTTTCCCCACATTTCTTTATTTAATATATATAAAATAAATCGCTTAAAATATGAATCTATAGCACTTTAAAAAAAATAAAATACTTTTTTTTTACAAAGCCACAACTTTGTAATCTATCAGATTTTAGAAAGATTAAGCCAGACTTGATCTAGCAATTGAACGCGTCATTCTGCAATTGACCTATAGGACGTCTTTTGCAGCAAACTGACGTTAATACATCAAGCTGAATGGTTTCCATCACAGTATATGAAGTATTAGGCATTGTAAGCTTTAAAAAAGCATTTCATGTATAAAGACCTGCTTTTACACTTAACATTATCTTCTCAAATACACTTTATCATTTTTATATGGAAATAATGGCTGTTTTATCTTTGATGACATGACCGATTTTTTAAAAAGAAAAAAAGAATGTATATTTTTGAATATCAAGGCAATTCAGCTAAAAAAAAAAATGAATGCAATAAATTAGTAATTTGTTTATAATGAATTATAACAATAGTCTATATAAATTTCTATATATATATTATTAAAAACAGTGTGTGTACGGGCAAGCGTGCTAGTTCGCAATAGCCAAATGCAGTTAAAAAAAAAATTAGGACATAAATGTTTTTTATATAACTGGGTCAATAAAATACAATCAGAATTAATATTTATCAGTACTCTTCAATATACATGAATAAGTTTTGGACAAATATTGATCATGAAATTAGCTGGTTAAAACTGTTGATAACTTTTATTATTAAACATATTTTAGCAAGAATAATAATCATTAGGTTGTTAAATTATGCTATTTTAACCATATTTAAATGTGTATATTAGAAAATATTTTTTAAAAAAAATCATTAAATTGTTTAATACTTATTAAGTAATTCTAAGGTAGTATGTAATTTTCTTATACTGAATGTTTCTTATATATGTAAATAGAGGGATTTGAACTCAGGATTTTTCAGTCTATTCATCTTCCACCTCAAGCAACCGATACACATGGCCACACACATGCGAAAAAGATATATGATCCCCAGTATATGTATTTCAAGCAGAACCAGCACTCATCAGTTGGGCCAGATCATAATCTCCCACCCATATATACAAATCAGTGCTCGGTTTATATTAAGATAGCAATTCCTCAAACTTTAACAGAAAGGCAATCTTCTCACTCTTCCAACTATTCAATGGTCCATTATATTGAAAAATCGATGTTGGAATGCTCAAAATCCTTATTGAACTTAATATTATAGTCCTACAATAAGTAGCAAAAAATGAAACAATTTGGAAATGTTAAAAATATAAAATATATGTATTGTAATGGCATGAATGGGACAAATATCTATATAAGATGCGCAAAGAACAGAGACTCTACTAAATGCACAATTGAACCTAGGTTTATATCAGATAAATGACTTTAATAAAATTTCCGCTAATCTTGTTCCTTAAGTCATTTGACCTATACCACAATTTGAAACGGATATGTACTTATAGGAATGCTAGCTGTAATCTGTATATAAGAGAAGTTTTCATTGGTGATATTTTGATCTTCATAGAACTAAATAAATCCGTAAAAGGTAAAACTATCCAAATTATACAGTCTGCATATAATTGTTTGTTCATATACCTTGTCTAGTCAAAATAAATAAAATTTATTACTTTAAATTAATAGTAACAATAATAATTTATTTACATTAAACTATACTAACTCATAAACACACTTGATAAAATATAAGTTAATAAATATAACATAAGATACTTGTCCAAAGTGTAAAACTAATTATTATGCTAAACAAAAGCTAGGTTTAAAATCAAAGAAAAATCTATGTTTACTCTTCCTTGTCAAATATATAAAGTTTATAGAGTCTCAGAATAATTCAGATTTAAGGTAATAAATAATAAGAAATCAAAATAAATTATATGAAAAGTAAAATTATTATTTAATGGTAATTTTGTTAATTATCAACGTTTTCCTTTAATTATATGTAAAAACATGTATTTATAACTGGAATGCATATATATATATATATATTAATTACTAAATAAATAAATAAAAGAACTTGGAAGGTAGTTAAAGATGATGAACTAATAAAACACACAATGCCCATATGTGCATAAACATAAAAAAGCCATTGCATGCATATTGAATTATCCTGTTTTCGTGTGAGATTTAAATTCAATTACTATTCACAATTTCTTCCTAATAAATCATTATGTGATTCTGTTATTATGGTTTTTTATTTTAATCCCAATTAGTTAGTTTCCATAATCAATGTTTTGTAACTTAAATCTTTCAGCAACAGATAAGTATTGATTGGTTTTAATGATATATATATATATATGATATATCAGTAGCTATTTAACACTTCTTCAGAAAGATTTGTTCAACTTCATTGTTATATATATATATTCCTAGGACAATAGTAAAAGTATATTCCACCATGGCACAATATAATCCTTAGGCATTGAGATTTGTATAAATATCACACAAATTCATTAAAAGACTCTGGCAATATAAATAAATAAAAAATTCGATTATGTACATCTTCTGAGTCTAGCGATAAATGTTTGAGAATTCCTTTTCATTGTATTTTTAATGGAGGTTTTAAAAATATAAAAATGTCCAATTAAATTATCTATGTTTCTGCTATGAATAATAAAATACTCTAAACAAAACATTAAAAAAACTTTTCACTTAGTTTTATATGGAAATTGTACACAGACTTCCAATCTCTTTTTATCTATCCACTCTATCTCTTATAACTGACACACATGTCAAAAAGATAAATATTCTTTAATATACATATATTGGGCTGAACCAGCACTCATCAATAAGTCCAGGTCATTGTCTCCCTCACATATATATATATATATAATTAGTGATCAGTTTATATAAAGATAGCAAATCTTCAAACTTTAATGGATAGGCTTTAATCTATTCCGTCCTCCAACTCTTTAGCCATCCATACCATAATAACCTTCTTCTCTTACTAAAAGCCTGATTATCATTACAGTTTTTTTCTAATTTCTTTACTGGTTTTTCCATTAACAGTTACCTAATTTACCAACTTCTTAAAAGCACTATGGATAAATCTAAACAAATATGAAGAAGATATATAAGATGTAATTTGGATTATTTTAAAAATAATATAGCTCAATGAAAAATGTATCTTGGAAGTATTTATTCTTTTTTTGGATGCTTTTATTCAATTGTTTGATATATGTGTGTCTAAGTAAAAGTTTTAAATACATATAAAATATTACCCTTGGCAGAAAAATAAGAAGTTGAGGTCAAATTAATGATAATATATATCTGTAATTTAATAAAAATAAATATATCAATTTTTAATTAGGTTTAAAGTTTTTATATAAGTTAAAATGATATAATAGTATCTAGTCTAATAAATTAACAGTAATAATAATTATTGGATTTATCTAAAGGTGATATAGACAAAAATAAGGATGTGTAAATAATTTGACAATCATAAACTAAATTATAGTAATTTATTTTCCTATCAATACTGAACAAAAATGCCTTCATGTGAGATGTTATTTGGACCAAATATAAAGTGTTGGTTCAATTAGAAATGCACCTTGGAGCCATTTATTATTTATCAGATATCTTTATTGAAATATTTAAAGTTGATATAATTTAAGAGAAATATATATATATAATTAAAATTACCCCAAATTCCAAAATAAGCCAGACTAGCCAAAGTAATAAACTCTAAAACACAATCATTGCTTTTACTGCTACAGGCAGACTTCTCAAGTGCAAAGGACTGAAACAAATCAACAAATATTTACTACATGTTACCCACAATTCCCAATTACATTCCACACACCCTTAAGATTAAAACAACTCTTAACAAGTTAATTGATTTAGAATCATCAATTTTTAATAATGGAGATTATTTAATTCTTTTTTTTTAATTTCATTTTTTCGAAGAAGACAACTTCAGCATCATCAAAACTAATAATGTGACCAGTATTAAATTAAAAAATCTTTATTATTAAAAATTGATGATTCAGAAGTAATTAACTTCTTTAATAGTTTTTTTTTTATAATATTAAGGTTGTGGGTAATATGTATAATATATTTGTTGTTTTGTTTTAATCTG
The DNA here is from genome assembly GCA_028023455.1 of Epiperipatus broadwayi. Taxonomy (NCBI): domain Eukaryota; kingdom Metazoa; phylum Onychophora; class Udeonychophora; order Euonychophora; family Peripatidae; genus Epiperipatus; species Epiperipatus broadwayi. Next base: position 2,543,237 of record JAQFVV010006366.1, read on the forward strand.
CTTCTAGCACTGAAACCAATAGTTGTGTTTTAAAGTTTATTTTTTTGGCTAGTCTGTTTTATTTTTGAATTTATGGTAATTTTAATTACTTTATTGACTAGTTTACCTTTAGGATTTTAATGTTTATAAATGAACACATTAGGTTGACACCCCATCACTGATTTATAAATACTCTCAATCCAAAGTACAAGATAAGGATCTTTTAGGGAAAAAAGAGTTATCTAAATTCATTTATATTGCAAATCTGAAGTGTTTTGTAAAGAAAGCATGATGATCTTAAATTAATTATATTATTTCTTTAAATCCATATTTCAATTTTCTTTATATTATTTTAATTGACATTTTGCAAGAATTTTCAATATCAAGTCAAATAATGAAATATGTAAATAAAACTTTCCCCAGTAGTTAAAGTTATGAAATACACAATATTAACACCTCAAAATACTGGTTTGTTAAGCAAATGAAATATGCTTAATCCAAAGCACAAGATTAAAATGTTTTATCTTGTGGTTTGGATTGAGACTATTTCATTTACTTAATAAATCAGTGTTGTGTCAATGTAATGTATTATCTAAAATTAACTGCTGGGAAATGTTTATATATGTGTATGTATGTGTGTATATATATATGAAAAATAAAAACAAGTTAGTCACGTAACCTGCTATCACTTGTTATTTATGATCAATAGATGGCGTCTTTACCAAAACCGCCGAAACAAGTGTAAAATTTTACACTTGTTTCGGCGGTTTTGGTAAAGATGCCATCTATTGATCATATATATATATATAATGCAATATATTTAATGTGTAATTTCAGAAGGCAATAATTTTTTTAAGTATTGCCTATATTCAGTTTTATTTAAACACCACATTCAAATCTTTGTTCAATCACAAAATAGATGAAAATGAAAGCAATTTTGTCTATGTCCTGAATTATTTATTAGACAAGCAAGTATTCACAATTACTTTTACAAGATTCAACATTAATTTTAATGAGATGTTCCTACAACCTGATTTAAGTTGACTAAAGTAATATTCATAAACTAAATAAAATTAGTTCTATTTTGATCGGCTTTGCAACATGATCAAGATGTTTAATTAAAATTAAGTATAGAAAGTGTTTGAAAATTTTATCCTTTTCTAAAATTATCTACTCTCTCTCTCTCTCTATATATATATATATATATATATATATATATATATATATATAAATACACACATATAGTGATACAGAAAATGGACATAGAACCAAATGGCATAGTTCATTAAAAATCCCAGTTATAAATTGTTAGTAAGCAACTAAAATGGCCACCCTTATATATAAAAAATAAACTGTCAAAAACTCTGCAGAAACAAAGCATTTAGAATAAGAAATACAGTATTTTGAAAAACTATTGATTATTTATTTAACAATAAACTTCCTCTGGTACAATTAAATATATGCTAAAAAAAGTTGCATTCTATGAAATACTTTATGTTTATTAGGTTTATTATATGAAATACTTTATGTGTCTATTTAATGTAGGGAAAAATAGTATAAGTAATTTTATACTTTTTGTTAAAATATATATGTAACTTATGGATTTTTTTTTTAAATTTAAATTAAATATTTTTCTAGAATCTCTACATAGGTAAAAATCTACATACATAAGTTTGGTGTAATTGCAATTTTAAAAATATTATATATATATATATTGTATAAAAAGAATTGTTAGAAATAAATATTTTTCTATAAGCTCTTATAAGAGAGTGAGTGGAGTGAGTTACAGAGGATTGGGAAACCAAAGGTGTCAGATGGGCTGCAACCCCTAGTATTTATATAATGCAATAATATTTGATAAGTAGCCACTATATGATTAATACTTTCATTGTTATATATATATATATATATATATATATATATATATATATATATATATATATAAACATTAAAAAAACTATTCAATAAATAATCAAAATTACCCCAAATTCAGAACTCAACCAAACTAGCCAAGAAAATAAAATCTACAACACAACCAATGATTTCACTGCTACAAGCAGATTTCTCAAGTATAAATAACTATAAAACAACAACATATTTATATTTAACATTACACACAATTTCATTTACTTTCCATCCACCCTTAATATTAAAAGAACTTTTAAATAAATTAATTGCTTTAGAATCATACATTTTTAAAAATAAAGATTATTTTAATTTCATTTCTCTCTAAAAATACAATCTTGCCTTCCTCAAAATTAATAGTGTAGCATGTATCTTTTGCATGGATATACAAAGCAGAACTAAGATATTTATTTCTATCACTACTTCTATGTACTTTTATTCTTTCATTTAAGCTCAAACTACTCTGACCTATATAAACCTTCTTACAAAAACAAAGGATAATATACACCACACCAAGAATAGTCTTCCTATCAAAAATTTCCTTTGTATTATTTAATGTAACATCCTTTTTCCAAACAATTTTTTTTATTTCCAATCAAATTACTATTTTTACATACAACTTTTAGGAAGAAGACAATTTAAATGGCAAAGAAATAAAATCATATTTTTCTTTATTCTTTACATCATTACAAATATTATTATTAAATAAAATACTTCTAACAAATTTATCAGAGTAGCCAACACTCAAATAATCTTTATAAAATTGATCTTTCTGAAACTAAGCTAACCCACTAGAATTATTTAATTTCTTATTCCTATAACAATTTCTTAAAGCAGTTACTTTAGAAGATACAGATTGATAGCTATCAGGTTTAATTATAGACCTTAATTCTTTACTTTTACCATAATGACTACATATCAAACAATTAGTCTTTACATTTCTAATCGCCAATAGATCTAAAAATTTTAATTTAACAAAATATACTCCCTTTCCTTCTACCACATATTTTATAGAATGATCAAAACAATTAAACTCATTTACCAGCTTCTTCAATTTATCATTCTCAACTACAAACAATCATCTACATATCTAACAAATAACTTTAAATATAAACAATTCTTTTTAATGATAATTTTCTGTTCAAAATAATTAATATAAACTGAACAAACTAAAGAAGAAATAATATAACCTATTATCCATCCTTCCTTAATCTTATAAAAATTACCATTATAAGTAAAATACATAGAATTCTCTAATAATAAAAGCAAATCTTTAATAACTTTGATTTTATTTTTTGACAAAGATCAATGCTTAACCAATACAGACATAAGAACATCAATACCATTTAATCTATTAACAGACTGATACATATTCTTTTGGGGCTTTTGATAAGATTAATAATTTTAAAATGGAAAGTAATTGGGTGTTTGGTAGTTTAGATATTGAGAATATGTATCAGTCTGTTAATAGATTAAGTGGTATTGATGTTCTTATGTCTGTGTTGGTTAAGCATGGATCTTGTCAAAAAATAAAATTAAAGTTATTAAAGATTTGCTTTTATTATTAGAGGATTCTATGTATTTTACTTATAATACTAATTTTTATAAGATTAAGGAAGGGTGGATAATAGGTTATATTATTTTTTTTTAGTTTGTTCAGGCTATATTAATTATTTGGAAGAGGAAATTATTATTAAAAAGAATTGTTTATATTTAAAGTTATTTGTTAGATATGTGGATGATTGTTTGTTTGTAGTTGAGAATGATAAATTGAAGAAATTGGTAAATGAGTTTAATTGTTTTGATCCTTCTATAAAATATGTGATAGAAGGAGGGGAGGTTATATTTTGTTAAATTAAAATTTTTAGATCTGTTGGTGATTAGAAATAGACTAATTGTTTAGTATGTAGTCATTATGTTAAAAGTAAAGAATTAAGGTCTATAATTAAACCTGATAATAATATTTGTAATGATGTAAAGGATAAAGAAAAATATGATTTTATTTTTTTGCCATTTAAATTGTCTCCTTATAAAATTTGTATGTAAAAACAGTAATTTGTTTGGAAATAAGAAAATTGCTTGGAAAAGGGGTATTGCATTGAATAATTTATTAAATAATACAAAGAAATTTTTTGATAGAAAGACTATTCCTAGTATTGGGTATATTATCCCTTGTTTTTGTAAGAAGGTTAATATAAGTCAGAGTAGTTTAAACTTAAATGAAAAAATAAAGGTACATAAAAGTAGGGTTAGAAATAAATATCTTAGTTCTGCTTTGTATGTCAATGAAAAAGATACAGGTCACAGTATTAATTTTGAGGAAGCTAAGGTTGTCTTTTTAGAGAAAAATGAAATTAAAAACATTAAAGAATCTTTATTATTAAAAATATATGATTCTGAAGCAATTAACTTATTTAAAAGTTCTTTTTATATTAAGGGTGGATGGGAAGTAAATGGAATTGGGTAATGTTTAATATAAATATGTTGCTGTTTTGTAGTTCTTTACACATGAGAAGTCTGCTTGTAGCAGTGAGACCATTAGTTGGGTAGCAGATTTTATTTTCTTGGCTAGTTTAGTTGAGTTTTGTATTTGGACTAATTTTGATTATATATATATATATATATATATATGTGTGTGTGTGTGTGTGTGTCTATCATAATTTTTGATATATATATTATATAGTATTACTATATGTTTTTATTTGTAATATATGATCTATGCATAAATAATAAAAAAATAAAACAATGAATTTTAGTGAATGTTTAATAAACAGAAGCAACAAAAGTAATATATATATAAAATAGAGATATAACATTTAATAATACCGAAGCAGGAATGAATCTATGGTTTATGACCAATAAAAGAGAAGTGATAAATTTGATGAAAAAATATTTATAATATATATATATACGAAAGGTAAGGAAGTAAAAAAATCATTTTATCTTGTTAAATATACTTCAGCATTTTAAACTTTACATTAAAATTAATGATTTCAATTCGCAAACAAAATGTTAAATATTTAAGTCAGAACCATGTGTTTTATTTACCTTTTTTTAGTTTGTTTGTGCTTTTTCAATATTGTATTGTTTTTCATTTATATAGTGACATCTGCAAAGCGCATGTGTATCAACTTATTGGCTTATTAATATTATAGATTATATTGCTATTATATTTTTATTTCTATTGGCAGTTATTCTACATTCTACAACTATTTTATATTTAAAAAAAGATCATGCACGCACACAATTTCTGTGAGTATATTAAATATAAAACATACACATACATATATATTACGGTAAAAAATTTTCAGTGTTTTAATTACTAATAGCTATAATCAGAAGTGTCTTACTGTACTTACTTTTTACAATGTAATTAGACAATTAATTAATTCCTTTTTCAGTTTTTTATAAAGTCAGACAAAATTAATAACGTCAGAAACTATTTTTTGAGGAAATGTCATAATTCACTTAGTACATCAAAGAATAAGGCAATTCATCACTTTAAACAAACAATAATTTATATTTTTCGCAGTTACCAGATGTTATAGACAAACTATACATTATTTTTAGTCAACCAGTAATTGATATAAATGGCTTGCAAAATTACTTTAACACAATTTGAACTAGTGTGAGCTTTTTAATATATATACATGTCTGACTGCATACTCATAAATAAATATTAATGTGCACTTCTAATTAGTTGAACATTAGTATGAATGCATATTGTGCTTCAGAGATGTATACATTTCTCTGATGACTGAAGAATTTTGAGAAATCTTTAAAACAGATGGTCTTTAGCATCAGCAATACGTGATATGAGAATTACATTTTAAAAAACCAAATATGCTTTCACTAACTGGCAACTATATAAACAGATTACTCACAAAATAATATTGATATTATTCAGCCACCCAATTATTAATGCATTGTTTAATAGTAATAAAGACTACCACATAAAGAAATGAATCCACCTTTTATATGCTACATAAGTTTTTAAATGAAACATATTAAACAATGATAATTATAAGATCAAAGTTCAAATTAACCAAGACTTGATTATATAGCTGGCAGTTGAAAAATAGCATATCTGTTTTAAGCATTTATTTTATATAGCATGATGTTTTTAAATTGTAAACAGTAATAACGCGCCATTAAGCTAATACACATGTGCTTTATAGATTTTAACTATAAATGAATACTCTCACTTTCCAAACACAAAATAGGATAGATGGATTCATTCTACTTTATCTTGTGTTTGGAAAGTGAGAGTATTCATTTATAGTTAAAATCCACAAAATGCATGTGCATTATCTTAATGGCGGGTTATTACTGTTTACATATTTGTTTTATTATATTGAGTATTGAAAAAATTTGTTTGAAAGTTTTTTAAAATGAATAAAAATTATCTTTGCCTTGTAAAAATTTAAAAATGGAGCCAAAAGAACATCTAGATTATTTTGGATATTAATAATATTCATGTTAAAAACATCATTTTATTCATCAATAGCATTCAGTAACTACTATAAGTAGTTAATAAAATGAACGTGTTTTTGTTTCAATCAAGATGAACAAATTAGATTACAGTGCTCTTTTGTTTTATTCAATGTCTTGAAAAAGAGGCTTGTGTATTGATATTCAAGTATTAAGATGAAAACCTCATTCATTTTACAAATGTTTACAAACAATATACTAAACTGATATCCAAACATCAGCCAGAAATATTCACTCATAACTATAGCATCTAAAGACATATATTCCTAATTTTGAAGACTTGCCAATTCACAATTGGCAATATCTCAAGTCATTCTCTTCTAAAATTCTGTTGCACTAGATGTTCAGCCACTATCGAGGAGATAAAATGAGATATAAGAATATTATAATATAAATGAGTATATGGGAATAGTAATAGGTGCAGTAAAAAAGTCATATAATCTAACACAGATTCATTGAAATTATTATATAAAAATGGGCAATGAGTTGTATACTAATATGTAGATATATAAAGAAGACAAAATATCATGAATGCATAAAATAATAAAGACAGTTTAAAATAAAAATTAGTACTGAACATTAAAAAAATTATTCTGCTGGAAAAATGATAAACAGCTACAAAACAAGTTTATTCATTATAACAAATTAATATTTCTATAATTTTTTATAATTAAAATTTAAATTTGCTTGAATACAAAAAACTTAAGTAAATCACTGATTACCAATTACTGTTTAAAACAAGTAATTTGAAAATGTTACAATGAAATAAAAGTATTTAAAATTTACAGGTAAAGAAATTTTGTATTTTTATCAACATATGATAATATTTATGTGAAATTTTTTGCAAGATAACAAATCCACATTTTATAAAGAATTATAGAATCTCGGCCTCAGGATGGCTTTTGTGTATTCCATCATCAGATTTTCAATTGGATGGATGGTTGAAGAGTTGGAGTGTGAAGTAGATTGAAGCCTGTCCATTAAAGTATGAGGATTGTCTATCTTAATATATATCTGAGCACTTATAGTGTATATGTATGGAGATGATAATCGGGACCAATGAAATACGTATATTGGTGATTATTTATCTTTTCAACATATATGTGTTTACGTGTATCAGTGTTATGAGATAAAGTGGAGAGTGCTGGGTCATGTGAAAGTCTGTGCTCATATACCCTATATATTGTTTATTTTATATATTTACATTTATCTAAATAATGTCCAAGAACTAATAAACTATTCTTTTGCTAAACCATATATTGTGTGATTTCCATGCATAAGACTAATCTTAAAAAATGGAATGTTTTAGTTAGTTCTTTCTAATAAATGATAAGCCTATTAGTAAAGTTTTAGTTGATGAAGCATCTGGTTTATTATATAATAATGGAAAGCCGAATTGTTGGTCATTTTCTTTAAATGTTTAGGTATTTTCACTATTTGAATGCTCAAACTATATATGGAAAATGCAAAAGTAAGAGGATTAAAATAGACAGTTTCAGAGTAAAGCACTCCCCAATAATTTTCATAAAGAAATCATAATAGAAAAGACATTACCAGACTTTCTAAATGTCATATTTACAATATTTTTATTTCAAAAAGAAAAATATTAGGCATGTGGAATAGATGTTTACTCTTTCTAATTCCTATGCACAAAATCAGTACAAGGAAAAATCTGTCATTATTCAGAGGAGATCTGAAGTTTAATTTTGTATTTGCTAAGTATGATAAATAAGCACCATTCTATCTATTATGTCATTGAAATTTTTAAAAAAAAACTTGAGTATATTCTGGCAATTTGGTGGCAAATAATATTAGAAGTAAAATTTAAAATTAGAATGTTTGAAATCACCAAAAAAAAAAAATGTTTGAAAACAGAACAATCAATTCATCTTAGTTCAATTAGTAATCATGCTCTTAAAGTATATTACAAACTTTCTCTGACTATAAAAAAAATAAGAAATCATATATTATAGATAGGAATTTAATTAAGATAATAACATTTTCAATTTTTTTTAAAAACAATTTGCAGTAAAATAAATTAATTGAGTAGAGATATTAAGGTGTGCTTGATTCAAAACTTAAAAATCATGGAAATTAATAATACAGATGGATGAATACACTATAAATAACAAGACCTGTTGTTGGCATGTGTGAGATATGTTATTATAAATTTTCTGAGTTGTTTTCATTAGAAATGCACTGCTGATACTTCCACTTACAATAAACTAGTTGGATGAAAATAAAATATACATGGACATTATTGCATTTTGTGCATGCATTGTGCATGTGCTGTGATAAGCAAAAAAAAGTGATTGGTCAAAATTAAGAATCTGAGGCATTTTTAAAAGGATAATATAATTCCCAGAAAAAATTTAATTGATATGGATAATTAAGTTTAGTTGATTTACATAAGATAGTGAATTCAGTGGTCTGAATGGTTTAGTATGTGTTTTTGTGAAATTATAGAGTGATGGATATACTCAAGGTCAATGAATCACACCTCCATTTCTATCATGTCCAGTAGTCAAACTTTTATGAATTTCTTAATGATAAAACTTTTTTTTGCTTTGCATAGTTAAATACAATAGCAGAATGCTGTACTCTGGAGCTCAATATTTGTGGATCGTAGCTTCCTCTGTCAGTTCTGATTTCTAAACTTTTTACAAATTCCCAAAAAATAAACCAATGATGACTTTTTGGGGTCAATTCAAGATCATACCTTTTTTGACATTATTGAAGCTAATGATAAATGGAAATATTGGTTCAAACAAGTTTATGAACATCAAAAACTCAAAATATATAAAACTATTATTCAGTACTAATGTAAAATAAGATTACTATCCAAGGTCAAATGCTTGAAAATATTCACAGCTAACTATATTTAATGAATTTTTAAATGACAAACCGGAAATCAAGTTCTGCTTTGAATTATTTGACAGATAATTTTGGTAAAATGAATATGTGAAATAAACAACTTCAAGAAGCAAATGCTATTCTTGTTGATTCTAAGATAAAGTTGTTTGGCTTCATTATATTTCTGGGATTATATTAATAAAATATTTCTGCAAAAACATTACCCAATTCTATTAGTTAAATAAGAGATAACTGATTCTACTGTAGATGCCAGAAATAACCTAAAAATTGTGGTTTGAAAATTTAATTCCAATTTTTAAAATTAAAAAAAATTTTTTTTGTTTACCGCATCCTTTGCAGAAAACCAAAATAATGAGTATAGTAAAGCTTGTTTTTAACCAGGTAAAAAACCACAATGTTTTTCTATGATAAAACCACACACAAAAAAGATTCAAATTACATGTATTTGAGAAGAGAGTTACTATTAGTCTTTCTACTTTTATTTTTGGTGGAATGTGAGCTAAGTTCTATGGTTTACTTCATATAAAAAAAAATCTGAAACTTAAATAAACTAAATTAGTCTTTTAGAACATCAATCACTGAAACTACATTTTAGAAATAATAAACAAACCATCTAAATATTTATAATAAAGGTTTTGTTTACTTTAGAAAATATGTATTTGAGAAGTAAGTAACTATTATTATTTCTACTTTTATTTTTGGTGAATTGGATATTGTCAAGCTTTGTTAGCCGAGAGGTCATCGCAGTCGCCTTGCAAGCAAGTAGTTAGTTGCAGACAGTTGTGGGTTCGCCTCCCGGCCGATGCTATGACATATGAAAAAAAAAAATAATAATAATTGGTTATTTCAAATTAAGAACATCTGAAACTTAAATAAACTAAATTAATGTTTTAGAACTGTAACCATTGAAGTGACATTCTAAAAATATTAAACATTTTAGAAACAATAAATCATTTAAATATTTATAATATAGATTTGATCTATTTTATAAAACATAAAAAAGCATGATAGATAATGTAAATGTTTTTGATTATGAATGTACTATTTTGAATTTTATTGCAATTCCTAAAGTTATAGCAAAGAATAATAAAAGTTGTATTGGTAAATATTCTGAATGCCATCATTATGATCTAAATAAAGCTTTGTAAAAATGATCTAAGACAAAAGATCAAACATAATAAATGGGATTGTTGCCTTGAACTAAAAAGATTTTTTTTGAATAATTCATAAATAAGTTTTAAATATAGGGGATTTGAACACAGACTTTCAATCACTGATACATATGACTACACACATGTAGAAAAGATAAATAATCACCAATATATGTATGTTGTGCTGAACAAGCACTCATCAGTTGGTCAAGATTATCATTTCCCACACATATATATAACCAGTGCTCAGTTTATATTAAGATAGCAAATACTCTTACTTTAATGGACAGGCTTCAATCTACTCCAACCTCCAACACTTCAGCCATCCATACAATTGAAAATATGATGATGGAAAACCCAAATCCCATACTAATGCCAATATTATTGGCATAAATTACCTAATTTCAACGTTTTTATTTTGAAACTTACAACAGTATCAACACATAATATTCACTCATATTTTAAAAGTGTTCATAGTAAAAGAAATTATGTGTGCTCAACTTTTTTATATAGCATATTTTTTATGCATAATGCCCATTTTGATTACATTTAAAGCATCAAGAGTAATTATTTTTATTTTCATATTAAAGTTTATAAGTATCCCACATAATCATAGATAGGAATATTGTTAAGTCTTTTCAATTTAAGAATATTAAATTTAAAAAATCACATACAGAACTTTAGAAATAAGTGTTCTCTGAATTTTTAAAATTTCAGCAAACCCTACAGGCTAATAACTAATTTCTGTTTTCTTCCAAGGGTTACCATTAATGAGCTATAAAATGATAATGCTTTTCCAAATACTCTGTGAATCTAACTTAGATGTTGTAATTTATCTTTTCAGTTCTTTTAATATAGTTTGTTTTATTATGGATGTACTTGAATACACATTTGAATTTTAATCTTTTTTGCATTACTGACTTAATTGCATCTATATTTTTTAATGTATCTTTCATATTGGAATTGAGATTTACAATAGATAAATAAAATAAATTAGTGAATCCTAGGAGATCATAAAAAGACTGAATACAGGAAGGGACACAGTTGAGACACAATTCAGCAATCTTGAGCTTCAGAGTTTGTTACTTTAATACTGCACCAAATAATGCAGAATATTTATCATGTAAATACTTATAATACTAAACTGATAAAAAATGACTGAATTAGCTTCAAGGATAATAATCTATTGCAAATTTATCATTATTGTTAAAAGTGGTTCTCATCTTTTTATACATATACTTCATTAAGTATTTATATTTTTAAACATCACATGATCATTATTTCTTATCCTAGCACATTACTGTTATTAAATTAGGCAAAACTCTCTCCATATCAGTGCCAACCAGAGTAATCAATGGATGCCAGAAGGCTTGTGCATAAAATCCCTATCTAGTGCCTACTCATCCAATAGCCACAGACTAGTTTCTGGCTCATGGCCTTCATCATTGAGGAGCTTTAGATCTGAGAGCACTGCACCTAGATCTTAGGATCTAATGCAACCCTCCAGCAGCCACCTTTTATCTCTACTTAACTACAAAACTATGAGAATAAAATTGAAAACACAATAATATTTTCAATCTAAGATCAATAGCTTATATAGTCATATGAGTCTGAACCCAGTTCAGTACCCATACATTTTGGTGTCATTGGCCTTTAACAACCATAGCCACCACTATCCTATTTATATTTTTATAAGCTGAAATTTAATATTTATTTTTAAATTATAAAATATTACTGTAATAAAAGGTATTATTATGTTCCAACAATATACTTTGTTGACAAAAAATGTGTTATGTAGATTTTACAAATGTTTTACAAAGGTTTTGCTAGGATTACAGAGACATTTCAAGTATAATGATTGTTTGTTATTATATAAATTTGAATAACATTGCTGATTACAGTACAATTATATGAACATTGGTAATTGTACATGAGTGTTCTTAATGTTATTTTTTTTATAGTATTTGATGTATAAAAAATAAAATATTCATAACCTTTGAATTAAAGTTTATTTGTCTTGAGCTTGACTGATCTAGTTAGATAGCCTTCTGTGGTATTGAACTATTGTAATGAGTATCTGAAACAGTTCTTCATGTATTTAGTTGTAAAATGAAGCAGATGAAATGTTTCATGAAGGTTGTTAGTACTGCCTACTATAATTGGGGCCACTTATAGGTTGGACTGCTCTCTAATAAATGAGCAGATTGCCGCAAAAATATCCAGGGGGTGCTATGTTTTTATCTCATATTTTTACCTGATATAATTTATTGATAAATGTGGATGGATGTTTCTTAAAGTTGTTGCCTAGCAAGAAGGTGCAATGAGTATACCAGAAGGTAAACAGATTAAATGTGGATGCCCATGCTGCAGGAATGTTTAATCTTTGGAGGGACTGGAAGTAAGAGTGGATGAAAATAGCGGGCTGCCTGTATGCATTTAACATAATTTGCCATGTGGAGTTTAGTACTCAAAAGCCACTGAGAAGATGTTGTTGTCTCTCTTCAGCTTTGTGGCATATCCATAGATTAGAGTCAGTATTTTTGTACAGATGGTAATACCACAGGAAAAAGAATATTGGAAATGCATGCAGATTGTGTCTAATTAGGAAGTCACAAAAACTTGGGTTTTAGTGCCCATTTTTTAAATTGGCAGAGAAGGTGACAGTTATTTATCCCAAGCATAAGGTGGAAGTAATCACTGTTAGGGTCTGGATAAAGCAGGTTATATGTTTGCCAATAAGTGTACTTGGAATTGTAGGAGAGGATGATCTGGTTGGTGGTAACTAGGATCGAGCAAACAAGATCTGTAAGATATAGTGTTGAAGGAGGAAGTTTATTTGTAGGAGTTACTTTCAGCAGACACTGGAGGTTTTGGAACCAGTTGGTAATAACTGCTATTAAGTTAATGAAAATGTATTATTATTATTGAAGTTTTATATATATTTTTTAAAAAACAACATACACAAAGCAAAGTAATAACAGGCGTGTTAAATTGACTAACATACAAATTAAAAATATATCAGTAAAATTAAAAATATATTTTATATAAAAAGTATACGTATTTTATGGTATACTGGTTATATGTTTATCTAATATAGTCACAATTTGGGGAAGGTTGGAATCTAAATAGAATTTCTTTTTTTTTTTTTTAATTTTCAAACAATCTCAGGTAGATGCTTCTCAACAAACCAATCTAGTCATTTAATGATTGATAAGAAAATGAATATCTATAGTGAATAAAAAAATAAAATAAATACAAAACATCTGACATTTTATTAGCTTATTTAAGTTGTGGTATCATCAGTAATTTTTTTTGATTTTTTGTGGAAAAGCTGGAAAGGTGTTTACCCTAAAATAGTCTCCTTAAAGACTGCTCTCACATTTAACAGATATTGCTAGATTTAATTGCCTGGAATCTTTATAAAATACCAAATGGCTGAGAAGCGAGAGGGTTAAGTTTTTATTTTGTTTTCAGCTACTAAAAACAAAATCAAGTTTATACAAGAAATTGGGGAAATTAATTTTGAAATTTTCCAGAACAAATTGATTGTTTTTCTTTCCCTTTTCTTTCTTATCAAATGAACGATAGCAAATACTGTGAACGACTACATTTTGTATGCCTTTTTAAAATGCAATGTTTTTTTTTTCCAAACAGGAATAGAAAAAAACTTTAGAAAACAGTATAGAGAATAAATAAAGTAAAAAAAAAAATTGGCCAGATATTATATATATTTTAAAGAAATTGAAAATTAGAACAAATAATGGTTTTATATATTTAAAGAAAAACTAATATGGCATATATAATGTTTGTCTTAAGGTTTGTGATAATGTCATGTATTAAATATTGACTATCTTTAGAAAAAAAAATTAAAATTTTTCAATTACATTCGACTGTTAGCAATAGCATAAAGATAATATATGCACAACGTTTTTTTTTTTCTCATGTGTCATAGCATCAGCCGGGAAGCGAACCCGTTAACCCGGGACAACTGTTTGTAAGGCTGCCGTGCTGACATCTTGATCACCGATGCTTGACTATGCACAACGTTTTGAGTAACATTACTAACATGGGTACCAAATTTGCCCCATTAGATTTTTTAATACTGATCTTTTAGATAATGCTCTAACCAACTGAAAATTACTTATTTATGTGATTTCTCATGATTTCTCCACTTTTTCCTAAGAACAAAATTAATTAATGACTTTCAGACATTATGTATTATCACACGAGGTTGATTTATAGGGCTATTAGCCATTGTCACGTGAGCAGCTTTAAATTTTTTTCTTTGTACTTTTTCCTCTCATATTTTTTCAATTGGCCATATGTTCAATTGTACATACATTGTCTGAAACATTTGACACATCTGTTTTCTTTTTTCAAATTATCACTTTATGTTTCAACCATGTTTTAGTGGGATGACCAGTCTTATCAATATATATGCTTCAACATTCACATGATGTTTTATAGATGCATCATTTCAAAGTTAGGCTTTGTTGATGTTAGAATTCCTCATAGTGTGGTAATGATCTGGAACGATGTTCTGATGTTATATTGAGTGCAGATTTTCTTTAATTTGTTTGTTATTCCTGATATATATGGATAAACTTCAGTACAAATAATTGATTTCTTTGTTTATATAAGATATTTTAATGACATCTGATGAATCATTTAATACATCAATATGTTTATTATTATCTTAGCTATCTTATGCTTCAGTATTGGATTTAAAAAGTACAGAGAAAGAAAGTAATTACTTTTTATTGAAAAATTGCATCAATACCATTAAATGCTTCTTTTTTATGAGTTTAATTTACTTATTTGTAGAAATAATAAACTTTGAAGCAAAAATGCTGGAAATAATACTATTGGCAAGATAAAGTTGAATGTTCTGTTATTGAATTTTTCTACAACATAAGAATTGATTATTACATCTATATTTAGTCTTAAAAATCACAGAGAAGAAATTTGTATGCAGAAATGCATTTTATAAATTATTTTATAATTAATACATAAAATGTGGGGAAAAAAATATGCTACATGAATTCTTATATATGCAAATTTTTGGATAAATCTTACATAATCTGTATAATTTTTTGAATTGTTAAAATGAACTAAAAAATAAACAGCAACAATTCATAACCCAATTCATGATTTTTGTCACTTGAATATTTTATAATCTCTTAAGAACCAAAACATTTGATTATTTATTTATAAATTAATATAATCCAATATTAAAACAATAATTGCACTAATATTTAGATCTGTTATAAATATGTTGATAAAAAAATTGGTTGTTAGTAAATGTTTAAAGAAATCAGTGAATTAAAAAAAGATAAAAATAATAATTTGAAGATTAAAATTGCAAAAAGAAATGAAGTTTTTGCAGATCATGATCACTTTAGATACTTTTTGGTGCATTAAAATTTAACATATGGATGGAGAAAACAATATCATAACTCTATTAAATTATTTAAGGACACTTTTAATTGACTATGATGATACTTTAAACAGAGTAAGGGATTGTATTGATGTCTTTTTCATAATGGTAAAACTTCAGACTACTTTAAAGATATACCAAATCTACATTCAGACTTTGATTAGATAGAGATATTCAACTAGATGATGTCAAGTAGCTCTTTGTAATGTTAAAAATAATAAAATTGCATTTCTGATGGAATATCTGAAAAAATTATAAAATACTGTTTGTAATTCAATACTCACACTATAAACACATAAACACAAAACTAATATTTAATATCTATTAAATCATAGGCTGAGCATTTTCGAGAGACACGGCTTTCATAATCATAGTTCTTTGTGAAGTGATAGATTGTCTAATGTTATGCAAATGTATGCAAAGTTCATATATATATATATATATATATATGTAATTATATAACTGAATATTTGTAAATACAGTAACTAAATAATTAAAAAATTTTATCCACTTAGGAGCGCTTTCGATTATCCAGTAATCTGTGTCAACTAAAGCTTTGAAATGCTAACTTTCCCATGATCGAATGAACTTTATTATGCTAATTAGTATTTATCTGTTTTAATGATAGAATACTGTATTATATTTGTTGCATTTAATACTTATTTAAATCTATGTTTTTTGAGCAATAAAGACTTTACATTCATTAAACATATTTATTTGATGTTTAAAAATAATTTATTGTCAGGAAAATGTAAAAACTACATACCATTAACTCCTAGAACCTGCTCTGTATTTTACTATATATATATATATGATTTATGAAAGATGTATTTTACTATATATATATATATGATTTATGAAAGATGATTTTAGGCTCTTATTAAAATTTACCATAGCTCCTTAACAGTCTATTTAAAATGTATTGGCTTTTTATGAAAATTATTATAGTCCCTCAATGTTTTATTTAAATATATTTGCTCTTCGTTAATATTTACTCTATAAAAATATGAAATATGTTTTACAAAATGATATATTATTATCATTTGTTCAACATGCTATTGAGTATCTAAAATGTGCATTATTTATTCAATGAACTATTTAATTTGTCTATGATTTAAGTATTATTCAATGTGCTATATTCAAAATATCTGCAATACTTATACTATTTGCATTATTATTATTAAATGAATACTGATTGTGCTTAGAATGGCTATCTTATTTATGTGAGTGATTTTAAATTCTACTTATCTCATATTTTATTTGCTATTTGTTAATTTAAATCTTCAATATTGTCCGGATATCCTATAAAAGTCTTCAGTATGTCCAAGAACTCTTTATTTGACTGTATCCTGTCTAATGGTATGAAAAGGCAAGACCAAGGACTGTTAATTTAATTTGTAAAATGGGTATAAATATTTAGTTTAAGATTTATTTATACATATATTATGGTCATTATTTTTCTATGTATTATTTTATGAATAATTTTAATATTCATCCCATGTCAAATTCTTAGAATATTATTAGTATTCTATAAAATAGTTAAAAGTGTATTATATTTGTACCTTTTTAGAGTTATTTATAATGTGAATAAATATATGGAAGATAGCATAAAGCTGATGTTTTGCCACAAATTTATATGCCAAACTATATTTTGCTGTATTTACCATATTTTATCAGTTTTACACATCATTTAATCATTGTTAATGTAGTAGATAGTAGTGTTATCTCTCTTCTATAGATTGTTTTGTTATACCAGTGAGTTTTACTATATCTTTAGTGATATCAAGCATATAATGCTATACTTTGGCAACCCCCCTCTTTTTGATGCTTTATTTTCATATTTTAAGACTAGAGGCAAGGTTCCGGTTCTTTTTTGCCCTCTTGCATAGATGCTCACCTAAATTTTTGCCATCATTTTATTTTGTCTTATTTTTATCTTATTTTTATTCCCTTTATGTGTATCTAGGTAATATATTTACTTAAAGTCATGCATGATGTCCAACTATGTCTTTACTCTGGCTTTTGATATGTTCTGAAGGTGATGTGCTGCCAACCATGACTTTATTTGTGCTCTTGATAACTCAGAATGGTTAGTTGTTGCTTATATGCCCAGTTTGCATATCCAGATGTTTTTAAAACCTGATAAAATATTTTGTTACTAAATTTATAATTGTTTATGTGTCCTTAAAAATTTATAAATCTTCTTCAATATTCATCAGTATCAAAGGATGGTAAGATTTATTTTGCTTAAAATTGTTAAATATTTTTTATAGGGACTGATATAACAGAAAGTGAGTTTTATTAACTGTGAGAACTTTGATGAGTTTATAAGAAATTATATTAACATTTTTTTTAATTTATTTATTAATTTTATTATTTCATGAGGGGTCAGGGTGACTTGAAGTTAACAGGGGCATGGCAATAATATTGGCATCAGCATGGAATTTGGGCTTTTAATTATCAGATTATGAATGGTATGAATGACTGAAGAGTTGGAGATTGGAGTAGAATGAAGCCTGTCCATTAAAGTATGAAGATTTGCTATCTTAATATACACTAAACATTGATTATGTGTGGGAGATGATAATTTGGACCAATTGATGAGTGCTGGTTTAGCACAAAATATTATATTGGTGATTATTTATCTTTTCTACATGGTGTGTGGTCAGTGGTATAAGATAGTGTGGATAGTTGATGGGTACATGAAAGTCTGAGTTCAAATCCTCTATATTTATTATTTCAATTGTAATTTGTAATTTCAATTTTCTTTGGTGAATTTTGTAGTTTATAATTTTATTAAATAATTTGATGTTTATTTTTCCATGTCCATTGTTGTCAATAAATATTTTTTTCATTATTAATTTTGTTTTTGTATTCCTCAACCATCACTTGCATTTTTCAGAAATTTAACAAAACCACATGTAATTATTTTACGCATTGAGTGTAAGAGTACAAAAAAATATAATATACAAGTCACTTCATTAAATTATGTTGCCGATATTAACATCCATAGAATAAGATCACTTTATTTGTCTATTATAATATTATTTTATTTATTTTAAATTAAATTGATAATATCACTTTATTCATCTGGAATTAAGATCATACGATTACATTATTTTTATTGTGGTATAAAATTAAAAGAGAACCTGTTGGTATGATATTTGGTAGCAACAAAATCCCTTTCCTACTCATATTTACGAATATAATATAATTATTTTTAATATAAGAGTTTTTATGTTTAATTCTAAAATTAATACTTATTTGATTTACTAAGATATTTTAAAGATATATCTAAATGTTGTTATTTGTCAAGAGGATCATATTCTTTGCTGATTTAAAAAGTAAGAAAAAAATAAGATTATTTGGTTATTAAAAATTCATTATTGAAAGAACTCTGAGATTTGATTATCTTAAATATTTTTAAGAAGAATTATATTGCATAGAAGATCTGAATTATTTTAAGAAATATTTACTATACCTGAGATCTGATTATTTAGAAAGAATCATTGTGGTGATAAGATGTTAATTTATTTTGGAAGATTGTTGTTGAAGTAATCTAACCTTTTGTATAATGTGCTGCATAAAATTTTAAGAATTGTTTTAAAAAGAGAAAGTATCTGAACAGTCTTCTCCTGATATATTTTATCTCTTAAAGCAGCATAGCTTGAGAGCTAGTCTAAACCTGGGTTTATTATATTGATGGTTTATTTATTAATTAGATATAACATAAACTTTTGAGCTTATTATTAGTGTTATAATTAGCCTATTATTATCTCTCCAGAGGTTACAATTTTTATATTTTATTTATTATCTCATTATATAATTCGCACGCTATAATTTATATATATGCTGTGTGTGTATATATATTTATAGCTATTATGCATTTCTTAATGGATAGAGTTATTTAAGCCTATGTGATAGATATTTTTAATATATATTAAAATGGACTTGTAGTTACATGAGGTCAGGCTACTTCACGATAAACTGTATTTTATGTTGTCAAATATACAGAACCAGCTTAGGAGAGAAGTAAAATCATTGTCTAATAATAAAACTCGCCTTCTCTTTTACATTATTTATTCAGAGTTAAGAGAAAAGAGTCAGACAGAGAAAGTGATATTAGAACAAACTAGAGTAGTAATAGTTCGTCAGTTAATAAGATTGTGACAAAATTCTTCATACATTTGGTGAATCCAATCTGTGAATTTATGTGTTAACATGACTTGGTATGGCACATTACTATATTCCACTTCTCCAGATTTTCTTATTTTTATATGAACCATGTTTATTGGAAGTGCAATGAAACCTATTTGAGAACTACAAGCTAGCTTGGCTTATTGTAGCATCATTTTACGTTTTATTCAAAAGAAGAACTTACAAATATATTGCATTATAATAATAAATAATATTTTAATAGTAAAAAATAAATACTTAAAGCGCGATCCAAATTAAAAGGAGGATAATCCTAATATTATGCAAAATTTAAATCCTCTAATACTAAAGGGAATTTAAATGTAAATGAGAAAGATCAAAGAGATAATATTTTGATAATATAATTAATATTTCAACTTTTGCAATAATAAATAAGGGACACAAACTCAGACTTTCACACGACCCTCAACTTTCCGTGCCATCTCATATTGCTGACCCACCTGATCATACTCATGTTGAAAAGATAAATAATCACCAATAAACGTATTTAGTGCTAAACCGGCACTCATAAGTTGGTCCAGATTACCATCTCCACACATATATACAATCAGTGTTCAGCTTTATATTAAGATAGCCAATCTTCATACTTTAATGGACAGGCTTCAAACTACTCCAACCCACAACTCTTCAGCCGTTCATTTCATTGAAAATCTGATGATGGAACGTTCAAAGTCCTCTTAAGTGCCAAGGTTGTCATCCTACCCATATCGACGTTAGTCATATATAAACTTATAATACGACTAATGCAAAGAACTAATGTATTAAATATTTGCTAATGTGTATCATAGTAAAATGTTAGATGGCAGAAACAGTTATAAGTTTTTAATTGTTTTGTTTTCAGTTTAGGTATTAATTTCTAATTGTTATATATTTAAACATGCAATTTTAAATGTTTACATTATAGCACATAAGTAATATAATGCCTTCCCTAATATTAAGTATATTATGATTGCGACTACACAAAATATTAAATTACACTGGTTTAATATTACTACCCAAATCGTTCTTTTTATAAATATTACTTTAAATAATAGAATACGGGTAATAAAATGAGATAATAGCATTTAGAATATGGTATTAAAAACAGAAAATAATATTAATAAAAGTTTTATGCCTTTTAAGATCAGGCGACTTTAATGTAGTATGTGTCTTTATTGTGAACGTATGCGTGAGTCGTATATCTTTTTGTGGATGTTGCGTGATGGAGCGTGAATACTGAATTATCAAACGAAAAACGAAATTATTGATTTGTTGATTGATGTACGATTTAGGAAATTAAACTTTTTTGACATCTTAAAGGAAATTTTTAAAGACAACGGTAGTCGGGATGTCTAGAGGGATTTCAAAAATTTGTTAAAGTCTAATGAAAATATGTCTTTTTTTTTTCTTTTACGTAATTACTAAATGATCGTATAGATTTTTTTTTTTAAATGTTTATATATAAATAAAGGCAAAATTTATAAAATAGATGTGAATTTGATTTTTATTTAACAACTACAAACATAAATTTATATAATAATTTATATAAACTTAAATTAGTTCTGTGAACTATGCGTAACTATTTTAATAATTATATACTAAAAATCGTATATATTTTGGATCATCATCATCATTTTCAATAAGTATCGATCCACTGCAGAATGATAGTCTCTCCAAATTAAATCCAGTTTCGCCTATCTCTAACCTCGTTTTCCCACATCATCTCAGCAAACTTCTTTATGTCAACCATCCACCTCACATGTGATCTCTTTCTAGGTATTTTCAATCTCTTGGAATCCAGTTTAAGATATAGACAAATAAAATATAGTATTAGGATGCTTTTCGTTTTTGATTTTTATAATAAAAAATAATAATAATCTTTCCTCTAAACCAAAGACTTTTATAAACAATTGATATAAAAGATATATTATCTAGTTTTTATCAATTCTTCGTTGCAGTTAAACAATTTGTAACTTAAATTTATTCTATTGTAAATAAGCTAATATTTGTATATAATTTGTTATTAATAAAATTTTTAATATTAAAAAAAATGTAAATAAAGTAAATAATCGAATGGTTTACTGCTCCGAAGTTCGTAAAAAGTTTACGCACAGGAAGTGGCAAACTTGAAGCCACAATTTGTAAACAAGAGTTTCCATAACTCTACAATTGCATTAAATCAATCATACGTAACATTCATCTGCAAATAATAGTATTATTGTACTGGTGTTTTGCTAAATCACCTGACTATATCTAGATAAATAATATTTTAAAAAATATTATAGTGAACAATATTTGGAACAAAATTAAAAGTATATCCAATAAAATTTAATTTTTTTTTTTTTTTTAAATAAATGTGATTGGAGAGGGGAGTATATATCATATATGCATAGAATTTTGGTGTTAGAAAATTTATTGAATAAAAGATGTAAATTTATGCTTCAGAATTGTTGATATATATATTTGCTTGTTAACTAAATAATTGTCTGGTTTATAAAATTATGCAGAGGCTAAACAGTCCATACAATAGTGCCACCAGTGCAAGTCAGAGTAATCAATGGATGCAAGAAGGTTTGTGCATAATATCCTTATCTAGTGCTTACTCATAGGGATTTTATGCCCAAATCTTATTGCATCCATTGATTATTCTGGCTTGCATTGGTGGTGCTACTGTATGGAGAGTTTAGCCTCTGTGCAAACAGCTTGAATAAGTATAAGAAATGGTGATCATGTGATGTTTAATGGTATAGGTTTTAGAAATTAATTTCAATTAGTCAAGATTTTGTTTATTTCTTTCTTTTACTAGTTTTGGGATAATTATACAACAAGAAAATAATAGTGTGTACTATAAGTATTTTAATTTCTTCTCCTCCTTCTCCTCCTCCATCATCATCGTCACCTTATTATTATCATCATCATCATCATCATCATCATCATTATTATTATTATTATTATTTAATATAGGGTATATGAGCACAGACTTTCACACCACCCACCTCTCTTCACTCTATCTAATAACACTATACACCTAAACACATATATGCTGAAAAGATAAATAATCACCAATATACGTATTTCATGCTAAACCAGCAATCATCAGTTGGTCCAGACTATCATCTTTACACATATATGTAGTATAAGTGCTCAGATATATATTAAGATAGACTATCCTCATAGTTTAATGGACAGGCTTCAATCCACTCCACACTCCAACTCTTCAACCGTCCATCCAATTGAAAATCTGATGATGGAATGCTCAAAGACCACCCTGAGGCCGAGATTATTGTCACACCCATGTTGATCTAAGGTCAATCTGAACCCCACATGTACAGGACATAATCCATTTAATACATATGCAAGGATGGGCAGACATCTCTATAAAGTAATAACTGAAACACAGGCTTGTTATATACCTGTGGCTATATATATGTAATATAGGGTATATGAGCACAGACTTTCACACCACCCACCTCTCTCCACTCTATCTAATAACACTGATACACCTAAACACATATATGCTGAAAAGATAAATAATCACCAATATACGTATTTCATGCTAAACCAGCAATCATCAGTTGGTCCAGACTATCATCTTTACACACATATATAGTATAAGTGCTCAGATATATATTAAGATAGACTATCCTCATAGTTTAATGGACAGGCTTCAATCCACTCCACACTCCAACTTCAATTGAAAATCTGATGATGGAATGCTCAAAGGCCACCCTGAGGCTGAGATTATTGTCACACCCATGTTGACCTAAGGTCAATCTGAACCCCACTGTACAGGACATAATCCATTTAATACATATGCAAGGATGGGCAGACATCTCTATAATGTAATAACTGAAACACAGGCTTTTTATATACCTGTGGCTATATATATGTAATATAGGGTATATGTTCAGTTATTACATTATAAAAATGTCTGCCCATCCTTGCATATGTATTAAATGGATTATGTCCTGTACATGTGGGGTTCAGATTGACCTTAGGTCAACATGGGTGTGACAATAATCTTGGCCTCAGGGTGGCCTTTGAGCATTCCATCATCAAATTTTCAATTGGATGGACGGTTGAAGAGTTGGAGTGTGGAGTGGATTGAAGCCTGTCCATTAAACTATGAGGATAGTCTATCTTAATATATATCTGAGCATTTATACTATATATGTGTGTAAAGATGATAGTCTGGACCAACTGATGATTGCTGGTTTAGCATGAAATATGTATATTGGTGATTATTTATCTTTTCAGCATATATATGTTTAGGTGTATCAGTGTTATTAGATAGAGTGGATAGAGGTGGGTGGTGTGAAAGTCTCTGCTCATATACCCTATATTACATATATATAGCCACAGGTATATAACAAGCCTGTGTTTCAGTTATTATTATTATTATTAGTTCAAATATGAATTTTAATTAAGACACTTTTAATTTGTAAAGTTATACTTCTAATAAATCAAGTCCAATTTATTAATTTATGATATAAAATAAAAGTATTAAATCTAAAATAAAATGTTGAGTTATAACTTAAACACTCAAACAGCTTATTAGAGATGGTACAAAAAACATTGAAACATGGAAGGATTAACCAACTGATTTTTTTTGCTATCATTGTTGAATGTTTATTTCTAATAAGTTCTTTTTATATTTTTAATGCTTCTGCTACTGATGAGTTATTATTTCTATTGCTTAATTAATGATTAGTTCATTACTATATCTCTATATTTTCCAATCAAACTTTTACTCTATAATATATTAAATCATATATGCCTCTTATTGTTAATTTATCTATCTTAAATTTTGTTTTCTAATCATTCTCTTCTAGATTTATGAGTTCTTTATCTTGCTTAATCCTTAAACCTTTTATTTATAATTTTATCTTATAAAACATTAATACTTTGCACCATTTTTTTAAAAGGTGTATATTACTGAAATAATATTTATACACATAAAAACTATTCTCCAAAGTTTAGGTTATATAAATATATTTTAGATATTTATCAGAAATACAAAACTAAAATACACGGATCAAAAACATACCAAAGCACACATACAACAGTGGTAGAATTGTACTATGACTAAAAGACGAAAGTGATGTGGTAAATTTGGTTTCAGTGTTAGAAATGAGAGAGAGCACAGTCTTGTAAAATTTAAAGAAGAAGAAAAGACTGTTACCAAAATCACACTTTTTTTTATTTTTGCTGTAATATCCTATAAATACAATTTATCCAAACCACTTCAAACACTTTTTAGCAAAACTCTTTATTTGTACATATACATACACCTATGTTTCAACTGACCTGCAGTCTTCTTCAGAGCAAGTTTATTTTGATCTTCTAAAAAAAATAATAAACTTGCTCTGAAGAAGACTGCAGGTCAGTCAAAACATAGGTGTATGTATATATACAAATAAAGAGTTTTGCTAAAAAGTGTTTGAAGCAGTTTGGATAAATTATTTATAATAAAAAAAAACTATATTATGAATTCTTTTTTTTTTTTTTGCAAAAATTCTAAATGGAAATGGAAACATGAAAGTACAGCAGTAACAGAAAATATGTATTTCAAGATTATAATGTCCATAATACAGAGAAATTAGTCACTAATATGGAAATGTAAGATAATGATATGGCAAAACAAAAAAAAAATAAAATAGAATCCATGGACTTAAATTAGACCCTGAAAGTCATTTTAAAATAGTAATAGATATTAAAAATTGTTTAGAATGAGGCCAATCAAAAAATAATTGATGCTGTAATAAATATTGAAACAAAAATAGCTGATGCAAAAATATTGTGACAGAAAATTTTCAATTGAAACAAAAAAAACCTATGAAGCAAAAAAGGATTTAAAAATGATACCTAAAATTCTTTAAAATTGTACAAAAAAATAATGATGTAAGAAAATGTTAGTTGTAAATTGGCAAGAAAATCTATAGAAGAAAATAAAAATCTCACAAATATAAAAGTATAAAGTTGATACTTAATAATAAAAAGAAGAGATGAAATTATTATTTGCTTGGAAGAATTTCACAAAAATTATATAGTAACATACAACAAGAAAACAAAATATACTCTCTATTTATATCAATTTCTTAATTGAAAAGTATTTAAAATGAAAAGATGATACTGTCAATTAAATCTATGAAGACGAACAAAAATAAAGGCCATGATGGAATTGTTATTAATGTCCTAAAGAGGCAGATAAAGAAATAAAAAATGCACAGTAGCAACTTTCTCCATACAATATTGCCACCTGGTGTAAACCATAATAATCAATGGATTCTGGAAGGTTTAGGTCATCAAAATTTTTATCTATTTTTTTTTCCCATATGTCATAGCATTGGCTGGGATGCAAACCCATACCCATCTGTAACCAACTACTTGATTGTAAGGCAGGTGCGATGACCTCTATTGCCTACTGATTCGACATACCTGAACTAGTTTCTAGATTATGGCTTTCATCCATGAGGAGTCTTGCATCTGAGAGCACTACATCTAATTGCTACTGCATTAACAGATTGGGTAAACATAAAGATAGGAGCCATGTGATGGCATAGTGGCAAATGAAAAAATGGTTAGCAAAACTACATTCTGAAAATCTAAATGATATAAATATACTAGATGATTGAGAAAATGCAATAATTGTATTGATATTTTTATAACAATATTTACATAAGAAAATTACAATTCACCTACAAATAGTCAAAATAAGAGCCATAGATCATGTTACCCTATCTCTTAAGCTTGAAGTTATAAACAATGAGGATTGCCAATTCCTCTACAAGCTTTATGATAAATGCTTAGACAGAGCCAGCACTTAAAATATCTCTGTCAGGAACCCCTCTCCAAACCTCTGACCATAGTTTTATGTTTTGGCACTCCTCAGAGAGGTGTCAGGGTAGATTCAGACACTACAGCAAACATTGAGTTTAACTTAATTAGAAAAAGCTATGTTTAAAAAAGATTTTAGCAAAATGGATTGCAATCAAGTATTGTGAAAAATTATAGAAAAGATTAACAAATGATGCTTTGTATTTATAGATTATGAAAAGGCATTTAATTCTTTAAGTATTACAACAGGTTTTAAAATTTTAAATGATCAAAATATATAGACTTACAATAAAGTCATATTCTGAAGAATATTTTATCAAATTGAGCACCATTGATTGGATTATATGGTAATACTAAGGATTTTAACATCGACAGGGGTGTATGATAGGGTGATTCCATATCACCAAAGTGTTTTGCAGCAGTTTTGCAAAAAGTACTTTGTAGTTTAAAATGAAAAGCTAGGGAATAAAAATACATGAACATTATTAATGCCAACTAGACTTTGAAAATATGCAATTATTTTTAAAAATGCGTTGTTAGCCGAGATGTTATCGCAGCCGCCTTGCAAGCAAGTAGTTGTTTGCAGACGGTTGTGGGTTCGCCTCCCGGCCGATGCTATGACAAATGGAAAAAAATAATAATAATAGTCCAGAAATTCATGAAATATTGCAACAGTGATCAAATAAAAGCAAAAACACTAAAAAATGAAAAAAATAAATTATATAAAAAATATTTTTTAAAAAAATGCTTTTATTTTATTTGAGAATTAGTAGAATAAAAACACAAAATATTTTCCTCGTAACACAATTTATATATATTCATGATTATAGGATGTAAGTAAGTCTTTAATAAATCAAATAATACACGGTTTAACACACAAAAAAAGACTATATACATATATATCCTTAAATAAAAATGTGAGAAATGTATAAAGTAATCAAAATAATACCATTTGTGATTAAAGTAAATACTCTTATTGTTTGACTTAATTAATTTATGAATGTCTATGCTTTTATTTAAAATTACATATAACAATCAAAATTGTAATCAAAAAAAAAAAAATTATGCTTTTTAAAGTCTTAGTCCTTAAATTAAATGAAAGCATTTTTAATAAAAGTATTTTTATACATATTATTATGTAAATATTTTGACATATTAAAATATATATTTGTTTTCTACGATATTTTAAGATAATATAAAATTATTTACATTTAAAAAAAGGTTAATTTGCAGTAAAATAAATACATGTAACATTATAACAACATTAAATACCATAAAGACATAAATAATATTAATGATTCAGTTCGAAACAATTATAATCACAATAAGAAAAAATGTTGTATTTCTGTTTACTTTAATTAAAGGTCAATTATTCCTTTGTATATTAGGATATATATATATTTACATGTTTATTTATTCATAAGAAAATCTATGAAAAGCATTTATTTGAATGTATAGCCTATCAATATTTAAACCAACTTTCTGAAGAAATCTTGATCAAATTATTTATTCATGTAAGCTCTTACTTTTTCTAACTCACTCTCTCTCTCTCTCTCCCTCTCCCTCTCCCCCTCCCTTCTCCCCCTCTCCCCCTCTCCCTCTCTCTCCCTCTCTCCCTCTATCCCCCTCTCTCTCCCTCTCTCCCCCCCTCTCTCTCTCTCTCTCTCTCTCTCTCTTTACACATATATGTATAGTAGAGGGAATTTGATCACAGACTTTCAAGTTCTCTTCAGCAATCTACTCTATCTCAATCAACCGATACACATAACCATGCCCATGTGAAAAAGAAAATAATCTCCAAAATATACGTTTCATGCTGAAACAGTCCTCATTAGTTGGTCCAGATCATCATCTCTCACACATATATAATCATTGCTTGAATTATATTAAGATAGAAAACCGAACTTTAATGGACAGGCTTCAATCTATCCCACCCTTCTTCAGCCATCCATACCAATGAAAATCTGATGATGAAACACTCAAATTTCTTGTTGATGCCAATATTATAATTATGCCCACGCTGACTTTAAGTCACTCTGACTTCTCACATATAGGATCTCATCCATTTAAATATAAATAAGAAGGATAGTTATGATAAAAGCTGAATTTGTAATATTTGAATTACAAATTTAGTGGGAATAAAGGGGATTTGAACACATACTTTCAAGCTTCTTTCAGTGGTCAATTCTATCTCAAAGAACTGAAACACATGACCACACTCATGTGAAAAAGATTTCCAATATACATATTTCATGCTGAATTATCAGTTGGTCCAAATCATCATCTCCCATATATATATATCCATACCACTGAAAATCTGCTGATGAAATACCCAAACCATTTGTTGATGTCAATATTATAATCATTCCCATGTTGACCTTAAATCACTCTGATATCTTATGTATGACCTTATCTATTTAAATTTACAAAAGAGGGATGTGCAGGATACAGTCTTAGTTTATGATATTTGAAATACAAGTATATATATATATACTTGGAGTTCTGATGTAATAGTGGGGATAATCTTCCAAGCTTCCTGCAGCAATCCACTCAATCTCAAACAATTGATAAACTGACTGAAGAATTGGAGAATGGAGGAGATTAAAACCTGTTTATTGAAGTTTGAAGATTTGCTATCTTAATATAAACTGAGCACTGATTATATATATATATATCTGTGGGAGATTGACTTACTGATGAGTGTTGGTTCCACATAAAATAGGGATATTGGATATCATTTATCTTTTTCATATGTATGTGATCATGGGTATTGGTTGTATAAGATGGATTGGATGACTAAGGGGAGCCTTAACATTTTCTCTCTCTCTCTTTCTCTCTCTCTCTCTCTCTCTATATATATATATATATATATATATATTGTAACGGAATAACGTTACATAGGGTTTGAACCTAGGAAAGTTAAGTATATATTAATGACGAAATAAATGACAGGTACAAAACTTTTTAAAAAAGCGATCTTGTTTAAGAATGAACGAGAAACAGCCGTGTCTAAAGCAGATCGCAGATATTCAGGAGTACCTGTCAGATTGATTGAAATAAAATTAAAAAAGTTTTTATTTTTTGGGGAATTAATTTATTATAATCATTATTTGTCAAGTTTGCTTTTTGTTATTTCGTTTTAAACTAAAAAGGGATATTTTAAAATTATAATTGTAGTAAAAGTAAAAGCTTATAGAAATGATTTTGAGAAAGATTAAATGCTCGACTTTTAGCTAATGTAAATTACATTGTTCTCGTAAGACACGCACACACGTATGCATTCAAGGTGTGAATGAATATAAGTTTGTTAACTGAGATTGCAATATGAGATTGTCTAAACATAAGATTGCCTTAAGCACATGGATTGAGTAGGACACGGACCCCAACGACAACTCTAAGAACATGGAACTCTGGGGGGAGATTCGATCCTCAGATAAGATCCAACCCATATAAATATCAAGCAAAAAATGTTAAAAAAAAAAAAAAGGAGAGAGATATAAAATATAAAATGTTATGTTAAGAGAAGCTAAGTCAAATTATCAAATTTTGTTCAACTTTCTCAAAATTCAATTTAATTCAAATTACTTCGTTTGTGCTATCCGTTTTCAAGATGATCGATATGAAATTAATATTTAGAGCGTCGACTGTCATGAGGGGCTAGGAAACCCTTCAGTGATTGATCGACGCTCCGCCACCAGAACATCTCCGTCGCTATGAATACTTAATAATATTACCATCTAAAATTAGTGCTCCAACCAGTTCAATAATGTTCCGCGAAATACATGAATCATCCTGATTTATTACGCTCAACTTTAAAAGAAATGAACAACCTCCTTCTCCCATGTTCAAACCTCCACTTAATTAGAAGCAGCGGAAGAATAAGCCAAAATCCTAGGTAAACACTTTATTTTTTTTATGCTTTCATTCATTCCATACGTAAACTTTTAAAAGAGGCAATCTCATAATTAACTAACTTTGATTTCGTAAATTAAACCATAAAATATTCCGTAATTCATTATATTTAAAAATTTATTATTGTAATCTCAGCCTTCGTAAGATCAAACATTATGCAATTCCTAAACATTTAAATCTCAGGACTTTTCAAATATGAACTTTGATCCTAGTTATTATCTTATAATTTATAACACTTACCTTCAAAACTGTAAAAAAAGAAATTTATATTCTATCATCCATATTTTACGATATATAATATGTTCTTTTCTGTGCGAGTGCGTAAATGCGTGTGTGTGCGTGTAAATAAAACTTTTAACCAATGTGCTTTTTTTTATATTCAATAAATTTGTTCAGTATTTAAACAAGTCGAGCATTTCTCAAGTCATTTCCTATAATTAAATCTTTATTCTATTTTTCGTCTTGATTATTAATAAAGTTAGCATTTATGCATATAGTTAATTATATTACTTTAGATTTATCTTTCTTAAACTTTGTTGCTTTTTTTGTAAAATGTCTCTTACAAACATCGTGCCGTAAGTCACGATGTTTATTTATTTATTTACTTCTTCCGTATTTAAGATAGATTTAAGAATTGGGAGGGCCTATTATAAAAGATAAATAAATGTCAATGAGTTGTAAATATAGCTGGAGTAAATAATTCTACCGGACGGTATGATATAGGGGGATGATCTTATAAGCTTCTAATTGTTTAGAGATATAGACGAATAATCGTATTGGTCCCAAATAACCAATGACACGGTCCAATGCTTGGATCGATCAGTTAGTTAATCAAGCATCTTCTCCATTGGTTATCATAGCGTCTTTTACCATAATAGTAATTTTGAAACAATTACAGTGCGACCCTGAGTGTCCCTATTGGTCCAT
Organism: Epiperipatus broadwayi; assembly: GCA_028023455.1. NCBI lineage: Eukaryota > Metazoa > Onychophora > Udeonychophora > Euonychophora > Peripatidae > Epiperipatus > Epiperipatus broadwayi. The sequence continues at coordinate 2,574,944 of JAQFVV010006366.1, forward strand.
GCTGGGAGTTCGAGCTTGTGGGCGGGATTAGACTTCGAAATCGTTTTGACATGACGTAAGGTGATGCGAGAAGTTAAATTATAATTAAATCATCGTATCTGGCGCCCCCTTGTATTGATAGTGAACATTTATCGATAGAAGAAAATAAATAAAGCTTTACACTATGTCATGTTTGTTTCGGAATCACAATCCCTATGTGATCGGACGCCCAAGCGTCCTGGTTACAATATATATATATATAAAAGTAATATCATCTAGTTGGTAAATAAGAAATCTTATGTATGCATATTTTGAAACAATTACACTAATTTATAATTAAATAAGTAGACAAAATTAAAATTAAAAATGTAATATCTATGTTTTTCCTGCAAGAGAGATTTTTCAAGTATAAAAAATACAAAAAATAATTTATTATTAACTAACATAGAAGTAAGAACATCAATACTGTTTAATCTATTAACAGAATAATATATATTTTTTATATCAAAACTACTATAAACTCAATTATTTCCATCTTAAAATTATTCCTTTTAAAAGCCTAAAAAAAAATGAAACCATACCATTACTAAGTTTGACAAAGTCTTTTAAAAAATTATTCAGAAATGTAGACATTTATTCAACAACACTGTTGGTAAAATTCAAAAGTAAATCTTAAAATGAAATATTTTTTATAGTTTTAATATTCATATTCATTAATATCTTAGGTAATGATATGATATCACTTGGATAGCTTCCATTTTTTAATTAAATTTCATTTATTTAAACTGCCAGAATCAGTTTTTAAACAAATACATTTATCATTATTCAAGTCATTATCTAACCCAGGCATCCCCAGCCCTATGCCCATGAGCACCATGGTGCCTGCAGGCACCATGGCACCCACAGACCATTTTACATGTATCTGCCACTATCTGAACACAATAAAAAATTATTTATCTGATACAAATAAATTTAATTTTTAAAATTTCTTATAAATTATTGTATTATATTGTAATCAAATTGTAGGGCATACTATACTTTTACAGTGTAAAAATATAAACGTTAAATGTATGTTAAAATTTTATTTTTGAAATAAATATTTTTTTTTACATTATGTGTATTATTAACAGTATCCTACTACAAATTTACATCGAAAAAATGAATGGTGCCTGCCATCTGGTTGAAAAAAATAAATGGTGCCTGCTACCTGGCCAGTATTATAAAATGTGCTCTTAAGTGCAAAAAGATTGGGAACCCCTGATCTAACCTATCATTAAAAAACCCTCCTTTTATAATAATAATAAAAAAGCCAGTTTTGTCTTCTAAGAAATTACATAAGACAAAGCTGGTCATTTTGTTATTATGAAAGGAGATGTTTTTAAAAAGAAGGTAGATAAACATTAAATAATGCTAAATATATTTATTTAAAAAATATTCTATTAACTTGATTAAAAGAAATTTCATATGAGTTATGAAGAAATTGTCAAAATTAAATTATTTTAATAGTGTGTAGTACTTAAAATGGTATACATATGATTTCATATCACTTAAGATGTTTATAATAAGAATATTAAAACTCAAGATTTTTTTAAATTTATTTTTGAGCTTACTGGTACTGTTATTAAAGGGATTTCTAAATTTCTGAATAACGTTTTAAAAGAATATGCTACTTTTAACAATTGTACTGTTCATATTCTTTTGAAACTTTTGAAAAGATTAATTATGAAAAATAACTGGATATAGTAGTTTTGATTAAAAAAAATATGTACCATGCTGTTAATTAAAAAACATTATTTCTATGTTAGTTAATAATAAATTTTAGTCTAAAAATAAAATTGAGATTATTAAGTATTATTTTTGTTGTTGGTTGATTCTATATATTTTATTTGTAAGGGTAAGTTTCATAAAATTAAATAAGTTATATTATTTCACTTTAATTTGCTTTATTTACATTAATTATTCAGTGAAACTTATTAATGACGATAGTTGTTTATTAGATATTATGGTGTTTATTTGTTTATAGTGGAAAAGGTTCAATTAGAAAAATTATTAAACACATTTAACAGTTTTAATCCTTCTATAAAATATCCTTTAGAAGAAGAGAAATTAACAAAGTATAACCCCTCATCTCCTAAAATTTTTAGATTTATTAGAGACAAAAAAGTAAAAAAAAAAATAATTGTTTGTATGTAGTCATTGTGTTAAAAGTTATGATTTAAAAATTATTAAATCTAATAGTTTTCAACCTATCATTCTTAAAATAACTGCTATAAGAAGATTTTATTATAGAAAAGAGAACTTAAATAGTTCTAAAAATAGGGCTTTAGGTCAAAAAAGGCTCATATAAAAATTATCTTAATGTTGGCTATTCACATCAATTCATTAAGGATACTTCATTTAATAGGAACTACAATACTGATAATAATAGTAATAATTTTTAAAATGTTATAATAAATTTAAAATATGATTTTATTTTCTGCTTTTTAATAGTTTTCTTTTAATATTTAATTAAGAATTATAATATATTTGTGAATAAGAAAATGTCATGGAAGAAGGATACTATTCTGAACAATTTATTGAATAATACAAAAAAAAAAAGATAGGAATGCCATTTCTGGAGTTATTTATATTGATGTTTACTTTGTAAGAAATGATATATAGGTCAAAGTAGTTTGAGCTTGAATGAAGGTTTTAAAAGTAGTGTAAGAAATGAATATCATACTTCTGCATTATATATCCATGAAGGAAATAAAGATGACAAGATTATGAATAAACAGGCTAAGATATCTTTTGAAAAATCTGTTATTGAAAATTTATGACTCTGAAACTATTAACTTATTTAAGTTTTTTTTATAATAAAAGTAATTGAAATGTGAATTATAGTAATGATAAGAAAGGTTAGTATGTAATTATTTTATGTTTGTTGCACTTCAGAAGTCTGCCCTGTCAGGAAAATCATCTGTAGTAAATTATAACTTTAGTTTTAGCTAGTTATTAATTTCAAATCAATGTAAATACTTTATTAAATTGCCTATATTAGATTTTGTTTTATCCTCTGCTCCATCTCAAGCAACTGATATACTTGACCATTACACATGTGCAAAAAAGATACAAGATCTCCAATATATATATATATATATATATATTATGCAGATCCAGCACTCATCAGTTGGCCCAGATCATAATCTCATATATATATATATGTATATTTATATATATATATATACAGACATCTAGTGCTCAGTTTACATTAAGATAACAATTTTTCAAAGATTAATGGACAGACTTTCATTTTCTCACTCTTCCAACTATTCAACCATCCATTTTATTGTAAAACAATAATGGAATGCTCAAAGCCCTTATTGGATTTAATATTGTAGTCATACCCATGTACACATTATGTTAATCTAACCCCTATACTATCAGACCATTACATGCCCATTTTTTTATTAATAGAAGATGGATGGTCTGAATTTATACTAAAATGTAATCAATTCTAAGGCAGTAAGTAGGTAACCTGCTTATAATGCAATGTAACTATCCAGGTTACATACTGCCTTAGAATTGCATGGTGAGTTTTAAGTGCTCTGAAAATAATTTAATAAAGCATATATGTAATGCTTTGTAAACTAAATTTAGATTTTGCAATCATTAATAGTGCTCTTGTATTTATTATAGAAAAAATTAAAGTGAACATGGTTCATTCTAATAAAGGAATAAGTAATGGTGTAATTCTGATATATATTAAAGATTCAATATTATAGAAATTATTTTTGGATTAAAAAATAGTAACTCATTATTCATATAGTTATTTTCTAATATGAAAGACATATTAGGTTAAATAAATCATTGGCTGTGAGTTAATGTGATGTTAAATCATATCAAAATCATAAAAAAATAGTAGAGCATTTTTGAGTTATTGATTAAAATAATTATGGTCAGTAACATCTACCTAACATAAAATAATCTGATTCATATCGTACTCCATAAGTCTCACCAGCAATTTAGTTATGTCAGACAAACAAGAAGTCTAAACATCTGATCAATATTTCAGAATAACCAGGGAAATTTTATATATAAACTGATTTTCAAATAATAGATTTTGTATTTAAATAATATTAATATTGGATAATTGGAGTAATAAACTTTACTTCCAGATGCTTCTGTACTAATGTAATGCTCTCTACTATCAAAGCAATTTATGTTACAGATAAAAAAATGAATTCATTTTCATGTGTCATTTATGATGTTGATTATATATAGCTATTTTTTAGGGTAACTTTAAATCAGCATAAAAAACATATAATCTTATTCAATTCATCTTATAAGTATTTATTTTTAAACATGAATACTTAACATGTGAAAGCAATTTTAAACTGTGTGTAATTTGATCATATAATATTCTAACAAACTAAAAAGCTATTTAAATTTTTCTCAAAACTGATGAGACTAGTGCATAGTTGAAATTTATGCACCATAACATATTGATGTATTTATTTGCTGATAAACATTTAGGGAACTACCACTAGGGGTGATAAATGTACTGGACCAGATTTCAAACAGACTGATTTTTAACATTCATAATTATGATATATAAGTATTTTTGACTATAAATTAATATGTTTTCTGTATTCTGAAAGTTATGCTAAAATTAACATTAATAAATGAATATACTGACATTATTCATTGTTCATATTTTGTAAAAATTTGAAGGATAAAGTCATAAAATTTTGTGATATTTGCAAATTATCCCTTGTCCCACTCTGGAGATCAATTATGTCTTTAACCTCTTGCTATATTTGATCATATCATAGAATATTTTTTTTAAAAAATTAATTTTTTATATATACAAAAATTCATACACCACCATTTCAAATATGTAAATGTAATTTTTTCTTATTATCCAAATAAGCTTGGCGGCGATAGGAACGAATTTCTTTTCATTAGGTTAAAATATACATTTACTGCCGATAACTGTATAATATGACCTAATGAAAACAAATGTGTTCACATTCTATAAATACTTCATGATTATTATTTATGCTAAAATTTAATTTTCAGTCTTTTATTTAAAAAATAACCGTTATTTATAATAAAGAAAAGAATGGAAAAATAATACGAAGTACAATATATTTGTTTATCTTATTAATTCACCTCATAATTCTCTCTCTTTTTTTTTTTTTTTTGGTAATAAATCTTAATTACGGATGCAATATCAATTATATTAAGAGTCAAGAAAAATGTCATGACATCCTATCGTATATTGTACGGAATTTTCACTGTTGAAAATATTTTATTGCTTAATCACAATTACTAAAGAAACTTTTTAAATACCGCTACTAAAATACTTAGTTTTCCAGCAGATCACTTAAACAGAATATTGCGATCAATAAAATCTAATACTAATGAAATGATAAATTGACTGGAGTTTAAATTATACAGAAAAATACCTTAATAAAACAACAACAACGTTACATTAAACAATAAGTATCAAAGTAACAAAATTGTCATAAGTTTTATTCAAATTGATTACACCAAAAATGTTCCAACTTTTAATTCCGACTGACATATATAGAGCTATTATCACTGAACAATATGGTCTCCTTTAATCAAAAAAAAGTTCATAGGAAAATGTTTAAATTAAGATCAAGTTTATGTAAATTTAATATAAATACTAGTAAACATTTGAATATGCTTCTAGCAGTAATTCTCTTAATCTAAAGTTATAGACTAATAAGCATGAATAATAATTGATATTGAATGGTAGCACTACAACTCATTCTCCCAAACTTTCTGGCTGATAGTCTTTATCTACATGAATCTTTGCACTATTGGCATTTATACATTTATTAGTAAATCTTATTTTTTATATTAGCAAATTAATAGTCTAAAAATTAAAAAACCCAAGGTTTTAAACTCAAGCCAACTTGCTTATTTATTTTATACAAGCCTGACACCAGGCTAGTAGCTATATATGTTAGTCAAGCCATCCTAATTAAAAATGAAAAATATCAAAATTTAAAAGAATACTGAGATAAATAAAATATATAACTGCAAGACCAATATTATATCTATAAAAGCAAGTTGTATGGGTTCAAACGTGTGAGACTTTTTTTTTTAATTTTAGGCTATTTACTTGGTATTATAAAAGTTAAGGGTGGGTAATGATGTGGAAAAACAAATTCCTTACTGGTGAAGATTGCTAGACAGAAACCAATATAGGGATATGAATTAGTACACAATCTAGTGGCATTAGATAATAGATGATTCTGGAATTAAGTAAATTGCTTGAAATACTAATTCTTAAAGTCATATATTGTTTTGTTGGTATAAATATTTTAATATCTATTTATTTAATAGTTTTTATATAAAAATATTTTTACAATTCAATTTATTTTGATTCACATAAAATGTAAAATGTTCGTTTTCATTGAAATATTTTACAATTATTCTAGTGAATATTTTTGCAAAGAAAATTGAAATAATTATGTTAAATAAAGTTGAGATCACAAATATTGTTTGAACTATTTTGAGAGCTAGGGTAACATTTTAAATATAGCATTCAAGAGTTTTATCAAAATCAGAAATAAATTAACTACTTTGCATTACAATTACTTTCCATCAAAACCCAGTAACAATGTTAGGCAAAAATTCAAATTTTTAGTTTTTAAACCTTTTTTTATTCTACAAAAAAAAAAAAATCAGTAAATTTGGCTTGACTTATTAGAAATACAAATGTAAAATATTCTAAAAATCATCGTTTCAACCTTGCAAATATTAAACAAATAAAAATAATAATGTGAACTATATTTAATTTTATAATAATAACATTGATTTTTTTCCCCCATATGTCATAGTATCGGCCAGGACGCGAACCCACAATCATCTGCAACCAACTACTTGCTTGCAAGGTAGCTGCAATGATCTCTTGGCTAATGATAACATTGATTTTTTTTCATTTCTTTCTCTGTTGATCAATTACACTAATATTATAAAGAAATTAAATGAATGAGATCTTTGTTGTTCGACATTGGCCCTTAATATCTGGATGAATAATTATAAAATAAACACAAAATCTTCTAAAATACCGTTTTAAAATTAAAATTGTATTTATAATTATTAAATTATCACCAAACATTGGTATAGCTGCTCATCAGTCATGTTTTGTTTTGTTTTGTTTTAATACAGTAATTTTTTAAAAACAAAACTTATTTTAAAAAAATATAAATGTAAAAAAGGATTTATTTTTTATTGATTATTATAAAAATATTTTATAAAAGTAATAATAAATATTTAAATACAATCCAGAAAACTAATGTTTCATTGTGGTTTGATCAGAACAATGTGAAGAGTGTGTCCAAATTTGTTTATACTCTTAAGAGCAAAGAATGGACCAATTAAAAAACAAATAAAACATTTTTTTTTAAATTTGATCTGTGAGTTTACTGACATTTTTAATTTTTTTTAACTAATAAATTAATATTTATGTTAAATCATGTTTTTGCCAGCAGGTGAATTTAAAGTAAAAAATAACATTAAGATTGACTAAAAGAGAATGATTTTTAAAAACTGCATTAAGCATCAGTCTTCACAGTACACTGTCAAAAGCATGGCTATATTAAAGCTGATTAAATAAAGTATATACATCAACTAGAATCCTTTTTAATACTTAATTTTAAATAATTTATAGTACTTCAAAATATTGAAAAATATTATTACTTATTTCATCAACATTCAAGCCAATTTAGCCATTATTTTAAATAATTATATAAATAAATTTTATGTTCCATTGCTCTTTTTTAAACTTTATATATATATATGCATGTACACAATAGCAAGGTTGCATATTCACTGTTTTGTATGCATGAAACTATTTCATATATATATATAACCATTAGAAAACAGTCAATACTTAGACAATCTCAATATAGATAACAATCAACAATCTCTAACTGTTGCCTTGACAACAGTTTGAGATTGTTGATTGTTATCTATATTGAGATTGTCTAAGTGTTGACTGGTTTCTAATGATTATTTATAAACCCATGTAGCCTTGAACATTATTACATATATACATAAATTAAAACATGGATGTTTTTTAAGTCCGACAAATATTTTTAAGAACAAGAAAATTTTAAATATTTGGTCTATAAACCAAGAATTTTGATATTAGTTGTTAATTGAATATATAGCTGGAAAAAAATTATATTATAAATATGAATAATTATATGAGTATCAATAACTTTTATTGCCATTGAAAAATGGTAAACACACACATTGAGCCATAATTTATATATTTATAAAGATAAAGTAGTCTTTAAATATCTTAATGTGAATTAATGATTACTACAAGGCATCTTGTGCAGCATTAGTGAAATAGTTACATTGGTGTTTGTCAGAAAATTTGTGATGTTATTTTGCTTATAATTATATGCTAGATTATTTCCATTATTTACAATTAAATGTTAAAGAGCTTAGAAAATTTCAAACATTATTTAAACTTTTCAAATACAATATTCTATTGTTAATAACAATGTATAGGTTAGTATACAATGGTATACAATGCAACATTTCAAATGGTATTGTTTTCTCTCTACTTGGTGGACCAATCAGATGCGAATTGAACACAGATCTTTAGATTCATGAATAGTGAATTTAAGATATATTTTATACAAATTAAGCTATTCTGGAAAAGGCAATAGTTAGTAGAAATTTTATGCACTTATCTATTAGAGACATTTGGTTTCTCTATTTTTTTAAGGCAAGATTAATGAATGTTTTCCAAACATTATGAATTAATACACTAAGTTGAATTATAAGGTTATTTATTATTTATCATATAAGCAGCTTCTTTAATTTTCTTTTTTTTCCCCATCTATCCATTACTTTGGTCTTTTTTTTAAATTGAACACAGGTTCACTGGTGCATAAATGGATGACTACATTAAATATTTTTTCTCTGTATTCATTATTTTATGCTCTTTTAATCACTTTTTAATGGATTAGTTGATTTTATTGATATATTCCCATTCACATAATAATTCATAAATGCAATTTCTATTTTCAGTAATACCATTGACTTCTGTGTAGATTGATTCTTCATGGTATGTCATCTTTGAAAAACTATTCCTATATTACACTTAATGCATATTTTCTTCATTTTGACTGCTATGCATGGAATGTTTGCATTCATTTTAGTATCCATAATTGACTTTTTTATATATATTTTTCTTCTTTATCTATTCAAAATTTTCATAATGATAGATAATGGATAACTATTCTTTATGAGAGTTTAATCTATATAATACTTTTTTCATGTCACTGATACCATTTTATAGTAAATTTCTTTTGTTATGTCCCAGAGTGATAACTCCAATTCTGGTGTTCCTGTCATGATAGAAACAAAAAAAGTTAGATGCATACTATAAGTTCATTTATAAACCAATGATTTGGAAAAGAATTTTTTATATAGAACAAACTCTCATAAAGAATCTTATCCATCAATTATCGTGATGAAAATTTTAAATAGATAAAGATGATTAGCATCAAAAGAAAAACCAATCGTAGTAAATCCATCTTATCACAGATAGAAGACAAATTAAAGAAAATCTGAAATCATTATATCATAGTAACAACTTTCCAAATTCATAATACCCTATTGAAAATTTTAACATGTATAAAACCCAAATGGAAATGCTGATGGATGAAATCCATATGTCTCCATGTACTTATGGAAGGATGTGTAGCAGTCAAATCAGTTGACCCTTTAAAATGATTAAAAAGGCACAAAATATTGACTAGAAAGGAAAAAAATCCAGACATTGAGTATCAGAAAATCATGTAACATTAAGCATGAGTTCAATTAGAAATATGCAAGAATAATGGACAAAAAGGGAAATGGAAAAAAAATTAAAAGAGCTGCAATGGTGAAGAACTCTGTAAGTCACTCTAATGTGATAATATGTAATGTCTGGAAACCACTCATTAATCTTGCTTGAAGAAAAAATATAGAAATCAGGAGGATCCTCATAGATAAGTATATAAAATTGTTTCTGATTTTTGCTTTTGATAGAATAGTGTAGTTGGTTAGAATGGTACATTAAATTCATTACTCATCCATCTAAAAATCCTAAGTTCAATCTCCACATCAATACTTTCACTGGTCAAGCCAGAAATGTTAATAATATCATCCAAACAATTGCACTATATATTAACCTTTGTGCTAACTATTACTAACGATGGAATGCATTTGAAAAGTTTAAATAGAAACTGATTTTAAAAAAAAAAACACATTAACAACACAACATGATGAAGATTTTTTAAGTGATTTACTGATCTTGTTTTACTCAGTTACTAACAAACAATTAGATAGATATTCAGATTAGCTATCCCCCCCCAATATAAGTCTGATTAATCCTCTTTTCTCAAATCCAAGTTTTATTCACCCTGTAATATTATTTTACCAATAGAGAAACCTCACTCACAAACCACACCCAAGATAGCTACTTTTAAAATATAATTACAACTCTAATAGTTTATTGATTTTCCAGTATTAAAATTGCAACATTAACTCGCTGTAAATTACAAGATTTCATGAATGTTAATTAATAAAGGAACTAGTGGACTTAAACAGTGAAGAGAACAACAACTTCACACTCCCAAATCAGCATGCTTCAGATTGGCCTATGAGGTACCTCTATTGGCAAAATAAGATTGCTTGACTAATAGAAATTTTAAGGCGCACTCATTACAGGTTAAAGCATGTTTAAGCATTTACATATACTTTCTTTGCACTCTATAAAAAAATATAATTACAATTTACCCTGTAATTAAATTTTAATTTACAATTATAGCAGATGAACATGATAATCATTACACCGTGATTTGTAGGCTATAAATACATATGTAATTTATGGAACACAAGTATAAGTAATATATCTAAGATATAAATTAAATGCATATTCAAGTATAGTAAATATAATGAAGTGATTACAAATAATTAAATACGTTACTGAACAATTCACAGTTACATGTGTTTTCTGTAGGTCAGCTACTAAAAAAAAATCTTTTTTATAAATCTTCAGTTATATATATAAAAAAAAAAACACTTAAGGACTGTCAAAACCCAACTTCAATTAATAAAGAACTGTAATTTTTTCAGGATAGATGATCTGTATCGTAATAATTTAGACAATTTACTTTTAAACCAGCAAGCATCACATGATCACATCTCCAATACTAGCACATAATTGTTTATAAACAAAGCAAAGCAAAACTCCATATAGTAGTGCCACCTGTGCTAAACAGAGTAATCAATGGATGCCAGAAGGCTTGTGCATAAAATCCCTATCTAATGCCTACTCATCCAATATCCCCAGACTAGGTTCTGGCTTGTGGCCTTCGTCATTGAGGAGCTTTGGATCTGAGAGCACTGCATCTATATAAGCTATTGAGCTTAGATTGAAAATATTTTTTGTGTTTTCAATTTCATGCTCATAGTTTTGTAGTTAAGTAGAGATAAAAGGTAGTTGCTAGAGGGTTGCATTAGATCCTAAGATCTAGATGCAGTGCTCTCAGATCCAAAACTCCTCACTGATGAAGGCCACAAGCCAGAAACTAGTCTGGGGATATTGGATGAGTAGGCATTAGATAGAGATTTTATGCACAAGCCTTCTGGCATGCATTGATTACTCTGTTTAGCACAGGTGGCACTACTATATGGAGTTTTGCTTTGCAATTTACTTTTGATAATCACTATGTGAAAAAGAATTTTTTAAAAAAAAATAACACCATTAGAACTTAAAATGACAATGATGCTCTACTCCTATTTTATTTTTCAGTGTTTTTCTATGAAATATTCTTTATTAAGCAATCTCTTCTTTTTTAAAATATATATTTTTAAAATAGACTAAAACTTTCATTTTTCTTCTTTTCCTTTTCTTACTTTTTAGCACTTAATATTTAAATACATTCATGCATTTTATAAATTGAACTTAATAAAAGAGTGAATTAAATCTTAATAAAAGAATGAACAAATTTATTTTTCAATATACCACGTCTCGCATATATGTAAGTATATATACGGTGTATATATATAACAGCAAGCTACAAATGACATATAACAGCAGGCTACAAATGACAACGTTATTTTTAAATTGTAATATTTTACAGTTAAATCAAAAGGCACACTTTTTATTTTCATTTTTATTTTAATAAATAAACTGTTGACAGAAATGTTAAAAATTTTATCACACACTAAATAACAGAACAAAATATAGTGTAATTGTTTTTTAACATAGTTCCGAAGAATTAGGCACAAGTGTGGATAATGCAGCAGCTGTAGAACAACTTGAAGCTTTGTCATTTATCATTTTTAAACAAAGCAGTTGCTTTTGAAAATATTTCTAGATTCATTCAGCCATGGTTTGTGGTTTTTCATTATCAAAAAATCGATTGCTTATATATTTATTAAAAATATATATATAAACCTCCTTTAACGCGAAAAATTCTTTCTTTTCACAATCAGCTTCTTTGACATTCTTATTGTCGTAAAATCTTGAACATATATTTCATAATATTTTTTATGAAAACAAAATATCAAAACTATACACAATGTTGTATATTATAATAAAGGTGTAAAGTAAGTTTTTAGTAATGTTATTTTCACATATATATATCGCTAAAATAAAGTATGTCAATTTTTGATTATATTACAGAACTTTCACATTGTATAAAATATATAAATTTTTTGGCTTAGTAAGTTAGGAGTAACATCCTGAAGAACAAAGACATTTGGATCAATTTCTAATCAAAGAAAGCACACACACCCCTATCTTACTATATAATTAAACAGAAGAATTGAGCATATATTAAATAAAAAATTTAACATTTATTTCATGTGTCCAAATGAGAAATTAAAACTACTCATTAATTATATTTAAAAACAAACACTATATTACTAGAAGTTGAAACATTCATGAGTCAAGGTAAATAAAAATATTGGGCTTATTAATAAAACAGAATTACTAATTTTGAAACTAAAGATCTTTCATGTAAAAATATAATGTAGCCAAATTTTGTGCCTAGGATCTTGGGTTCAATTATTGTTATATAGTTTAATTGTTACCAAAACCAAATGCATATTCGATTATTTAAAGATTCAAATAAATAATATTAATAATTATAGGTTAATAAACATCCAATGAAAACTTAATATATTTTTTATATAATGTGATTGGGCATTGTAGAGTTAGAAATTATATAATAGATTGGTTGATAATAAATTCTCATGGAGTATTCTATTTTAAAATATAATTGAAGAAATAATTAAGTATCACTTTATTGGAAGATATGAATAAATTATTTATACATTATGTTATAGGGTCTAATTAAACTAGGCAGTATATTAATTTGTTAAACTTTTAGAGGAGTGCATAAGTTTTCAAAGTGGTTCCAAAGGGATATAAAAACTAGTTGATTTCACTAGAATATTCTTAATTAAATATTAAAGTAGAAATAATCATATGTTTAGACTTTTTATTTAGCATTTTATTAAACTAGATATACATTTGAGCCAAGGATTATTTTGTTTGAACATTTAAATAGCATATATATTTAAAAATGTTTTGTAAAAATATAATTACACCTGGGTCTCATTTTATGCAGTAGATAGGTTCCACAGAAAACCTGCATTAAAAAAAATCACACAAAAATAGACTTGACTTACCTTGAAAAATGGGGGATAGGTGCTATAATTTTCAGAATTCGCATAAAAGCAAAGCAACAAGGAAGAATTACTTTAAAATTCACATTAAAAAAAATAAGCAATTAAAGTATGACTAATAAAAAATTTCAAATATTTTAAAAAAATTAATACAAGACAAACTTTTTTTTTACTTTTTTTATTACTATACTATTTAATTTTACATTTTTCATACATATTTTAATCATTACCACTAGCATTCATTTATAAACTGGTATGAAATCAGACTCGATGTGATGTGATGTATTGTAGCTTCTCCTTAAACAAAGTCAAGAATCTCTCAGCAATTATGCCCAGAGAAACCTGTTAGCCACTTTATTTTTATTCGTGATGTGATGTACAACTAGCGCCATTTTCAGTATTGTGCTGTGTTAATGGTTTTCTGTTTCTATATTAAAAAAATGAGATTGCAATCAAAACAAAATATTATACATTATCATTAGAAAGATTATTTTCAGTTTATAAAATCTTTATTTTTTATTTTAAAAATCTAAAAGATTATTTATTTCTGTTATATATAACAAAGTACGTTTTAAAAGTTTAAATTTTTTAAATATTTATTACGATATTTTTATATGTAAGTATAAATCTATTATTGTTATTATTTACTCATTAATATAAATAGGTTATTTACATAGAAGCTAAAAATCTAAATACTGCTTCAGGCCATATTCATGTTAGCTGCTAGTATAACGTTGTATTTTTGAAAGAAAAAAAAGTATTTCAAGTGAAAATAAGTTATTAATAATTTAAATTTTTTGATATCTAATAAATATAGTGAAATATGAAAGATATTAAGAAGAAACATGACTTGCATAACTTCAAAATCGCATTAAGATAATCCGCATAAAATGAGACCCAGATGTATATTTATTTAGAAGCTCATCTGTTTAGATAAAATGCAGTGTTATTAAATATTAAAGTATACTTGAATTATTACAATAACAATAGATTAATAAAGTATATTGGAATCTGCTTTAATTATTGATTTGGTTTGATTTTTATTAAATTACTAATCAAATAGTTAGCTTAATCGTATATTATTGTTTAGGGCAATGATATATGATTTCACCGCTCATTGCAGTATACTTTGTAATCATGATAGATTTGTTGATGTCTGGAGCAGATAATCTCATTATTCTTTCATTTCATATATAGCTTAAAAAAACTAGGCTTTAGTAGAGATTATTAGTGCTTTATGATGGTTTATTACATAATGGTGACCTGATTGAGCTAGATTAGATTAGATTAATTTAGATTTTTTAAGATTTTTGATCAGATCAGATTGATCATCCTCCCCACCATCACATTGACAGATTTAATCAGTTACAATATATATATATATATATATGCCCCCAAACCATAAAACAATGGATAGAATCATTGAAATAATAAATTCATTATTTGCATTTTCTTTACTACCTATTCTGCTAATGGAAGATTTCAATATGACCTATACCAATTTTGCATCCAACTAGTTATATCTCATTAATATACCACTAACAAATGAGTCAGGAAAGGATTTCTGCTACCACAATCTTTTTTAATAATGGCAGACATTCACCAGTTATTGATTTAGTTATTTTTATTTACTATTACTGCATCACTTCCTTAAAATTCAATTTGTTACTACTCCATTCTCACACCACTCAGCAAAAATGACCATTCTAGATCTAAACTATATATTTCACTCATTATAACACAATAAAACAATAAGAATACTTTTGTGTACAAGAACTATAGAATTTCTATACTCCGAAATTTATTTTCTATTTGCCAACCTAAAAGATAAATTACTCAACTCCATACAGAAATGGATATCATTTACACAAATACTTTCTCACAATATAAACCATGTTAGTACATCCACTGTACCTCCCATAAGATTCTTATTCCTGAATGATGAATTGCACAAAAGAATTATGAAGTGGACACCCTCATCAGACAACAGCCAATTTATATTAAAATTTAAAAATCTTACTAATCAATATATAAGGTATTGAAAAAAATTATTATTGCAAAAAAAAAACTCACAATCACCTACATCTAGAGTTCCTACCACTCTAGTAATTGACAACAGGGTTGTAACTGGTGATGTTATACTAATGTTCTTATACAAACACATTATAAAAAGAAAGAGTTTTCAAGTCTTTATATAATTACTTTGGTACAACAGATGAACAAACAAAAATATTTTATAAAATTTGAAAAACTTACCAGAATCTTGCCTTCAGATCTTCAATGCATACCAAAGTTTATATTTAAATACCTAAGCCAATTCACTTCATCATATCTTGTAGATATTGATAAATTCATATCAAAGGAAATTTATGAAATTCAAAAGATTTATATTCAATAGCAATTGTCCCATTCACAAAGAAAAATATATCACCAAAAATAATGTAAAATATAAGGCCCATATTCATTGGTCTATTAAAGACAAAAATTATTTGAAAAATTACTAAAAAATAATATTGACCTAAACCTATTGCTACTGCTGTCTCAATCACAATTTGCCAAAAAAGGATCATCAACAGGACAACCAAAATTTTTATTAAACAGGCAAAACTCACTATATGTATTACCACACACAGCAATCTAGAGTAATCAATGGATGCCAGAAGGCTTGTGCATAAAATCTCCATCTAGTGTCTACTCATCCAATATCCCCAGACTAAGAAGTGGTGGTCATGTGATGTTTATTGGCAAAATTTTTATTCAAGACAATCAGTGATACCATGCAAGATGCAAAAAAATATGGACTAATGGTAGTACATCTTCACATTAAAACAGCTTTTGTCTTAGCACTAATTGATAGTCTCATATAAACTTTGCAAATACTAATATATCTAAATCTATTTTATATGTTACTTACAAATTTATTAATAAACAGGGAAATAGATGTTACTTCAAATAGATAAATGCCTTCCTCATTTAACCTTAGTCAATCAATATTTCAAGGATCACTACTTAGTGCTTATATATATATATATATATATATATAAGCACTAAGTAGTGATCCTTGAAATATATATATATATATATATATATATATAAATTCCTCAAAAATGTAGAAAAATATCATCTAAGGATCTACATACCTGCATTGAGTCATAATATAACTATGATCCACATAGTATACATGAATAATATTACTGTCCTTCTTACAACAAAAAAGAAATTCATACATTAATAAAAATCATGAAGAAATTTACTAACTTCCATAAACTTGAATTCAATCTAGACAAATTAGATGAAAAGTACATATACACAGATAAAACATACACAAATACATTTTTGGCATACCAATTACTTATGGCAATGTAATAGCTAATAAAGAATAAACTGTTGCAATCAACAGAACATTTAATACTACTCTCAAAGGCTTATTTTTCAGTTTATTGTAAGATAGCTCTTACCAACATACCTAACATCACCAAGATCACATTCCACTTACTTATCATAATCTTTATTAAATTATTCATTGAAAATGTTTATTCATTGTATATAAATCTGAGAAAGGGAATTAGAAAATTACAACTTCATAATATTCAAAATGGATTAGGATTACATTCAATTTATGTATGTATAATCGAAAAATCTATTAACATTATATCAGCTATAACAAGATTATTCCATTGCTTGGAGACCATATTGAAGATACCACTAATATATAAATATCCATATACAGAATATGTTCAAACAATTCTAGCACCAATTAACCTAATGACAGACATTAAGATAACTTTGCCATAAGGTAAATGGCAATATTGAAAAATATATTCTCTTTTATATCCAAATATAATAGGCAACTGATAAGAAGATTTAAAAATGGACTCTTGAGTCAAAATATTTTCATTTTATGCTCAAAATAAATGTGGTCGTTACTTACATTATATTATTTTAGACATAAAAGACACAACACAAAAACTACAAGTCAATTATATCACAAGGAAGAAGTCAAAAGTGTAATAGCCTATAAGATGCCTGATTATATATTACAGCAATACTTTTGGAAAAATAATAGTACAATTCAATTTATCATTAACTCTTTTCTGAAAGTTTTCTTTGAAAAAATAAAAACTACTGTGTTCATACTTAATACTCTGTAGTACACAATATGCTTATTTTTTGCAACAATAATATAAGAAGATACCACAACACTATTACAAATGAACTAGAGACAATTAAACAAAGAGACAAAAAATTACTCCTCCAGATATATTTGCAGTTACATAATTACTTTTTCATCCGTGCTCTAACCTATAGTGAGATATACTAACCATAGTTTCCTTTTTTGTCTATTATATATTCACTACAATATTATACATATAACAATGTGTAGTATTTTCTAATTCTAATAAAAATATAAATATGTCAAGTTGTATATATTGTTTTCATTTCTATTTGTTGTATTATATAATTCTAAGGCACAAAATACATATATTGGGAACATGTATTTTTTTGCATGTGTGTCGGTTGCTTGGGATGGATTGAAGGATGAATTGACTGAAAAAATCATGACTTCAAATTCTTCTAATTATTGTAATATAATAAATTTTATCAAAAAAGGTCTTTTTGAAGTATCACTATAATAATAATAATAATAATAATAATAATAATAATAATAATAATAATAATAATAATAATAATAATAATAATAATAATGCATTAAGTTTTGTTATGGTTATCCCATATAAAGCATAAACCATAAGTACATTTCCATTAAATATGTGTTTATGATATTGGTTTTTAATTTTTCTCCAGCAAACTTTTTAGTTCAACATCATACCTAGTTGTAGCTCTCCAAAGTATTTTATCATCAGTCATATTCTATCAGTAAAAGCAATCAACGATTGTATGTTTTGTAAAATATGCTATGGGAGCAAATTTTATTTATTCTACTCCATTGATGTCATCTGTTGTAATCGAGAGTAATTATTGCATTTCAAACCATTATGATGGCACAAAAACTTTAAAAATGAAACTAGCATCTTGTTTAATAACTATAATCTGAATGCTTATACAATTAAAAATTATACTTATTTTTAGAGATTTTAAATTAATTAGCAAATTAACGTTGTTAATTAAGTCTTGAAATAAATATTAAAACTGCTTGCCATATTTTTATATACTTGTATGTTATAAGTATTATTCTTATTGAAAATCAATAGGATTACAAATTTTTGACAAACACTTATAGCTTAAAGGCTTAAGAATCAAAATATTGATTATTATATCATAAGCTTTACAAGAGAGACTTTTGATCTGAGTTTTTGAGAATTTGTTGAATAGAATTAATATAATTTTATAAATGTCAATTCTTAGAAAAGAAATTGGCCAAAAGATCACAAATTCTTTTTCAATTTTTTTAATGAAATTCTAATTTTTATTGCTGGATATTAATAATATATATGTATATATTGAGATATGATAATAAGCAAGAAGTTGAAATATGTGTCTAATTCACTTTATGAATGAAAGTTGTTTATGAAATGCATTAATAGTAGAAGAGCATAGTTTAAATTTCTGTGATACTGAATAATTGTTATATGGTGGAGTTGAGATGAGAAATGCATTGATAGAAATTTTTAAAATAGATTATTTATATATTATATGCATTTAAGTACAAACAATCATAAATGTGAAGCATGAGTGAATGCCATTTACTATAAGAGTTTCTATTTAAATGATCATTTTAAACATTATATATATATATATATATATATATATATATATATATATATATATAAAACAATAAAAATAATAAATATAACAGCAATTATCTATTATGTACAGTCTTTCAATCTGCAGAAGTACTTTTGATTAATATGTTAACCATCCTCAACTGCCATTTTTAAATATGTTTTTTGATTTTAAAAACAGCAGTTGAGGATGGTTAAGTTAACCAAAAGTACTTTTGCAGATTGAAAGACTGTATTTAATGGTTAATTACTGTTATATTTATTATTTTTATTATTAGAATAGTTTTTAATATATATATATAATGAGGTAGTAGCTTAGTTTAATAATTTGGTTTTCCATTTTTAATGATTTGAGAGATGTATTCATGAAAATAAATAACATACTAAATTTCTTTATCCTTTCTGCATGCTAAAATATCATCTTAAATAGATTTTTAATGTGCTCCATTTTACACATTTATGCCTCAATAAGGTTATTAACTGAGATTGCAATACCCAACTTTAAGATTTTATTCTTTTGTAATATTACATTTTGTTTTGTAACCTGACAAATTTGGGTGACCTTACTAATTAGCAAAATTACTGCTGCTCTGCTAATTTAATTCTTAAGATCATCTCCATACAGATATCCCATTATCAGAATCAAACATTTTCCCATTTTTGTTTATTTACCTTGGTTTGTGACTTGATCATTTATTTTCAATTATATATATATATATATATATATATGTGTGTGTGTGTGTGTGTAATCAGAGTCTCATGATGTACTGATAGTACATCTATCAGTCTATGAGCTAAGATTCAAGTCCAAATGAAATAAAATCAAAAATTATTTATGTTTCAATTAAGCATAGAGTTTGTATTCCATGTAATCATATCATGTTTTCCAGTTCACATAACCACCCACTATTAATCAGTAAAAGTGTTATCAAGCTATATTGTTAACTAAAAATACGAATAGAAAAACATTCAAATGCTTCTCACTTAGTAATGAACAAGATTGGGAAGTAATACCTCCATTTTCACTATTTTTTTCAATATTCAAACATTATAGGAATTCCTGGACTATATGTCATATATATAAACAATATATTTTTGGGGTTAAACCATGTATTAATTTGTCATACTTTCAAACATTTCAATGAAATAACATCTACTATTTTCAAGGTTAAGATTTTAAAGAAAAATCTTTAGATCTCAAATAGTAACCAGATTGAGTGTGCTGTAAATTTGAAATCAATTAATGGTGAAACTGAAGTAAGTAAACATTTTGTTAATTCATATATTCTGAATACTCATCTACTTCATGCTCAATCTTATTCTCTACCTCAATTCTTAATCTCATTACTACTTGAGATCTAATTTTTTTTTTAAAAACTTGACCTTGAAAACGTAAATGTTATTTTGTCCTAATCATTGGGACATAAGACAAAATAATACATAAATTAACCAAAAAAATACATTGTTTACATTATATAACCATAAAAACATTATATATATGTATATAAGATGGAAATTAAGTCATCATATAATATATAAATAAAATACACTCCAAACTATAAATGAAATAAAATGTAAATTTAACCATAGTTTTAAATGTATTTAACATTACAATATACATGATGTTATATGACATTTATATATGTAACTTTATAAAGTGATTTTTAAAAATTACAATATAAAAAAATGGTTTGTATTTATAATGTACTTTTTTTATTTTAATTTCTTAGATCAGAATAGTTATTAGCCCTATGAGTTTATTTGTTAAAATAACTAAGTTATACTGATTGATACTATTTGATTTACAAATGATTATCACACATTTTACATTACACACTTTAAATAACCACATTAATCATTTTTTTACTCTAGATATTATCAAATCATTTTTAGTCCAGATATAAACTTTATATCTAATTAAAAATTAATGGATCTCATTTTGTTAAACATAGATGCTAATCTATCTCCATTCATTTTTTTTAATCATGCATAATTTCTTCAGATACAAATTAAAACACCCACTTCACCCCACCTGTATAAACATATGGATAGAAGCATATGAAAAATATCTTCTTAGATTTATTTACATACTTCAAGTAATTATATTATGACAATTTTAATATATATATATGCAAGATTAATTAATTAGTCTTTTGTTTGTTTTATTATCCATTATAGATATTTAATTACTTAAAATGATGGTTCCATAAGTATGTTATCTAAATAGTCTCACCGCTAAAGTTAATGAAAGACTCAAAGTATCATCAGTTATGGAAATGTTACAACAATGTTGTAACATATATTCGTTGTGTTGTTTTGTCTATCATTACACTTGTTAAACTGAAACAATAAGTCATTAGTATGTGATTAACTGCCAACTTTTATTATTTTAAATCTTAACTATTTGCTAAAGTCATGTGGTATAGTGATTAGCTTATTAAATTACCTTATATATGATATAAATTCGAATTTGATTTTTTCATGGGATAGTTAATCCACAGGAAATAAGTTAACCATCCAATTATTGGTCAGAAATAATTATTCAGCTTGGCTAAAATGTAATACAAGGAGAAAAAACCCAAAACCTTCCCTATTCGGTGATTATGAATGTCATGAATATCATCTTCTTCATTATTTCCGCATGGATAAAGGGAAATTTTTTTTGTCCTGTTGTAGGCTATTCAAGGTGGTTTTATATTTTGATTCATAACTAGCCACAAAGTATAAACTGTTTTCTTATTTTACTTTTATTTAATCACTTTTGTATTACCTTGTGTGGTTTGGCATAGTTGATAGAGCGTCTGATTTTGGATTGGGAGATCCCTGGATCAATTCTGGCACTCGCAGTTCTGGCTTTTGAACTTATGAACTTTAGAGCAATAAAACCATATGTTTTTATTTTTACTTTTATTTAATCATTTTCATTCAAAGATTAGCCTTTCAAGCTAATTGTGCATGCATCTTCTGCGAGCATTAAATAATAAATGAATACTTCACTCTACAATACAAGATATAGTATTTATGCAGGAATAAAAGGAATCCTTTTATTCCTACGACTCAAATTCTTTTATATGAGCAAATCTGAAGTACTGTTGAGTAAAGCTTGAGAGTAGAATTCTCACTTTAAATTACTATTTACGATGTTTGAATAAATGACGTCGGTGAAATTGTCTAGAATTTACTAAACGTCACTTTAACTGAAACTTAATTATAAGTAAATAAGCATTTATTTTTATATGACGCTATGCGTACAATTGTATTACATTCCTTTTATTCCTGCATAAATACTATATCTTGTATTGTAAAGTGAAGTATTCATTTATTATTTAACACTCGCAGAAAACGCATGCACAATTAGCTTGAAAGGCTGATCTTTGAATGTAATACAATTGTACGCATAGCGTCATATAAAAATAAATGCTTATTTACTTAATTATTTTCATATTATTGGGTAACTTTTTCAGGATGAGAAAACATACGTTTTTAAAAACATTATAAAAAAAATGGTAGCATCTCAGAAATGTGAAAGCAATAACAGAGCAAAAATAAATACTTTTTTAAGCCATGAAATTATATTTTGCGTTCTAATTAGAAACCCAATTATATTTTGTTATAACGTCAGAATGATAGACTATTGTATGACGATTATTATGTAAAAGTGTTGGCATTTTTTAAAAAATTACTCTCTCTATAAATATAACAATGAAGAGCTTTTAAACTTTTTATCTAGTATAAATATTATTTATATATAAAAAAAATTGTTTAGATTTTAAAATGTAATTTTTTATACATGTTGATATTTGTCAGTAGTCTGTAGTATTACTGAAATTAGATAAGTTTCTTTGAGTGCTTTAAGCAATATGCATTAAAGAGAATTGAAACTACCCATTTGAAGATGTTAACCATCCCCGAGAGAAAAACCAACCTCTAGTAAAACCATTAAGACATAGAATACAGACATCTTATATATAAGTTGTTGTTTTTTTAAAAAAAAAAAGTCGAGTATTTGTAAAAACAATCACGGAAATGTATTTTATATATAAGACTATGTTTTATTTCCAGGTTCGAAATGATGTCATTTAATACAATTTAAAACTGCATTAAAAAAATAAATATAATTTAAAGTTTGTCTACTTTAAAAAAATATACATTTATTCTCAAAGCATTCATAAAATAAGTTGCTGAAAATAATTATATAATATAAATTGTTAATATAATAGTAACGGGTCAGTCCTTAAGATTTCTATACTGATTATCAACTATATATATATAAACTCAGCATGATTAACTGAATGAAATTTCTGATCTCGACCTGGTTTAAATTACCTGTTACACGACACTAAAGGTTCATCTCTGATATATGGATGATATATCGAATACCATTTCAGTTCAAGAATAGGGATGGGGTAAATTTTTTGTCATTTTTTTTAATCTTCTGAATTTAAAACAGCCACCCTTATATGATTGCAAAAGAATGAATAGATCAAAAGGAATTACGATTTTAGCTACATAATCAGTATAGTTCATATTTAGAGTGTTTTGTGTTTGAATCTCATTATTACTAATCATTGCAATTTACAAGCAATCAATAAATTTAAGAAAATTGTGTGTAACTTTCTAAAAAATTGAATATTTAAATTATCAATTTACATAAATTAGTATTCCATTTAAATTCTATACATGGACGGCTGTTTACTAGTACTATGATTCTGGCTTCACTGGCCAAAAGTGAGTTAATCTACAGCAAATTTTCTATAATCATTACAGTTATAATATAATATTTTCTTAAACCAACATTCAAAGTGCTAATATATATATATATATAAAATACATATTTTGCGGGTTAACCCGCAAAATATGTATTTTATATATTTAACCCGTGCAAATCTTCGTTTTAACATATATATATATATTACAATTAATCTAAGAAAAAAAAACCTTGTTGAATTATATAACAATAGTTGTAATTAATGTATCAGCAATATATCAGGACTATAGTGAGCTGAAGTTAAGCTTCTTAAAGTATGTGTAAAACATTAATGAAATTAATTAAAAGCTCAATATTATGCAGATATCAAAAGGACTTCTATGCGCATATCGATGGACATTCTATAGCAAACTGATGTCACAAGAGTAGCAATTTATTGCAAGATATATATAAGACTATGTGTGTAATTGAAGCTCATTGAAATATTCTTCAGATTTACTACTAATATGTATCTTTTATATTTCATACTCAAATTGAAAGATATGACTTTATATTTAATTATATGTGAACACCTATTATGGCAATATTAAAATAACCATCATGTAAATATATCAAATTTATTAAGCGCAAATAGATAACATTATAATAATGTGAAAGCTAAAACCTTCAACAGATACACTTTAAACATGCTTATGTGACAGCCAATCAGATGTAATAATGACAACACATGGACCTCTCAATTCTTTTTCTTATAGTTCTGACTTGTGTTTGAGAATTGAGAGGTTCATGTGATGTCATTATTACATCTGATTGGCTGTCATATAAGCATGTTTAAAGCGTATCTGTTGAAGGTTTTAGCTTTCACATTATAATAACCATCATGCTATTTTTGAAGTTGGTTTTATGAAATAGTTTTATTTTATGAGCTTCAGTTAATATTTTATCATGTACCAAGATTTGATTATACAAAAATGAGTTTCATTGCCAATATATTCAGTACAGATTGATCAATTAGGACCTCCTGAGTCAAAGTAAATGAACTTATCTAGTATCCTCAGTAATATATCACAATATAAAAAATAATCAAACTACTTAGTGAATAAATTTGATATGGACTCAACAAAACAATATTTTTTATAAGATAAAAGCAAACAGCAATGTTTCTTTTATTATACTCTAAATTATTTTTTTGTAATCCTTCCTGTAAGTAAGTAACCACATAGTTTATTATATACAAGATCATGAGATGTTATAGCATTTAAAGGTCAGAAGTGATAGAGCTAGCTGTGATTCAGGGACTTCTAGTTCTCCAGTCCACCACTCTGTCAATTGACTAAATCACACAGTTCGACATGTCTAAAGAAATTAAAGTATAAATTAATAGTAACAGGTAACCACTTTAATATCATGTGTAGTTAATTTTAAATGAAAATTGAATTATGTTATTTTAATGCTAACAAAGTTTGTAAAATAATATTTGCGTGCAGAAAGCACTATACAAAAATAGTATAAATAAGTCAAAAAATTTACATAGCTCTTTTCATGGCTAAAATTTCTTCAGAAGTCCAACAGAAGACAATAAGAAGACATTTCTCACAATATATAAATTCTGGATGTGAGAATTATCCAACTTTATTTTACTCCCTAATTAAGAATAGTTAGATATCCATTTTCCTAAGCCCCTTTAGAATCTTAGATCATGAGCTCAGAAAACAAATGAGTATCCACTATGACAAAAGGGTCTTATATATGTATAAATAATACAGTTATTTTTTTAAATATTTTTAACCAAATGCACATTAAATTAATTGTAAATTATAAATAATATTTATATATGTTTGATAGTGATTTATTGAAGTAATCAAAATTCTCTGATTTAGCACAGCAATAAATTGGCAGATTCATAACTAAAGGTTTCAGAAACAAATCTCAGCTGAATAACATAAAGAAAAAAATCTGAGTTTAGGCAATTAAATGTAATTGACATGGTCAATCCATCAATAGAGTGTCCAAATATAACATTTTCTGCTTGAGTGATTAATCATATGATTATATTAGTATAAATAATTGAACCAATGTCATATTTACTCTACTTGAAACTGCTGAAAAACTAACTGGAAGGTGTTTAGAAGTGTAAATAGAATATATACAAAAAACTTCCATTCCATCACATATTCTTGAAATATATGAATAAAAATTTCTGAAAAAGAATAATGACTCCCAAGAGGCATTTTATGCTGAATGTGCAGTCTTCACTTGCCAAGGTTACAATCTTTTGTGTATGCCTTCAGCATTTGTTCAGTATTTATCTATAACAAATTATTATACTTTGATTTACAAAGATCAACCTTTTTTTATCCCAACTTTGACACTATCCATTGCAAATAATTAGAATAATGATTGTGTTATTCCATGTTTGTGTTTATTAAAAACAGACATGTTAATCTCTGGAATTTAAAATGTATATCTGAGCTAGAGATAATTTTTAGTTTAATAAATAATTAATAATACTGATTAGTGTATTTATCTGAAGTGATTAATGTCAAAATTGTCAGTGCAGAAAGTTTGACATTTGTAAATTAAAGTTTAATATATAAATATATATTATACACTCATATTGTGTAAGAATCATTCGTATAGCAGATTGGTTTTTATGATTCTAAAAAATTATAAAAGAGGAAAGACATAAATTTACAGAAATACACTGTGTAGATTTAGCTAACTTAAACAATATAAAGTAAAAATTTTGGCACAATTTTATATTTTCTTTCATTACAACTATTTTACTGCTTCATAAATAATTAAGGCTACTTTTTACGTCTAATGGCCTACACTATTTTTAATTAAAGCAATTTTCAGCTTCAAAAATGATTGAATAAATTTATTGGCTAATAGTATTTTCCATTTTTATCTTATAAATTCGCTTTGATTTCTTTCAAAGTATATTTTTATTAGTTTTCACCGATATTAATAATTTCATAATTTTTTATTCACTTGGGAAACATTATTAGCTTTATTATTACCAATCTTTCAACCTCAGACAAAAGCATAATCAATATTATTTTATTCCATATCAAATGAATCTTTACATTTAAAAGCAATCATTTTTCATTATTTTATTTTTCAGTATTTATAAAAAAAAATTGATTTCTATTTCTGATTTAAATAAATAGCTTTTGCAATATTTATATTATCTAATCTAAAAAAGAGTCCGAAAGTCAATTAATGTATAAGGAAAAGAAAAAAAAAGGAAAATATGAATAAAATAACCTCCAATTGTACACAGTTTCGAATATTTGTTGTCATACTTAATGTCTTCTTTAATGCAAGCCCTATATATATATATTAATGAAATATTCACTTATATTAAAGTAAGGACATTAAAAATAAAAACTAATCTCCTTATTGTAAATTTTGATATTACAATGACTTTGTTTAAGCATAATATTTCTTTCTTGTGATTATAAAAAATTTTCATTATTTAAAACAAAATTTGTACAGAAAAGATACAATATATGCATATCATGTCTGATTTGCTTTGTGAAATTGTTACAGTGTCATTATATACAGTTGATGAATTCCAGTCTAGATTAAATATTGTTGGCTTATAAAACACACACACACACATATATATAATCGGAAATAAACTTTATTAATTGAAAAGATTTTCTGGTTCTTTAGTGAGTTTATGGAACTAAAATAGGATAAATTCTTAACATCCATTTTATACTTTCTTGTAGTTGTATAAAATAAATCTAAATTGGATCTTTACAGAAAAATGTTATTTTATAATAAATAATATGGGCTCATTAAAATTTATAATGCAGCTCTAATATTAAAATATCAGAACAAATTATGATAAAAGAATAATAAGTAATGGAAAACACCATCCAATGATGATGATCAAGTGTTATTACTTGGTAATAGTATTCAATTGCTTAGTGAATTCCACCTGGTTTCAAAAAGATGTCATATATATTATGACAATAATTTCCTATCATGTTATTTAAAAGATATAAAGAGTTTGATTTAGAATTGAACTCAGCTATTTTTTAAGAGGAAATAAGTGCTTTGTTTTAATAATGTTTCTTGTATTCATATTTGAAGTAATATTATGTCAAGATAATAAAATGTAAAAAAAAGGAGAAAATAAACATTCATAAAGAAATAAATATTTACTATGTATTATAATTATTATATTTTATGAAGAGTATTTATTGGGTTATTATATTAGATTATATAAAAAAAAAATTTTAAAAATACAATATTATTTGTTGAAAATTTGTTTTCATTGAGTTTTTTTTTAAAAAAAACTGATCAATGTTGTATTTTAAGTTTAAACAATGGTTTGTATTCGGAATGCTGTTATATCTGTTGTCAAGAGAAATGGTTAATTTTTTTTGTTTTTATCGGGGATAGTGATCAGACATGAAGCTAGTGATTCTTGCTTGTCTTTCATTAAAAGAACAAAAATTTTACTTTAGTTGCTTCCAACTAAAGAAATGGTAGGCTGAGGAAGATACATTTGGAATTCAAGGCTAGCTCCACTCCAGTTGTCAGCTTGCCATATCATCTGCACACATATAAAGAAAGAATAACAAAGATTAAAATAATGTCAGCAAGTAATCATCATTTTCTTATTCACTGAAGACTAGATTACCTCCACATTTACAACAACAACCAGGATTCAGTATACTACCAAGCCTTGATAATTATGAAAAATCCTAGAAGTGTAAAAGTAAAGAATGTTATATTAAATAAAACCTTTGTTTTTTTTTGTTAAAAGGAAAAGTAAAAAATTATACATGTATATAATATTTTATCAGTACATTCTAAAAAAAAGATTAAATTTGTAATTTTATTATAAAGTTATATATATAAATAAAATGTCCACTAATTAAAAATTATTGTAATAACAATAAAAATAATAAATATAATGGTAATTAACTATTAAATAACAGTTTTTCAATCCACAGAAGTACTTTTAGTTAATTCCGTAACCCTCTTCAACTGCCATTAAATTTCAAAAAGATAATGAAGCAAACTTCATCAACTCAAATACCATCCTAAATTTTAATGTTAGCAGCTTGTCTATTAATTATATTCATTTTATTTCTATTTATTAAAGTTGACTCCTTAATTTTTATTTTATTATGGTTTCTCTTTTCATGAAAAATCTTGACATTTTCAATTTCAAACTTAAATTTATATTTACATGTTTTTTTCATGATTCAAAAAAAAAAACTGAAACAGACATTAAATCATTACCATTATTGTTTTTCACATGCTTGTATAACAATTCATACTCCTTTAATCTTTTTTCAGTATTGTATCTTGATTCACCTATATATGATAACATATATCCATAAAAAAATTGATAAACAACATTATGTTTCTGCTTGATAGGTAGGACATTTTTAGAATTATTGACTAACTTATTCACATTACACCTGGGTCTCATTTTATGCGGTAGATACATTCCACAGAAAACCCACATTAAAAAAAATCGCACAAAAATAGACTTAACTTACCTTGAAAAATGGGGGATAGGATCTGTAATTTTTAGAATTCGCATAAAAGCAAAGCAACAAGGAAAAATTACTTTAAAATTCGCATTAAAAAAAACAAGCAAATAAAGTATGACTAATAAAAAATTTTAAATATTTGAAAAAAATTAATAAAAGACAAACTTTTTTTACTTTTTTTATTAACTACAGTATTTAATTTTACATTTTTTATATATTTTTAATCATTACCGCTAGCGTTCATTTGTAAACTGGTAAGAAATCAGACTCGATGTGATGTGATGTATTGTGGCTTCTCCTTAGATGAAGTCAAGAATCTCTCAGCAATTATCCCAGAAAAACCTGTTAACCACTTTATTTTTATTCATGGTGTGATGTACAACTAATGTTACTTTCAGTCTTGAGCTGTGTTAATTAATGGTTTTCTGTATCTATATTAAAAAAATAAAAGATTATACATTATCATTAGAACAATTATTTTCAGTTTATAAAATCTTCGTTTTTTATTTTAAAAATCTAAAATATTATTTATTTCTGTTATATATAACAAAATAAGGTTTAAAAGTTTAAATTTTTTGAATATTTATTGCGATATTTTTATATGTAAGTATAAATCTATTATTATTAATTACTCATTAGTACAAATAGGTTATTTACATAGAAGCTAAATTTCTAAATACTGCTTCAGGCCATATTCACGTTATCTGCTAATATAAAGTTATATTTTTGGAAAAAAAAGTATTTCAAGTCAAAATAAGTTATTAATAATTTAAATTTCTTGATATCTAATAAATATAGTGAAATATGAAAGATATTAAGAAGAAACATGAATCGCATAACTTCAAAATCGCATTAAAATAATCCACATAAAACGACCCAGGTGTATTTGTAACACAAAATGAAACATTAAACACACCCTTTTATATAAATATATATTCATAAAAAATTTCACTTGAGCATTTGAAATATATGGAATAGATATTCATTTTTTATTATCAATCTTCAACTCCTTTAAATCATTATAACTCTTTTTAAACTGACATAATGTATTGTTAATCTGTTCAATCTTATAACCAACTTCAAGCAAGTCTTTGGCAAATATCTCAATATTTTTTAATTTATCATACTGGTAACAATATAATTTTTCATTATAAAACAAAAAAGATCTAAACTTGCCATCTCATACATATCTGATACTTTTGATTTACAATTTATATATTCCCTTTTTTGTAATGATTTGATTATTAATTTATAACTTAACATACTATTATCTCTTGTAATAATCAAATCCAAATACTGAATACTTTTGTCCTATTTCTTTTCAATAGTCCATTTCATTCCATTCAAATTATTTAACTCCTCTACAAGAAAATTTATAATATTGGTATGTCTGCAAACAAAAACATCATCCACATACGTTTTGTAAATTTTATTTAATGTCTTTAAAAGTACACATATCTAAAATACTACTCTCATATGTAGACATACAAAATTATAAATTTGTGCAACAACAGGCAGATCCACAGGCCAACATTTAGTCATTTTATAATATTCATCTTCAAAAGAAGTTACAATGTTGCCAAGCATTGGTGGTCGAAAGGTCAGTGACAGCTGCTTTACAAGCAGTTGCCCTGAGTTAGTGGGTTTGCTTCCCGGCTGATGCTATGACTCATGATCCAAAAAATTTTAAAGAATTAATAACAAGTTTTATCATATATTTACAAACACTTTTACTTTTTAATGCATGTTCAATTATTTATATGGAATTCACTCTATGAATAAAACCATACATTTCTCTCACATCCAATGAAGCAATAATAACACTCTCATTAATCACTATATTATTAATTATATCTACAAAATTGAAAGTTGAAGCAATAATATTTTCCCCAAATTCTAAAAACTCTTGTAACAGCTTACCAATATTTAGAAGTTTAATATATAAATGAACCATCAAAATCAATCATAATTCACAAAGGGTTTATTTTTTAGGTAATTTTATATTTGCAAAAATATGAGGACTTATAGCACAGGAAGGATACATCTTATAGTATACATTATTACTTAAAGCTTTATTCTTGATTTTTACAAAATATTGTTAATAAGTTTTATTTGCTGATCCTCCATATTATATTCTTCAATCAAAAGGAAGCCAAGTTTATCCAATTACACTTTAACTTTTTCAATACTCTGGCATTTTATCATTAAACACATTTTCTTCAAACAAGATATTAAATAAAAATTACAAAAGATATGTGAATGTTTTTGTGCACATACCAATACTATAAATTTTACTTTTAGAGAAGTTAAATAATTTGAATGGCTTGAAATAGATTATTGGAAAGGAATAGGACAAAAGTATTAAGTATTTGGATTTAATTATTACAAGTGATAATAGTATTTTAAGTTATAAATTAATAATCAAACCATTGCAAAAAAAAAGGGGGATATATAAATTGTAAATAAAAAGTATCAATTATGCATAAGGTGGCAAGTTTTAGTTTTTGTTTTTTTTTGTAATTGAAATATGTAGTTACCAGTGTGATAAATTAAAAAATATTGAGATATTTGCCAAAGACTTGCTTGAAGTTGATTATAAGATTGATCAAATTAACAATACATTATGTCAGTTTAAAATGAGTTATAATGATTTAAAGGAGTTAAAGATTGATAATAAAAAATGGATATCTATGTCATATATTTCAAATGTTCAAATGAAATTTGTTATATATATATATAAGGATGTGGTTAATATTTCATTTTGTGTTTCAAATAATGTGAATAAGTTAGTAAATAATTCTAAAAATGTCTACTGATCAAGCAGAAAAATAATATTGTTTAACAATTTTTTTGTGGATGTATGTTATAGATGAATCAATGTGCAGTATTAAAAAAAGATTAAAGAAGCATGAATTGTTATACCAGTATTGTAAATAATAAAAATAATAATGATTGAATGACTGCTTCAGTTTTGTTAAATGAAAAGTTATTTAAAGCTTCATGCTTTCAAAACTAAATGTTTCAGACTGGCTTAGATATATAGAAAGACAAGTAAAAATGAAGGTGGACTGCCCTTTTCTTGTAAAATTCTCTGTCTTGTGTTTACGGTTTGATCACTATTCAGACAGCCATCATAACATCTGATTGGCATGCCAGATAAATATTATAATAAGCACGAGAGGTTCACAACCTTTCAATTTAATTTCAACTGACTATCTGTGCTTTATAAAATAAATATTATTTACACACATTACTGTGATTTATAACATCAAAAAACTATTGTGTAATAAATTATAGGATTTTGTACTGTATGTTTGTAATTTAGACTCAGTGAGTTAAATATGAAGATAATTAAAGCTTCACGCTTTCAAACATAAATGCTTCAGACTGGCTTAGATATATAAAAAGACAAGTAAAGAAGAGGGTGGACTGCCCTTTTCTTGTAAAATTCTCTGTCTTGTGTTTACAGTTTGATCACTATTCAGACAGCCATTATAACATCTGATTGGCTGTCAGATAAGTATTATAATAAGTGCAAGAGGTTCGCAGCCTTTCAATTTAATTTTCTTGAATCATAAAAGGACATGTAAATATAAATTTAAGTTTGACATTGAAAATGTTAAGATTCTTCATGAAGAGAGAAATCATAATAAAAGAAAAATTAAGAAAGCAATATTAATAAATAGACATAAAATGAATATAATTAATAGACAAGCTGCTAATGTTAAAATTTGGAATTCATGGGAATTGAGTTGATGTTTGCTTCTGTTATATTTTTTGAATTTAATGGCAGTTGAGGAAGATTAAGGAATTAACTGAAAGTACTTCTGAAAAATTGAAAGACTGCTCACAATAGTTAATTATTGTTATATTTATTATTTTTATTGTTATATATATTTACAACACTGATATAAAAAACAACTTCATAGGTAATTAGAATTTTTTATTTATTATTATTATTATTAATTACAAATATATAGAATTTTGATTGAGCTTATTAATTTATATATGAATGCATTTAATATTATAATAGGGATTGGAGGATTATAAATATCTGTTTACATCTTTAATCTTAATTTCTGTTTAATATGAGTTTCTGAAATTGATTAGACTAGTTTATTATTTTTATTTTTGAGATTTAAATAGCAATAATATTTATTTTACTCTTAGCATAAGAAGATGCAAGTCACATATATTGAATGAGAGATATAAATAATCCTTGATTTTGTTTTAGAATATATATATAATGTCCGTTAATTAAAACAAAATTATAATTATAATTGAAATAATAAATTTAACGATTTACAAACTATTATAAACAATCCTTAAATCTTCAGAAGTACTTTCAGTTAATTTCTTAAACCTGCCTCAACTGCCATTAAGGATTGTTTATAATAATTTGTAAACCGTTAAATGTATTATTTCAATTTTATATATATATATATATGTATTATTTCAATTTTATATATATATATATATGCCTAATTGAAAATTTTTTTTTAAAACAAATCACCATTGGGGATTTGTTGTAATAATATGGGTTATTACATAAGTTAAATATTTATATAAGAAATATTAAAGTTGCTAATGTAATATACTTGGTCACTTAAATATTAATTACCTATCTTTATTTGAAATACCTGATATATGAAGAATGTTAATCTTATAGCTTCTTATAGTAATTTATCTGGAGTACAATAAAACATTCCTTTGGCTCCAGAATAAATTCATTAAAGATATTATCATCATTATATGATAATACATATAATATTCATGCTCTTGATTCCAATTTGATAATAGATATTTAGTGTATATAAACAGTATTTGTAAAAACTGGTGCTCTGATTCAAGTGATAGGATAGGATAAAGAGATATTATCTTCATTATATAAACATATATGATATTTTATTATTGGAATTAAATAGTTAGAGATGATAAATATGTAATTGTATATATTATTACATAAGTTGGTAAATGTATAGAGCTGTGTTCATATCTCATTTCATATTCCTATTAATAACCATTTACTATTATAAAATTTAGCAATTGAACTTCTGGGACATACTTTTTTAAAAATATACCATTGAATAATTTGGCTCAATAATTAAGCCTTTCTCATTGTCCAGTTATTGTACATAATGGATGTATTGACTAAGATTAACTTTGCACACCCCATACCATTATATAATTTGCCACTCAAATTTATGGGCACTCAAAGAGTCATCTTCCCAAGATATACCATTATAATATACATGTATTATTAAAATGAGATTGCCTAGACAACAGTTTGAAATTGTTAATTGTTATTGGTATTGAGATTGTCTAAGTGTTGACTGTTTCTTGATTATATATATATATATATATATATATATATATATATATATATATATATATATATATATATATATATATATATATATATATATATATAAACCTTCCTAGCTGGCAATCAGACTGGCATTGTTATTGTTAAAATATATAATACTGTTTCTAAAGTGTGTCTGCAATATTGTGTTGAATGATTGCAGTTTAATTGTAGTAAATATAATTTAGGTTTTTTATTACTAAATGGATAATATATAACTATGAAATAAGAATAGTTCTAAAGTGTATCATCTACTCAATGCAAAATTAATATGACTTTTTATTTATTTTTTTGTTTTAAATATATTTTCATTTTGTAAATGATATTTTAAATAATAATTTATCTTTATAATTAACTAATATTTTTGAAACATTGAAAACCTATTAATGAAGAATATGTTTTTAAAAAAATTAATTTTGCTGCAAATTCTGTTTAATCATTAAATCTTAATTTCTACTTAGTTACATTTAATATTCTAGACAGAAGTAAAACTATATAAAAAAATTATAAAAATAGTATGTGGCAAGATATTTAAAAAGTAAAGGTTAAAAAATAAAATAAAAAACGCAAAAAAATATGATTATGAATAAGTTGATGAATTAATTAATTAATGTTTTTCTTAAAGATTTTAATATGATCCTTTGATATACATTTGTATACATTTACTGCAATAATCACTTGTCAAAAGATATATAATTAATTATTAATCACTTTATGAAATTAGAACTTATAGACTTTAATTTTCATAAAGATTAAATCCTTTATTTAATCTTTCAATTTTTTCTATTTACAAGGAATATTTTCATTTTAAACTTGAAAGAAAATTTTATTTTTAACCAATAGATTTTTTCTTGGAAGCCATTAGCTTTTTCACTGTCTATGGTTAAAATGTAAAAATAAGCTATTAATTATAAATAATATTGTTAGTGCACGAGTAAAAGTAAATTGAAATATTACTGTAAATATCTATTTAAAAAATAAATAAATAAATTTGCTCTTTCTTAAAATTAAAAACTAAATATAAGGTTAAAGGAAATATAACAATTACTAAACTAATTAAGAATTACTAATATTTGTATTACGTAAACGCTTGCTAAAATTACTGGCAGTCATAAACAAAAATTTATATAGCGTGCATCAATAAATATTCTATGTGGGAATTGGGCATACCCCCCATCCCCGCAAAGACTGCCACAATATATTTGTAATATAAAAGCAGGCTATTAAATATGCACTATAAATTTAAAATATTCAAAATGTTCTTCATTTCCAAATATTTTTTTAGTATTGCAAATATCAGTAATTTTTTGAAAAATTATCACAATGAATTTTTAACAAATAAATGTATTTTTAATTAAAAGAATATAAAATAGTTAAAATTATTAAACTGAAAGAGTATTCTGAAGTTGCAATCAACCACTCTCCACACAATATATATGTAATAATTGACTATTGCATATTATATATACCCAATCACATTTCTGATTTTAGAATGCAGTTTTGGGTAGAATTTCATCACATGATAAATTGGGTAAAATTTTTAGACCATACTCTTTTACTATAGATGATATATATATTGAACTATCAAATTTGATGTGAAGATTAGATTGTTTCAAGTCTATCACTCCGCTGACGATAAAAAGATTTTATTGAAATTCATGTATAACTATTTTAAAATAAAGATAAATAATCACATTGGAAATTTTATTTAATATTAATAAATTAAATAAAAATTAAAAAGAGTCATCTCTTTTTTTGTTTTGATTTGAAGAAATTAATATTATTATTTAATATCCTGTTGTCAAAAAGTTCTTATACTTATGTACTAACACACAGATTGCTCTATATAAATAAATACACCATTCATACAAATGAAAAAATGATGTACAAATTAAATAAGTGAATGCAAATTATCTTAGTACATATTTACCCCAAAGTTAATATTGATTATTGAATCTTTTTTATGTATAATTTTTATTGTCTGTTTTTTTTTTTTGCTCTACGTCTGCTTTTGCTAAAATCTGTAAATTTTACTGTGTTTCTATGTTTGTAAGCAAATTTCTTCTATTCACAGTCTGGAAATAATAATGTAATTTTTTGATGTATTGTTTTCTATACTAAAGTCAAAACTAAATGAAACAAATCTTATTTAATTTAACTTGTAAGAACTTGAAAAGTACAAACAAACTTTAAAAACTAAATAATTGGAGGAAGGACAGGAGTGTTTTTTTATCTTAAATTTTATCATATAATTGAACTTACTTTAAAATTTTTATAAACTAATAAATTATTAAAAATAAATAAAAATAGCTTAATTATAAAGCTATAATAAATCAAAAAATAATTGCATTTATTTACCAAGATTGTATATATCTAAAATTTGAATCAATTTTTTTTATTCTGAATAAAATATAAATATATAAATTATTAAAATAATATTAATCAAGTGATTTATCACTCAGAAATTCATAAAAAGCTTGAGCATTATAAATTACAAAATTAGAGATATGATTCATATTTTATAAATCTAGTCCAACTAATTATAACATCAACTAGTGTTTATAAAAATAAACTATCAATATTCATTTATTCTAATTACAGAGATGTGATGCACTGTGACTTCTCCTTATATGGAGTCAGGAATCCCTTAGCAACTATGCCTAGAGAAACCTGCTAGCCACTTTGCCTTCCCTTTCCATTCCCCACCCCAAGTTTTTCCATATTTTTTTCTATCCTGCTCCATCCCATTTCCACAAAATAATCTTTGTCATCTTCATAGCCTTTTTATCTAAAACCCCCTTATTGTTTCCCAAACTCAGCATAAAAACCAATAAGTCACTTTCTGTGTAATCACTAACTCTCTTTATACAGTATTACCATGTAATGCAAGCCATACTAATCAATGAATTCTAGAAGGATCGTGGATCAAAATACCTATCTAGTACCTATTCATCCAATATTCCCAGACTAGTTTCTAGCTTGAGGAGCCCTCAACCTAAGAGTCTTACACCAAAATATATTTATCCTGAACTGGTTTCAGTGAATCGGATTGTATTAAAAACATTAATAATGTGTTTTCTGCCTGAATTCACAGCTTTGTTGCTAACTAAAAATGTAAAAAGTGATTGTTGGAGAGTTGCATTAAATTTCAAAGATCTAAATGCAGCATTCTCAGATCCAAGGATCTTCAATGATAAAAGTCACAAGCTAGAAACTAGTCTTGAGATATTGACTGAGTAGGCACTAGATAGAAATTTTGATGCACAAATCTTCTAACATCCATTGTTAACTATGGCTCACACTGAGTGATACTACTATATGGAGAGAGTTACTACTGTTTCAATAGCTTGTGTAAGCATATGAAATGATTATCACATGATGTCTTAATGGTTTATTCTAAACTGATAAAATAACCATTGGTCGTCACTTATACAAAAATTATAAGTTATAAATAAAATAAGCAGTTCAAGTTTTAAAATATTTTTTTTTCAAAACATTTACTGAAATGGAATTTCAAGTTCTATTTAAAAGTTTATTTAAAATAATAATTGATATTAAATTAAAATAAAAATTTATCACAATACAAGCTTAAAATTCACAAAATTATCAAATCAAATTTTACTAAGATATTTAAAATAAAAATAAAATCACTAATTGTCACATGAAATATTGTAAAAAAAAAAAAATTAAAAAAAAAACAGTTTACTTATTAAAAACAAAATTTATAAACAATCATATTATTTTTTTCTAGTGCCATATATTTAAAATAATTATAACATGTCATAATATTCTGATCCTAATCTTACACTAACTTTATGTTTGGAGTTAGGATTCAAATTAGTATAGGGCCAAGGAACTAACAATTTGATTATTTACTTACTTTTGTCCATGCTTTTTTTCTATATAATTCAACTTACACTAGATAAAAATTATTTTCTAATTGAGTTATAAATATATTAGGGCCCTTTTTATTAAAATTTCCAAGTTAATAAAAAATAGAATAATAAAGTATTTAGGAAACTTTTCTTCACAATAATAAAATATTTGATCATATTATCAGATTCATTACTAAATTCATCTTCAGACAAATATTTCAACATGCTGCCAATAATGTTTGAACATAATATAATAGTTCTATTATACTGATTAGAATAATACTTTCTTTTTTTTTTGGGGGGGGGGGGATTTATTCACGAATCTTTTTCTCATGACTATCCATCATTTTTTAATTATTCAGGTGTATTTTTGTTAATCTAATGCTTTTATCATGCTTGATGAATATTCATGATATAGTATCATTTTAATTCTACATAATGTGTATAATGTGAAATCCCAAGAATCTAATATTGAAACGTTTTTTTATCTAATCACTTTTTTGGTTGTTGCAAAGATGTAGAAAGTTGTGAAAAGTTAATTTAAAATTGATAAAAAAAAACATGGAATATAAAATCACTGAACAAAATAAAACAAGTTAAAGAATGACTTTTTGTAATGAAGATGAAACTTGAGATGAGGGAGATGATGGTTTGGATTATAAATTCAGGTCATGGATTTTATCAACTTATATAAATAAATAAAAAACTATTTATATAATGGTAGATTGGCTGTTTCATTATGTTTTTTCAGTATAATTCAATCTCCTCTAAATATAATTTAATGATAAGTTTTGCATCTAGATAGGATTTTGGTTTTGTTTTTTATATTGGGTGTACAAAAAAAATATGCTAACTTTATATAAATATAAACTATTAAATAATTTCAACAAATTTAAATCCTCTCAAAACTAAATTAATTAAAAATAAATTTAGTAATCTAATAAATAAAAATGGAAATAATATTGATTTATATATAATAAATTTTTCTAAAACTAAGAGATTTTGATTATGAACATAAACATAATTATATTTGTCTATACACATCTTTTAAATAGATATATGCTGTGGAATAACTGATATCTGATAATTTTATAATCCATTTTGAGCACATACTTTATGGATAATAATTTTATTTCTTCTTTTTAAATTTCAAACAAATAACTGTGAATATTCTGTATAAAGTATATATGAATCTGAAAGGTTTTTTTTTGTTTTGAAAATGATTATTAATGTTAATAAAATCACTCCAGAATTGAAAGCCTTACTTTTAGTATTTAAATTACTAATGGATAGATTTTCTAAGACAGTAATTACCTTTCTGATATATAAATGGATTTCTTTGTCAACTGGCAATTAAACTACTTATAAACTATTTAGGTACAAAAGTTAACTATATATCCATGTGTCACCCATGAAGATATTATATGGGTATTTAGTGTTTTCCTGAAGGTTTGTGATGGTGGTGTTCTAGTTGTATTTTTATATTGGACTATTTCCAACATCTAATATATGTATTGAATGTCTTTAGAAAAATTTAACTTTATTTAAATATTCCAAATACATTCAACTATTAGTAATAGCATATCAAATGAGTTTCTTCTTTTGGCATTCTTTTTTTTCCATGTAATATAGAACATCAATGAGTTTATTTTTTAGAAAACCCTCTACATTATTAATGGGATGCAATGTTTGATACTTAGAAAACCTTTGAGCATTTATTCTTTCTCTTAACAGAGCTTCACTTGCTCTCTGAGTAATTTTCTCAGCTCTCTGAGAGTGAATTGGAGGTTTTAGTTGCAAATCTTTAGGAATTATTCCTTCAGATTTAGATTTACATAAGAAATTTAAATTTATTAAATACACATTGATTACGTAAATAATATTTACTAAGAATATAACCTCGAGAATATACACACATATTCTCGAGGTTATAGCCTCAGTAAATAT
This sequence comes from Epiperipatus broadwayi, assembly GCA_028023455.1. Taxonomy (NCBI): domain Eukaryota; kingdom Metazoa; phylum Onychophora; class Udeonychophora; order Euonychophora; family Peripatidae; genus Epiperipatus; species Epiperipatus broadwayi. The sequence continues at coordinate 2,615,809 of JAQFVV010006366.1, forward strand.
TATAAGAAATTTAAATGATTTTCTACTTTGGCCAGTTTTAGACATAATTTTTCATAATATCTAAATAGTATTGGGTCCATACTGAATACTTAGTGTTTTCCTGAAGGTTTGTGATGATGGTGTTCTAGTTGTATTTTTATATTGGACCATTTCCATCATCTAATATATGTATTGAATGTCTTTAGAAAAATTTAACTTTATTTAAATATTCCAAATATATTCAACTGTTAGTAATAGTACTTCAAACAGGTTAGTATATGCACAATGTTTCTAGAGGTATTAGTCTCCCCTCTTCTTCAGGTGTTGCTGGCCTGACCAGTGACAGTACTAGCATGGGATTCAAACCTGGGTCCTTAGATTCTTGAGTTTTGAATTTTAAGGTAATGCTCTAACCAATTGAGCCATCCTGCCAAAGACAACAGTCTGTAGTAATTTCATATACTTATCTACAAGGTTCCTCCAGATTTCTCCACTTTTTCCTAAGAGCAAAGTTGATTAGTGGTTTCCATACATTATGTATAGTCACACTGGATTGGCTTATGGGATTTTTTGCCATTGTCATGTGAGCAGCTTCTTTAAATTTTTTTCTTTGTACCTTTTCTTCTCTATCCAATATTTTTGTATTTTCCCAATTGAACATATGTTCATTGGCACATACATGTTCTGCTACTTTAGATATATCTGTTTTTCTTCTAATCATCAATTTGTGTTCTTGCAAGTGCTTTTCAATGTGATGATTGGTCTCACCAATATATATTCTTCCACATTCACATGGTATTTCATAGATGCAGTTTTTTCTTTTCATCATTTCAAATTTAGGCTTTGTACATGTTAGAATTCCTCATATGGTGGTATGGCTTTGGAAAGCTGTTCTGATATACTGATTGCAGATTTTTCTTAATTTGTCTGCTATTTTTGAAATGTATGGGTACACTACAGTACCAATAATTGTCTTTTCTCTTGATGATGCTTTTTGTCTATTTAAAGTTTTCTTAATAACAGCTGATGGATAATTATTTTTCATAAGAGTTTGGTCTATATAGAGCTTTTCTTTTTCCAAATTGCTGGTTTCTGAACAAACTTCTTTTATTCTGTTTCATAGTGATAGTATAACTCCATGTTTTGTGTTTCTAATGTGATTGGATGTATAGGCTAGGTATTTTTCTGTATGTGTAGGTTTTTGGAAAACTGTAGTTTTAATTTTGCCATGATGGAGTCTTGTCACGAGAACATCTAAGAATGCCAATTTTTGTTATTGTTCTGATCCTATTGTGAATTTAATTGAAGAGGATATATTGTTGATGTGTTTCCAGAAGGTTTGTAGTAGTGCTTCATTATGTGGTTATACAACAAATGTATCATCCACATAGTGAAGCCAAACTTTAGGTGGATATAGAGTAGTTTTTATGACTGTGGGTTCAAGTTTTTCTATGTAAATATTGCTAATAAGGGGTGACACTGGTAACCCCATAGCCATTCTTTGATTTTGTTGGAAGAATTCTGTATTATATTGAAAGTAGGTTATTTTTATACAGAATGTTAATAGTTCCATTATACTATCAATAGAAAGAGATTTTCTGGTTTGTAATCCATTATCACCATTTAATGTTTTCCTTACATAGACAATAGAAAAAAAAAGATACAAAAAAGAATATTTAAAAAAGCTGCTCACATGACCATGGCAAAGAATCCCATAAGTCAACCTAGTCTGACTATACATAATGTATGCAAAACACTAATCAACTTGCTCTTAAGAAGATAAAGTGAAGAAATCAGGAGGAACCTCATAGATAAGTAAATAAAAATTCTACTGACTGTTGCCTTTGACAGGATTACTCAGTTGGTTAGAGCGTTACCTTAAAATTTAATACTCAAGAGTCTAAGACTCCAGTTTCAATTCCCATGCTAACATTATCACTAGTCAGGCCAACAACACCTGAAGAAAATGGGAGAATAATTTCTCTTGAAAAATTGTGCATATACTAGGCTGTTTGATGTGCTGTTACTAACAAATAGTTGAATGTGTTTGGAATATTTAAATAAAGTTAAATTTTTTTAAAGAATTTCAATACTCATATTAGATTATGGAAATAGTCTAAACAATAAATACAACTAAAACACCATCATCTCATACCTTCAGGAAAACATTATATGTATGATTTTAAAACAATATTTATTGATATACAAGCTGTTAAAATAGGCAAAACTCTCCATACAGTAGTGCCACTCAGTGCAAGCCAGAGTAATCAATGGATGTTAGAAGGCTTGTGCAAAAAATCCCTATCTAGTGTCTACTCATCCAATATCCTCAGACTAGTTTCTGGCTTGTGGCTCAATATGAAATAACGTCATTACTCCCCCCCCCAGCTTGTAATAAAAATGTATTTGGATTGATTATATGCAATATTATCACTTTTAAACTTTATCAGTTTTCTTTTTTATTATAAAGTTAAATAATCATAGTATTTTAGTAGTGTTAGTTATTTTTTAACCAATCATCATAATATTAAAATTAGATATGAATATTTATTCAGAGCATAAATAAGTAGTTCAACTTATTTTATTTGCACAAATGTATTGTTAAAAAGCTAAAAAACAAAACTAGAATAATAAATAGTAGGTTCGCATGTAATCTAAGTTGACACCAACTTCATTTAATCTAACATAATAAGGTCTTTTTTTCTTTTAAAAATTAATGAAAAAAAAATGACAAAGTATCACTAATGATGATCTTTGTAAAAAACTTGTAAATCACAAAACCTGTCTATGAAAGAAAAGGTTAACATACATAACGTTTTGCCCAAGTGAAATATTATGTTAGGTTTTGAGATTTTATATTATTAAAGCTTTCGTCAAAAGTAATTAAATCAAATTTAATTTTTGTATTTAAATATATATTTTAATTTTCTCACATATATACATTCATTGCTTTTATATATTTATTTCAAAGATGTGTTGTAGGGTGGGCATTTTAAATATGTCTAAAAAAAATATGCATGAAAAAAATGATGAATTTGGATTAATTATTCCACGTTTTTATGTTTAATTTAAAAGGTAAATATAATAATCTTTTTACTAAATTTAACGTTTATTTCTGTACTAATACTGATATGATAATCTCTAGTTTAATAATTGATTATTAGTAATCATTAATGTATTTATCTGAAATAGATAATGTCAAAGTTGTGAGTACAGAAATCTTGAAGCTTGAAAGTCAAATTGTAATCATTTATAATATGGAAGAATATTCACTCTTACTTATGTAGTAAATGCTTATTTTCTTCATTCAGGATTTCTTTTTTTAAAAAAAAAAGAGAACGTTAATATGAATAGCTAGCTAGTCTTTTTGGAGACAAAGCTGAACAAAATCTTAGAAAAGAAAATTATTTGATTGGAAGAAATAGTGCTTTAAAATATATATATATATTTGGTGATTGTTTTTTTAATAAATTAATGAACTCCAACAGAAAGTAAACAATACAAAAAAAAATCAGATTAACAAAGTTTCAATAATAAAAATAAATTAACTTCAGTTAAAGATAATAGTTAAGAAGGACATTTTTTCTTCAAGAGAAGTAATATTGTCAACCACAAAATTAAAATTAAAAGGTCAAATTTATAAATGTAGCTTTTAAATGTTAAAAAAAATAATTGTAAAAGAAGATAATAGATTTTAAAATAAATCTTAAAAATATTTATGCCTCACTGTTTGAATGGGAAAATTTTTATTAAGCAATAAAAAAAAAGGGACTTGGAGAAGATATTAGAGGAGTCATTGCTACCCACTAGCGCCAAGGTTAAGGAGAGAAAAAGAATCGCAATTTTTTTTTTTTATTATCATTATTATTTTTCATTAAAACTTCTTTTCCCTTTTCGCGAATAAATTATTTTTTACTATTGTGACCAAAGTAGTAGCCATTTAATGCAACTAGTATGCCAACATATAGGTTATTTTGTCAAAGGCATGATTGAGTTACTAGGTAACATGGTAGGTACTACAACCAAACAATAATACTTGATTATAATTCTGGCACTTTTCAATGTTTTTTTCTTAAAAGAATAAAATAAAATTTGACAAGTTTAAAGTTAACTACAAATACCTTGGATGAAATAAAACAAAATTAAACTTTGTTGGAGTGCTTTTGGAAGAAATAACACTAAAAGGAAATATGCCTATGTATTTGAAAAGGCAGATTTTTAATAAATATGTTTTATGAGTTCTTACTTATGGATCAGAGATTTGGACACTTAACAGAAGATTAATACAGAGACTTCAGATTGTTCATAACAAAAAGAAATTGAAAATTAAATGCATGGGTGAGAGAACAGACAGATGTTATTGGCATCATTAAAAGAATTAAAAAACTAAAGTGAAGTTAAATCGGACATCTTGCTAGAAGAGATCATAGTACATGAGCAGTCAAAATCTTAAACTGAACTCCAAGAGATTATATAAAACCTTGAAAGAAACTACACATAAGATGAATGAATGAAATAATAGTTTGGAGAGGAGAATCTAGATATTGGAAAAACTGGATTGAACTTGGAAACATCTTCATCTTGCATTGGATTGATAATACATGAAAATAATGGTGATGATTTTCCATTGCTAGTTTTTATATAAATTATTTTATTTATTTTTTATTAATTTACAAAATAAATTCTAATGAAAGCTTAATAATTCATAATAAACATATATAAAAAATCAAATAGTTCGTCACTTGGAAAGTCATGTAATAGTCAAGTACTGGTAATGACAGAACTGAGCTTCAATCTTCATAGAACAGACATACATTCAAGTTAATAATATTGTCCTACACATACCCAAAAAATAAAAACAGGCAAAACTCTCTATACATAGTGCCACTCAGTGCAAACCAGCATAATCAATGGATATTAGAAGATTTGTGCATAAAATCTCCATCTAGTGCCTACTCATCCAATATCCCAAGACTAGTTTTTGACTTTTGGCCTTCATCAGTGAGGAGCCTTGGATCTGAGTGCACTGCATCTAGATCTTAGAATCTAATGCAACCCTCCAGCAGCCACCTTTTATCTCTACTTGATCAAATGGTGATCATGTGATGTTTATTGACCAAAAAATAATAATGAAGAAGTGAAGAGTTAATGATGTTTTTTGCCACTTAATGTCTGAATATCTCATAATCTCCAAAACAAATAAAACATTTGCAAATCACGGAAACAAAATTCAATAACATATAATCTAGTTATATATAATTTAATAAATAAACATACAATCACAATAAAAAATATTAATTTTATATAAAAAAAATTGCGTTGATATAGACGACCTATTTAGTGTTTAAATATTTTATATTTAATAATGTTTACATTTTCTCTATTTGAAAAAGATTTTTTATAATTGCATTTAGATTATTACTAAATTTAAATAGTTTATTGTGCGTTATATTTGTATACACTATATTTGTAGTTATTTTCTTTATAATTATAAATTGCTTTTAAATTTTACGTTGGGTTTTTTTTATTTGAAACTATAAAAACTCTTTATTTCAATTTTAAATACAAATGTTTATATAATTGTATCAGTCAATATTTTAAATCATATCTGATAATAACCTTTTTATTACAGATGTGTTTTTATATATATGCTGCTTATCTAGAGGCAATTTAAATATTTTAGTAATATTGCGCTATTACCAACCGAAGCATGTCATGATAAAATTACAACTCTAATTGATAATTTGCCACTCCTTGTCATCACTTAATTTATTCTAGGAGTCTATATTTAGTAGAACGATAATAAACTTTAATGGTTCCTTTGTATGTATGAATTTACAGATTTGCTTTTGTAAATATATTTCCATATCAATTAAGTTTATGTTATTTATATATACTTCTATACATTATTCATTAAATAGTGCAATAATTTTTGTTAAGGATTGATTAAAAATAGTGATAGTAATAACTCAGTTGCTTAAAGTACTTATGATGTTTGAGTTATTATGTAGCAGTTTGTGCATAATTAATGATAGTGTGTTGATTGAATTAAGATTTTTGTTTTACTTTTTTCACCAGCTAGGAATTAATTGGGGGAAAAAATTGCTTTAAGTATTTGCTATTGCACCTGAATAATTATATAGTATGTTTCCTGAGATATCATGAATCATTTGACATCAAAGTAATAGTTTAGCATAATAGTTCCACTCAGTTTAAAAAATAAAATTTTATTTACCTTCCTCAGTTAGTAATCAATATAAATATCTGAAACAACCCCTCTACTACCAGTATACTAATTAGAACATAGTTGAAAAAAGCATTGATCAACTGCTTAGTAGCTTAATAATAGCTCTTTGCTAAGGCACTTTTTTATTATCATAAATTTGCTTTTCAACAGATAATTTGCCATGAGTATAATTACATTTATTATTTGAGCATTGTTACGCTTAATATTTATATTGTATCAAGTAAATCACTTCATGTGTAAAAACATATATGTTTATTCATTTACAAAGCATTCTATATCCATACAAACGTGCACTCTCTATAGACATGTGTGCAAATGTATGCCTATATGGAAATATTTTGGATAATCTTTGTTTAATCTGAGAATAGATCATGTATTAAATTACACACATTGACGATAATTACTAACTTGTTTTTACATATTTGTAGACTAAGGATATCTTTAATATAGTCAAAACAAATTATATATTTAAATAAAGTATAATAGCAATTTTAAAAAGGTCTACATTTTTATCATACATATATATGTTAAAGAAAAGCAAAATTAATATTAAATTCATAGTTCATATCCAATATTGAGTAGTTATTCTTCCACTACATTTTATTCAACTTTTCTATTGAATATTATATATTTAGACATCAATTCTATTTTGTATTCCTTTTACATTAAACGTCAGATATTCATTGTTCTATTTGAACATTTTCTTATATTTAATATCATTTTCCATTCTTCCCACGTGAGAATTGTTATATATATATATATAAAAGCAGTTATGTAATAATTTAATAAAGCAATTCATTCAATAAACAAAGTGTTTATTTCCTTTTTTTTAAAAAAAATGTCATAAGAATATAAAACTTTTTTTTATATACTTTGATTCAAATAATCATAATAAATTCCACTAATCATTAGTAATATGATAATTCATTTTATTGTTTGAAAATTTACACAATACTAGAATTAAAACCTTAAGATGATAGACAGCAGTATATATATAAGTGCATGTATGTATATGTGTGTGTGATTTTGTGAAAATTTTATTTAATAAAATTGAGCAACCAGGATGTTGTACTTATAAAATACTATATATATGTGCTGCATACACAGATAATGAAGCTAGTATATATAATCAAAAGCAAATATAAAATACTATTTTAGCTGAGCACTTTCGAGAGACTTCTTGCTCTCATATTCATAGCTACTATCTTGTTAAAAACTGCATTGTTAGAAGAAAATGTATGCAAAGTAATGCAAAATAGTTATAACTGCCATTTTTGAAACAGGGCATAGCAGGCCTCTCTTCGATTAATGGACTTAGAATCACTTGCTATGTGGAATGCTTCTCTGATCTTGCATTTAGCATCATGTCTTTCTGAGCAAATCATGTTAGCAGACATGGGCTCGAATTCATGCCCTGTTGTTTTTTCATGCTTAACAAAGATGGAATTGCCTTCCTGTTTGGTTTTAGTTTTATTGTAAAGGTATTTATGCTGAGCCACTCTGTTGACAATATTGGTCTCCCCATAATATGCAGCTGGCAGTTAGCTTGTGGGCAGGTCATTTTATACTGACTTGAGGGGTCAGATCAAGTGTGATTTTGTACTTGGAATTATTCATAAGTCTGTCTGTATTAAGAAGTGATTAATGTATGATAGTGAAGTCTTTAAATAGTTTATCTTTGAGACATTTGGCTAGGGGTTGAATGTATGATATAAGAAATCTTGGTTTATTGTTCTTGGTATGATTGATTTTGTGATAAAATTTATTTACTTTCCTGTTGATCGAAAATTGTGAGTAATGTATTTTAGTTAGATCAGTTATCTATTGGGTAAGATTGTGCCCTTTGTCCACTTCATACTTACATAACTCATGACTTCTGAACAAGAATGAGGATAAGCCTGCTAGTTTATGGGAGTAGGATGCATACAATGTAGGATGTGTTTTACCTCATATTTCAACTGGCTTGACTGTCATAGTGTAATCAAGGTGATTATGATTTCTGCTTACACATATGTCCAAGTATCTGTCCTGTTGTGTTTTCTTTTCAGCTTTGTAGGTGTAAGTAAGTTTGGAGACATTCTGGAGACTGGTGTGTAGTTCAGAACTAATGTGGTCAGGGGTTGCAATGAATACATCATCCATGTATCTTAGGTATATGAGATGTGGAGTTGAACTGAAGAATCTAGGTAATGAGAGTTTTTTATGATGGTTCAGTACAATGCTAGAGATTATGTTGCTAAGCGGTAGACCCATTGGCCAACCATGGATAATTTTGAACCATTTATTCCTGAATGTTGTGACTATGTTCAGGTTGAGCTACTTTAGAAATTCATAAATGAATTTAATGCATGTGGGTGGACAGTTAAATTTTATTTTTATTATCTCAATTCTAATAAATAAAAATAGCATTTTATAAATTATTTTTAAATATTAATTTTAGTTTCTCTAAACGATATAAATAATTAGGATTATTTTTAAATATTGTATTTCAATTATTTTTTTCCCCTCATTTAACTGTATATAATATAATTGTTATTAATCAAATAAGATTAAGTATTATCAATTAGGAAACATAGTGTTTATTATTAGTAGTATTTTTTAACAATTTTATTAAAAATTATTATTATAATGTATTTATTATATAAGTTTTTCAAATAAATAAAAAATTATGTATTATATAAGTACATTTAAACATATATAAAATAGAATTGTTTGACTATGCTTCCTCTATCTGTGGTAAATAAACAATCTCATTAACTTTATATCAGCAAATTATAAAGAATAGAGCAGACCTATCTATTATTTGCACATTTGATGATAATAACTTAGTTTTCTAATCATTGTTGAAATTCAGAATGAAAATAATAATCAATTTTGATGAAAACATAAAGACTGTATCTTATTTTAATAAACTTTACACTAATAATCAATTACTAGTCAGATAATTTATAAATATTAAATAATCACCCAACATACATAAAAAGAATTAGAGTTGACAAGTCCCCTTCTCCCTAGTTATGAATAATTAACAAGCCCATCATATTTTTATACAATTGTTAATAAGCTTAATTTGATATTCATATAATAATTAATTAAAGAATAGAGAATATATTTCTTTTTAACCTACTTTGCATTGAATAGTTAAATAATTATATATATTAAATAAGACTAACTTTACACTTAACTTTTATAAAATAGAATTGAAATTAACTAAACATCCTTTAACTATGAGTAACTAAATAAACCAACCATCTTTACATTAAAAAAAGCTATATAGAGTATATTAGCTGTGTTTTCTATGTAAATAAGCTTAGTTTTTTTACTCTGTTAAAATTTTGAACTGTAAACATATCAATTAAACATCACATGATCACCATCTCTATACTAGCACATAATTGTTGTGGTGGCACTACTGTATGGAGAGTTTTGCCTTTGTTTAAAACATATCAATTGTAAACATAACAGCATTAATTATGAATTGTTACTTCTGACTTAAATATTATTTCTGTTCTAAACTAACAAGTAAGATTATTACCATTGAAAATGCAAATAATAGGTGGGTCCTTTCTATTTTTGTCATTTCTTGATATAAATGTGGTGGGTCTGTTTATTGTTAAAAATAAGGTACAATCTCTATTAATAATGTTTAAATAATTATTATTTTATAATTAATAATTTCATATTTATATCTGGCTTAAATATTAGTTTCACTCTGAAATGTCAGCATGGTTAGCATAATAAGCTTATTATCAGGAAAAATACAAGAAATAGGCAGATCTTTTCTATTCTTTATAGTTTTCAAGTGCAAAACTGGCGAGTTTGTTTAATTATTCATAGTTAGAGAAAATGTTAATCAACTCCAATTCTATTTTTTATATAAAATAATTGTAACAATATGTATAATAAATATATAAAAAAGTAATCCATATAGGTTATTGTAATATTTTATAACCATTCAATAATAAGATAATACATTGCTAAAAGTCATTTATAATACACACACACACATACACACACATATATATATATATATATATATATATTCAATACACTATTCTAAATTATACATAATTACTGAAATAATCATCTTTTCAAATACTCTCAATTTCAATGTGTTAGTTCTTTTTGTCTAGCATACATAAAATGATCATTTATGTATGCTATCACAGATTTTTTAGAGATTACAAATTTTACAAATGATATTATTCAGGACTAAAATTCAAATCAAACCAATAACCTACAATCTTGCTAATCACTAAACTTCACATGCCAGAAATAATTTCTATTTATTTTTGGAACATTGTGAATTAATAAAATATAATCAGATATGAAATAACTAATCAATACATTTCACTCTATTTGTAAATACTGAAACTTTTCAAATACTATTAATATAAATATATCAGTCTCTTTATTAAACTGCCCAACATATACAATACCATCATTTATACATGATATTCAGTCATGTGTATATGATTCAAGAAAATATACATAAATGGTCAACTTTCATATGCTGGACAGTTTAATAAAGAGGCTAATGCATTGATATTAATAAAATGTGAAAACTTTTTGTTTCCCTCAAAAAAATATGTAGTCATTTTTTGAAAATATTTATATATTTTACACTAAATCATTTTAATATTTTTTATAAGTCATGAATAGCTAACTTGTGCAGATTTCTTTTATTACAATTCATAAATTGATTTTATCTACAATAATATTTAATCTTGCAATTCAAATGATTATTCTTACACTTTTTTCAACAAAACCTTTTTATTATATTATTACAGTTTCAACTGTATCTTCATCGGATCTTATTTTCTTCTACTTCTCTCTATCCTCCATTTTTTATTACCATTTTGACTGTACCTTGCAGTCTTCATCAGATCTTATTCTCTTCTTCTACTTCTCTCTATCCTCCATTTTTTACTAGAAAATGGAGGATAGAGAGAAGTAGAAGAAGAGAATAAGATATGATGAAGACTGCAAGATCTGATGAAGACTGCAAGGTACAGTCGAAACTGTAATAATATAATAAAAAGTTTTTGCTGAAAAAAGTATAAAAAGAATTATTTGAATTGCAATATTGTATATGAAGATAGCAGAAATAAAGCAAAGGAAAAAAAAGTGTTTAGAAGGATTATATATAAATATTTAATCTTCTTAATTAAAACTCAATAGAATTTTATATAGAGTATAATGCACCTATTTATTTTATAAGTGTGAATATATTTTCATAAACATTTATTCATGATAATCCTCTTTCAATAAACGCATAACCATTCTTTATTAAATTAAAAAGTGTATTTTATTCAACTTTAAATATAAATTTTAAATCTAATAAAATTTAATATGTATATAATGTTTTTACACCAATTATATGGTAATCTTCATATTTTAACTTTTTACTACTTTTTAATTATAGCCTATGAATGAATTGTAATAGTAGTGAATAAGGGTTTGCTAAGAATAATATTTATAAAGGGTAGTAATATGTATCAATAAATACAAAATAATTGTAAATTAAATAAAAGCTATATATATATGGTTTGGCTAACTGATCGTCATTTTAAGAACCAATTGAAAAAAATCAATTTTTAATTATATATAATTCATATATAATATTATATAAGTGTGTGTAACTTATTTAAGTTATGAAGTACAAGTAAAAATGTCTATAATGTTTGTTATTATCAGTGAATATATATTTTGCAATTCTTTTTAAATATCTTATTGTGAAATTTTAAACATTATATACTTTTCTAAACACAATATTTTCAATACAATCATATTTTATTTGTAATACAAAAACATTAAATAATGTGATATATTTTAGCTGGCAGAATATAGAAGTTGAATTGTTTCGTATTTACTTTTTTATGTAATACACGCATGCAGATCTCAAATCTGTTAAATCGTGACTGAAGAAACACACATAAGTGATCCCAATAAAGAATAGTTTTGTATTCTTATTCAGAATTTTATAAATGTACATATATATATACACACACACTTATGATTAAAAATTGGCTGAAGATTCATGAGATGACATTTTATTTAGAATTTTACATTGGACTATTTCAATTGTGTAGTTGATTCGTTAAATGCTTTTAGAAAAATTCAAACATTAAAACTTTATTAATATTTTTTCCAAATAAATTCAATTGTTAGTTGTAATACTATCAGTTGAATGTATTTACAAGCAAAAAAAATAAGTTCGATTTGTTTCTAAAGTCATTTAGCAATTTATATTTAGATAGAAACAGTCCAACATATAACTGGATATATGATTGTTTATGATTACTATATTGGAAATTCTGTGTATAATCTAATTTAATTATATATACCAAATATTTGAAAAAATATTGGTCTATTCTATTTCTTTACTATATCTTATGAGCCTGATTAAAAATTTTTTATTAAAATAAATATTAGTAATCAAATCAAATAGTTTATATATATATATATATATACATATATATATATATATATATATATATGTAATATACAAATCAATATATATATCAAAATACAGTACAATTTATATAAATTATATTCTTTTAGAAGTACTTTCGACTATACACTTTGTAGTCTTTATCAACTATTGAAACGGTTAGCTTCAAATCCCTCACCGTTTCACCAACCATCCTAATAACCCACTCGTCTGTGCTAAGTTCAAACCTGTTTAATAAGTCTAAATTAGGATTTGTAAGCTAAAAATTGCAATCACGGCTATATAAACAGCATTATATACACACATACGAAAGAACGCTATAATTGAATAGTATTGCCAGAGTTATAGCGTATAATTTTATCGCTTAATATTTTTAAACTATTGTTAGTACAGTAATAATGTAGCGTCAATTTAATAATTCATTACTTAAATTCGTATGTGGGGATATAATCCACCTATATTGAATATATATAGCCTAGTGGCGTGATTAAAATATTTATTAAATTTTCAGTGTCATTTTTATTATAAACCAATTTAATGTAAAAACACATTGAAAGGGTGATTGATTGCAAATGCACTGACAAGTTTCTTTTTAAAAAAGAAAAAAGATTTTTTTTTCTAAAAATAAAAGTATTTTCGTAGAATTAAAAGTTTAGTAAAGTTTTGGCTGTAAACAATTGTATCAGTATATGCCACACCTGCCTTAGGTTTCTAAAAAGAAAAGCCAATTTTAAAATAATCTAGCTAATTGATTCTAAATTATTTTGGAGACCTCGCTAATTAAAAATATGTTTACAGCAAGGATTTTACACATAAATTATAAAATCAGAACAAAATTCTTGACTAATTAAAATAAAATCTAATATCGGATTAAACTGATTAAAATTCGATTTAATTAAAAATTTGATAATCAGAGAAAAGTTATAACACGTAAAAGGAATGTCAGCATGTTTGAAATCAACCACTAATTTCATAAGCAAATTAAAAATTTTGTAATCTTGATGGAGATGAAATTCCAAGGTGTGTGGGCTGATAAGGGATCATTTTTAAAAAAGGCCATGTAAAGTGGAGGAGCCATCTTAGATCTTTACTTTTTTTTTGAAACCTTGACAGCTTTGAATCTTTGAAATCTTTACAGCTTGAATGCTACATCTGTGAATTTTTGCCTTCTTTGATCATCTTTAAGCTTTTGAATCCAGCGTGTATCCTGAACCAAAAGCAACCGTGAACATTTTGACATCCAGTTAAGTCAATAATTTTTATATCTGTTCGAGAGAAAATGTCAGGCTAAAACAAGCTCCAGAGTGAAGGCGACGGGCCTTTACTTCCATTAAAAAAAAACACCATCACCAGTATGCTGCCATAACAACTCCGCTCTAACCATGGGAAGAAGATGATGCCGCAAGCTGCCACAAAGACTCCCGTAACTCCAGCTCAAGTACTACAAGATAACCGGTAACATCACCATTTCTAACTGCAGTTCAATATATTATTTTTTCTTTAAGTCTAGACTTATAAAATTTATTTTAATCCTAAAATCTTGAATTCAAGTAAATTGCTAAATGTAAAATTTTATTCTTAAATTTAATTATATAATTCTGACCTACTTTCTAATGTTTCCTAACTAAATGATTTTAATAATTTTATTTTCAATTTTCTCACTGCAGTTGTGACTATGGTTTCTTTATTTTTTTTATTTTAAAATATAAATTATATGCTAATGCCTCGAAACAGCGGGCATTCAATAATAATAATAAAGAGAGGAGAGAATGACCCCTCTTCATTTAATAATTATTTATCGTAGCTTAATGCACGCTGTTTTGAAACCCTCTTAAATAACTGTCAAGAATTGGCTATGTGCTGATTATTATTTTGACCTTGATGATTTAATTATTTGTTGGCAATTTAAAATGGGAATCTTGTTTTAACCCAAAGTAAATTTCAATTTAATTTTCACTAAGCAATATCCAAGCCTTGAATAAGTATATTTGTTATTTATTTCATTTTGTAAAAGCCCTCCAAATATATTTTTTCCCTTTTTTTTTATTAATCGCGTAATCAAATGTGTTATTTGAGAGTGAAACTAGAAAGCAAAGAATATTTAAAAGTACGCCCACGTATAGCATATGATTATTAAAATGCTATATTAGAGTTGGCGCTAATGATTACACTGATCAGCTATCGTTCTCATGGCTAAATATTAAATTATTTCAACTCTTTTGCTTGGCGGATGTGATAATTTTATTATACATTTAAACTTTCTCGTTATGTTGCGTTTTTCTTTAAGATGGGACTCGGAACGGCCATCCCTCTTACACTCCTTGGGTCGCACACGAATAAGACCTGACGTCAAATTCCAGGCAATAGTGTTAGCTACCCCAACCCTCTTTAGCAGCATGGCGATCGGTCATAGGGCTCCGGTGTTGATCACAAAACCCTAAATATTAATCCATCCGTAGAGCAACGTTTATTATAACTGTTTACCAGTGCTATAGCGCATTGGTTCTTTTGTTGCCAACTCTTCCTCCCTTAAATTAAGTTTCAGCCATTGTCTGACATATTCAAGAGCTAGTTTCGGTCTCATGTACAATAGTTTGAAATAATAATATTATAGATAAATTTGACTTTAAATGTTTCACATATATGTGAAAACAAGGCTTCGTCTGATTACTTAGCTGAAAACCATGAAATAAGAGGGATTAGCATAATCTGCCCCATAGCTACAATGCAGTGACTGATCAATAAGATAATAAAGCAAATGATGAAAACCAATATTTAATTTCATCAAATAGCACAACAAATGTAAAATAATTTTAATTGTAAGGAGAGAATGTTAAAGCGCTCTCCAAAAATGTTAGATGCTACGCGCATTTTAATTGTAAAATGCAAGAATAATATACATAAAAATCGTCAAATTTAATCTGCAAAAATAAACATACAATTTAATAAATTACTCTGCTCTCGATCTTATTTATTTCAATCCAATTCAAAATTCTTTATATTATATATGTGATTTCCTGTGCATTAATTAGTTTTAAATATATATAGTTGATAAATTTCATTTTTTTTTGTTATGAGTCTCATTGCTTCTCCCTGACCTATGTCGGCTCGCGGTTAAAATGATATCTATATGTATCTTCAAGGTGGTCATCCGTAGGGTCGTGAGTCTTGGAGCACAGGTGAAGGAGTTGAAGTGCGGTCAGTCTCGAGATCTAACCATCTCATACTGGTCGGTTTGGTATCTTTGCTTGGACTCTGGATTCTGTTGCGCGAATGTGCTAGCTTGACCGGTACATAGATTTTTTTTCCCCGATTATGGATGCCCAAACGTGGAGCTTTTGATCAATACCACCCCTGAAGAGACCAATGATCAGATATATATAAAATAAAATAAAAATTTTGCTAAAAAAAAAAAAAAAAATTGAACATTAAAAAACTATATATATAACTTTTTCTGTTAATGCATGGTAAATTTTGAGTTTAATTTTGTTAAGCTTTCTTGCTCACTGGTGACTGGCGCCCGAGGATGATCTAAATAAGCTATAGGTCATCCTCATATAAATTTGTCATCAGGGGTAGTGAGGGAAAACATTGTAATTTAAAAGGAAAGAAAAAACCCGTTTGTTTTTTTTTTAAATGTAAATCATACTTTATGAATTGGATTGAATAAGAATGAGAATGAAATTGGAAAGTGGGTCAAATATAAATTTTACCGTTTGAAACTGGCACAGACATATAAAACAAAATATTGTTACAATCATGAACGAAGTTAAAATTAAATTTTAAAGCAGCTGGAAGAAACCGAGGGTGAGTCAACTTTTATTATTTATTGTTATAATTGTATTTATTAAAGTTATGAAATAATGGGCGGGTCTTGCAAAATAAAAATAATAGCGGTATAAAGTTAGGCATCATAGTAGAGTTAGGCATCATAACAGGATGGGAAGTGAACCAGTCACTTTCATTCACGGAGTTTAGCCATCAGCCGTATATTCAATAAAGTTTTTTTAGTAAATTAATCAGTATTGTTTTGAGATCTAGTTTAATAAGAGCAAAAAAATAATAATAATAATAATAATATGAAGGAGGATCAAGAAATAATGAGTGAAGGGGAAGAAGTACAGAAGGAAATAGAAGGGAAATGTTTAGGGATCACGTTAAGGTCAGGGAGAAAGATCGCAGAAGAGAGCAGCAGCACAGAAGGGGAAGTGAGCCTTAGTCCTGATGAGGAAATTCCTACAGGAGAAGCTGCCATTATCTCAGAAGAACCAGTAAATAATGAAATAGAACATAAACAGGTGGAAGAGTCCAAAAATAAAAATCGGGATGTGAATTTTATGTTGGAGAGGATGACTCAAATTTTTATAAAGAGAGACGAGGTAAATAGTCAGAAATTAGAGGAGAGAGATCAAAAAAATAAGTTAGAAATGGAGCAGAGATTTGAGGTGTTGGGAAAGGAAATTAGAGAGGGAAACAAACGGTATGAGGAAGGGATAGTAGCAGTGAGACGAGAAATGGAAATGCAAGGCCAACGACTTGAAGAAAAGCTATGTAGGAGCTGGCAGGAGTTGTCCATCAGCTGCCAAGAAAAATATGAAGAAGTTCAAGTAGAGGTCACAAAAAAATTAGATCAAAACCGAGAAGAAACCAACAAAAAAATAGAATCACTAAAAGAACAACTCACAGATGTTAGAGGGCAGACCGAGCATCAGGAAATGGTTATGGAAGAGAAAGTCTCTAAAATGGAGCAAGATATCTGCCTCAGAATTGAAGAATACGAAGAGGGACAAAAACAGATCAGAGAGGAGATCTCTGAGTTAAAAGAAAACTTGAGTTATAGAAATCATGTTTTTGCCCAAGAAGAAAATGCCATTACAGAAGACATCCAGGAATTGAAGAGAGAAATGACACAAATAAGGGAAGCAAAAATGGACATTGTAGAATGTAACTTAACTACTGGTTCCCAAACCTACAACCAGGGCAAGACAAACATTGTACCAGATATTAGTAAGACTACAGATAGTGTAAAAGATACTTCTAATATAAGGGAGATGAAAATCAACATGGAAAACATTATGGATAAAGAATCTGAACACTGTTCCATCCCATGCAGGAGTGGTTTAGAGTTAACACTAGAAAATAGAGAACCAACTATATATGAATCAGTGACATCATCAATGAATATACCCATGGGCTTGGCTAAATTTATCCAAGTAAAATCTTTTAAGGGAGAAGTGGGAGAAAATCCAAAGGTACATTTAGAAAGCTTAAAGGAACTCTTCAGATTTCAAAAGGTCCTAGTAGCTGATCAGGTAGCATTGGCCATTCATTATTTACATGGATACGCAAAGTCTTGGTGGGACTGCTGTAGTGAAAAACCCCAGAACTTTGAGCAATATGCACAAGCCATACAGAAGACATTCTGGAGTGAGGAACGCCAGGAGGGAATCTATCACTCTATACTTAAAGAAACCTATGGATCAGTGATGAAGGAAACCCACACTCAATTCTTCTTGAGACAAATAGCCTCCCTTAGATCCCTGTCTGCGTTTCCATTTACTGACACTCAGATGATCCGTATCATACAGCAAAACATGCCTGCTCGAGTACAGCAATTGATGATGGGATGCAGAGTACGTACAATAGAAGATATGGCTGGTTTCTTAACCACCATTGATTTTACGCCAAGTCCAAAAGAGCCACCAGAGAAAATACGTAGGATTGAAGCCCCAAGGTGTCAAACAATGATGACGGATGGCCAAACATATTCCAGGCCTACCAGATGGGAATCAAATAATCAGACATGGGTGAAAGAACCTTATAGAAATAAAACGTTAAACTACAGGGGACACCGCTAGTCAGTTCCTTCTACCGGAGTCCAAGGGATGCTTTAAGGGACACAACTCCAGAATTAATAATGTCAGGAATTATCGAAGCAGAGGAGACCAGTCCAGGGGTCCCACTTGAGCCATGCCCCATTGTACGGATCACTATTGATACAGTAAAGGGAGATGCATTGCTGGATACTGGGAGCCAATTGTCGTTCGTGTCAAAAAGATGGCTAGCGGAGGTGGAAGAGCGAACGTCTGGGGTACCAACATTGCCAGTAAAAGAAATGATTATAACACTAGCCGACAGTAGGAAAACTAAAACGGAAAGAAAACAAGTATGGTTAGAACTAGTGTGGGGTAAAACGACTCTTGGCCATACATTTTTGGTCATGGCGAAATTAATACATGATCTTGTAATAGGAAATGACTTTTTAAATATGTATCAGTGCCATCTCGATTATGAGAAAGGTATAATGTGTGTCTACCAAGAAAAAATTAGTTTTAAAAAGAGACAAGCCCAAAGTACAAACTGTGGAGAAGCATGTAGTGAGTCAGAGAAAGAAGGTAAGAAGCAAAAAAAATCTGTACATTTTGCACCAGTCGCGTTAAACGATAAGGGAGTGAATAAAGAAAGTTATTTAGATGATCTGGGCGAAACAAGTCAAAAAAATAGGAATATCGTTATGTCAAATATAGAAAAAGAACCAGCAGTTAAGGAAGATAAGATTACACATAGTGAGTCAGTTTGTCGGGACTCGAAGTCAAAAAGGGGTTCGAAATTAGAGGAAGATGATTGGGAATTAAAAAACGAGATCCCATACGAAGGGAGTGAATTTGCCAGAAGCTTAAAAATGCACCCAAGTCAGCCTCTGTTAAGACCAACAAGCAAATGTAATGAGACATCTGAATCCGAGGATGATGATGACATGTTGGGATATTGTTTTGGCTTTAGTAGTCACGAGCCAAGTATTAAACAACCCCCAGATCCTACTTAAAAATTTATTAGCTATTAAAAAAAAATAATAATAATAATAAAAAAAAAAAAAACTAACATGTCTACCCCCTTCTAACTGACAAATATCCATTTGGATATTAATTCAGATTTATTGAGATTTCATGATTTTTTTTTTATGATTGATTGGTGATTTAATGGGTATATTGCTCTTGATATTAATTTTATTGCGCGTATGTTTTTTTTTTGTGGTAGGAGAGTCGTAAATATAAAGGTACTGAAATAAATCCCTTAGCGCAGCAAGTAAATAAGTTTATGTGCATGGGAAAATAGGAAATTATTTAACAAATTGATAACGAAATTCAAAGTCATGATTGTAGCAAGGTCATTTTTTTTTAATTGTTTTTTTTTTTAAGTTTACGGAAATGAAATGGTTAGCTTCAAATCCCTCACTGTTTCACCAACCATCCTAATAACCCACTCGTCTGTGCTAAGTTCAAACCTGTTTAATAAGTCTAAATTAGGATTTGTAAGCTAAAAATTGCAATCAGGGCTATATAAACAGCATTATATACGCACATACGAAAGAACGCTATAATTGAATAGTATTGCCAGAGTTATAGCGTATAATTTTATCGCGTAATATTTTTAAACTATTGTTAGTACAGTAATAATGTAGCGTCAATTTAATAATTCATTACTTAAATTCGTATGTGGGGATATAATCCACCTATATTGAATATATATAGCCTAGTGGCGTGATTAAAATATTTATTAAATTTTAAGTGTCATTTTTATTATAAACCAATTTAATGTAAAAACACATTGAAAGGGTGATTGGTTGCAAATGCGCTGACAAGTTTCTTTTTAAAAAGAAAAAAGATTTTTTTTTTCTAAAAATAAAAGTATTTTCGTAGAATTAAAAGTTTAGTAAAGTTTTGGCTGTAAACAATTGTATCAGTATATGCCACACCTGCCTTAGGTTTCTAAAAAGAAAAGCCAATTTTAAAATAATCTAGCTAATTGATTCTAAATTATTTTGGAGACCTCGCTAATTAAAAATATGTTTACAGCAAGGATTTTACACATAAATTATAAAATCAGAACAAAATTCCTGACTAATTAAAATAAAATCTAATATCGGATTAAACTGATTAAAATTCGATTTAATTAAAAATTTGATAATCAGAGAAAAGTTATAACACCTAAAAGGAATGTCAGCATGTTTGAAATCAACCACTAATTTCATAAGCAAATTAAAAATTTTGTAATCTTGATGGAGATGAAATTCCAAGGTGTGTGGGCTGATAAGGGATCATTTTTTTAAAAAGGCCATGTAAAGTGGAGGAGCCATCTTAGATCTTTACTTTTTTTTGAAACCTTGACAGCTTTGAATCTTTGAAATCTTTACAGCTTGAATGCTACATCTGTGAATTTTTGCCTTCTTTGATCATCTTTAAGCTTTTGAATCCAGCGTGTATCCTGAACCAAAAGCAACCGTGAACATTTTGACATCCAGTTAAGTCAATAATTTTTATATCTGTTCGAGAGAAAATGTCGGGCTAAAACAGGCAGCCTTGGCTAAGCTCCAGAGTGAAGGCAACGGGCCTTTACTTCCATCAAAAAAAACCACCATCACCAGTATGCCGCCATAACAACTCCGCTCTAACCATGGGAAGAAGATGATGCCGCAAGCCGCCACAAAGACTCCCGTAACTCCAGCTCAAGTACTACAAGATAACCGGTAACATCACCATTTCTAACTGCAGTTCAATATATTAATTTTTCTTTAAGTCTAGACTTATAAAATTTATTTTAATCCTAAAATCTTGAATTCAAGTAAATTGCTAAATGTAAAATTTTATTCTTAAATTTAATTATATAATTCTGACCTACTTTCTAATGTTTCCTAACTAAATGATTTTAATAATTTTATTTTCAATTTTCTCACTGCAGTTGTGACTATGGTTTCTTTATTTTTTTATTTTAAAATATAAATTATATGCTAATGCCTCGAAACAGCGGGCATTCAATATTAATAATAAAGAGAGGAGAGAATGACCCCTCTTCATTTAATAATTATTTATCGTAGCTTAATGCACGCTGTTTCGAAACCCTCTTAAATAACCGTCAAGAATTGGCTATGTGCTGATTATTATTTTGATCTTGATGATTTAATTATTTGTTGGCAATTTAAAATGGGAATCTTGTTTTAACCCAAAGTAAATTTCAATTTAATTTTCACTAAACAATATCCAAACCTTGAATAAGTATATTTGTTATTTATTTCATTTTGTAAAAGCCCTCCAAATATATTTTTTCCCTTTTTTTTTATTAATCATGTAATCAAATGTGTTATTTGAGAGTGAAACTAGAAAGCAAAGAATATTTAAAAGTACGCCCACGTATAGCATATGATTATTAAAATGCTATATTAGAGTTGGCGCTAATGATTACACTGATCAGCTATCGTTCTCGTGGCTAAATATTAAATTATTTCAACTCTTTTGCTTGGCGGATGTGATAATTTTATTATACATTTAAACTTTCTCGTTATGTTGCGTTTTTCTTTAAGATGGGACTCGGAACGGCCATCCCTCTTACACTCCTTGGGTCGCACACGAATAAGACCTGACGTCAAATTCCAGGCAATAGTGTTAGCTACCCCAACCCTCTTTAGCAGCATGGCGATCGGTCATAGGGCTCCGGTGTTGATCACAAAACCCTAAATATTAATCCATCCGTAGAGCAACATTTATTATAACTGTTTACCAGTGCTATAGCGCATTGGTTCTTTTGTTGCCAACTCTTCCTCCCTTAAATTAAGTTTCAGCCATTGTCTGACATATTCAAGAGCTAGTTTCGGTCTCATGTACAATAGTTTGAAATAATAATATTATAGATAAATTTGACTTTAAATGTTTCACATATATGTGAAAACAAGGCTTCGTCTGATTACTTAGCTGAAAACCATGAAATAAGAGGGATTAGCATAATCTGCCCCATAGCTACAATGCAGTGACTGATCAATAAGATAATAAAGCAAATGATGAAAACAATATTTAATTTCATCAAATAGCACAACAAATGTAAAATAATTTTAATTGTAAGGAGAGAATGTTAAAGCGCTCTCCAAAAATGTTAGATGCTACGCGCATTTTAATTGTAAAATGCAAGAATAATATACATAAAAATCGTCAAATTTAATCTGCAAAAATAAACATACAATTTAATAAATTACTCTGCTCTCGATCTTATTTATTTCAATCCAATTCAAAATTCTTTATATTATATATGTGATTTCCTGTGCATTAATTAGTTTTAAATATATATAGTTGATAAATTCCATTTTTTTTGTTATGAGTCTCATTGCTTCTCCCTGACCTATGTCGGCTCGCGGTTAAAATGATATCTATATGTATCTTCAAGGTGGTCATCCGTAGGGTCGTGAGTCTTGGAGCACAGGTGAAGGAGTTGAAGTGCGGTCAGTCTCGAGATCTAACCATCTCATACTGGTCGGTTTGGTATCGTTGCTTGGACTCTGGATTCTGTTGCGCGAATGTGCTAGCTTGACCGGTACACTATATAACATTGATTATTCAATGTTATATAGTTGATAAAGACTACAAAGTGTATAGTCGAAAGTACTTCTAAAAGAATATAATTTATATAAATTGTACTGTATTTTGATATATATATATATTGATTTGTATATTACATATATTGTGAAACGAATACAGATATCAAACTTTATTTATTATACACACACACATATATATATATATATATATATAATTTAAATACATGTATATTATCTATACTAAACTTAATGTAATTATAAGGAACTTGAACTCAGACTTTCAAACTCCCCACAGCTATTCATCTTATACAACTGATTTGCATGCCCACAGACATGTGAAAAAGATAAATGATCTCCAATATATGTATTTCATGCTGAACCAGCACTCATCCGTTCATTCAGATCACCATTTCCAATACATATTAAACAATTACTGCTTAGTTTATATTAAGATAACAAATTTTAAAACTTTAATGGACAAGCTACACTCTTATCCACTCTCCAACGGCTCTTCAGTTATCTATGTCATCTGAGTGTAAAATGGACATATTGAGGGCCTATGCATGAGGAATCAGTTTGACTTGGGGTTAATATGAATCTGACAATAATATTGGCATCATCAAGGGATTTGAACATTTCATCCACAGATTATCAATGATGTGGATGATTGAAAAGTTAAAGAATGAAGAAGATTGAAACTTGTCCATTAAAGTTTGAAAGTTTGTTATCTTAGTATAAACTGAGCAGTGGTTGTATATATATATATATATATATATATATATATATACAACCACTATATATATATATATATATATATATATATATTAAGATGCTGATCTGGATCAACTGATGAGTGCTACTTCAGCAAAATATGTATATTGGATATCTCTTTTTTTTTTACATTATGTGGTCATGTGTATCATTTGTATAAGATGGATTGGATAAATGTGGGAAGTATTAAAGTCTGATTTCAAGTTCCTTATAATATATATATATATATAATTAGAAACCAATTTCATTATATATATATATATATATATATATATATATATATATATATATATATATATATATATATATATATATATAAGAAATACATTAAAAATAGTTAATGTTTCTATGCTATCAGAAACACATCATCTTCAGAACTTTCTTTAAAAATTATAATAATCTATTTCTTTTTTAAAAAAGCTTATAATTTAATATATATAAATGCATTTGCAATTACACAAAATATTAACTACATTTTTAATTTAATTTTTTATAAACTGTTTATTTTTTGATTGCCAATATATATTTTAATGGAAAAGTGTTTAGGTAGATTTGCATGGCTAATAGAGAAACAGAGCAAAGTAATATTTTTTCAGGCATTTAATACTTCTAATCAACATATTTTAAACAATATACAGTGAATTTCCTATCAAATAATCATGGACAATTTTTTTTTTTGTAAATGAAAATATTCAAATTAAGATATAAATATAATAAGTAATTTGTAAAAAGACATCCATTTATAATATTTTATAGAAATATTTTATTATAAAGTAGAAGAAAACATTCTCCTGTAATACAATTTATTTCTACAAAACTTTAAAAATAAATCAGTTTATAAATTATTTGTTACATTATTATAGAAATAGTTTTTTTTTTTTAAGTGTCATAGCATTGGCCGGGACGCGAACCCGCAACCCGGGTAACTGCCTGCAAGTACAAGGCAGTCGCGCTGACCTCTCGACCACCAATGCAAGACTTATAGAAATAGTTAAGATATGTATATATAAGTTTATTTTATAGAATAGCAAACAATAAAATCAATATATTAAATTATAAAATATAATCCTTATTAGCTGCATAAAAAGTAAGAGAAAAGTGGTTTAAAAGTCTAAATAGGAATATTATGTAAATATTTTTACTGATATTATTTATATGATTTGCTTTGTCATCTAAACAGAAAATTAATTATCTGTTGTATTTTTATGAATAAAAATATTTGACATTAATATAGGATGGGAAATATTGAAAATAATCTGAAATGATGATTTATTTTTTGATTGATTATGACCTTACAAAGAGATATCTTATTGAAAGTTAATCAATAAACAAATATTTTCACCGAGTCATAATATTATTTATTTTTCTAATTCAGAAAAACTGGTTTATTTTGACATAAAATGCCAATGATAATTATTTCATTTGCACTTATTTCTACTTATCCTAAAACTGCAACAAATCATAAAAATATTTATTCTAATCATTTAAGTATAATGATAATCTATATCCAATGAATCAATACCTTATAGACATTACTTGTCTTATTTTTTTATACAAGTCATATTTTTTTTTAATAACTCACAATTGTTTTTTAAAGTAAGTTAAAAAATGTTCACTTGGCAGCATTTAATCTTGTATCACAATTATTCACTAGATGTCATACCAAACAATTAACCATTGAATCAACAATATGTAATATTTTGTCCTTTGGTATTGAAATGCTAATATTCAAAATATTTTTTGATATCTATATAGTTTGATACAATAATAGATTCAGGAGTTCAAGAGACATATATTAATTCTCGTACTAATTTTAATAATTTTCTCTTAGAAATTGTCTAACGTTTTTGGAATGGCAGTATGCTGCTCATATTTTGTTGATCCCAATGCCGTTGGAAAGCACTTGAACACTATATGTTATTTGTTTTGTAATTTTACACTGAATGGTTCAAAAAGTAATGAATCCATATTTTAGTTCATATTTTTTGTTCCCAAGTGTCAGGAGTTATCAACAAAAAAAATTGCTCTCCAGTGCAAAAGTCATATGATAGAACTCAAATGTTCAAATTATATTTCTTAATCAAAAAGGAATTTTAAAAATAATTTTGTGCCTCAAGGTGGTTTTTTATTCATCTGAAAAATGTTTTTAATTTATAAATATATTTTGTTTATATAATTATATAATGTTTTTTAAAAGTAAACTTATGGAAACAAACAAAAAGTTATGTTATTCTATCAAACATAAAAATGTAAACTTTATTTTTTTCTTTAAATAAATTATAGCTTTTAAGTCTGAAGGCCATATATATTAAAAATTCAATATTGCTATTTTATTTTTAGTTTAGTTATATTATTTCATTCAATAATGGGTTAATAATGAATAGAAATACATTTTTTGAATATAATTTACTTATAATGAGATTAATTTTTACTTTTTTAAATATTTTATTTGAAAAGTGTTTATGATTAAAGCATTCAACATCCCTATTGGCAGATTAAAGTGCCTAACTCTTGATTGGTTTATTACAGAATCAGCAGTAAAAGTATATTTATCTTTTAAAATTATATTTGTTTTAGTTTAGTTTCCTAATGCAAGTTAATAATTTGCTAGAATATTAAAGTAAATGAAAGTTTTTAAAAAAATAAATTTCTATTTATAATTGATGAAAATAATCTATAGCAGTAAACATAAACTGTATGTTTTCATCAAATTATAAATTGCAGCCATGCATTATTGACAATTTGACTTCATGGAAAAGTAAATATTTTCTACTAAAATCTGAATTTCTTTTTGAAAATTAATATTTCACAACTATTTTGTAAAAAAAATAACAAATATGTAAAAAAAAAAATTTTGAAACATACATTTTTACTTTGAAAATCAAAACAAAGAAATAGAAGTGTCAAAATCATTAACAGTTGCACTCTTATGGAGAGAACAAGAGTGTTGGAAGGCTGCATTTATCTTATTGTTATAATTCTAAAATTAAATATTATTAATTTATTTATTGTAAAAAATTCTTAAGGTGGCAGCATTATTCATTACAGTTTTTTCTCAGGAAAATCAGCAAAGTAATGTTAAAATAGCATTTAGAGAGTGAGTTAAAGTTGTGAACATATGAATGATGTGTTGGTGAGTCCATACTTAAAAAAGGTTAATTTAAGTTTACCATAAGCTACAATAACTGCTGTATTTTATTTCAGCTCCCATTCTTTTGCATAAATCATATATCACAGATATTTTGCTGATAAACTTTGACATCAAAATGAATAAAGTAGAAATATTTTCTTATGTGTATAATATACATATGTAAATAAACATTATTGCATAAACAAAATTAAAAAAGTAATATATGTAATTTTATGTCTATGTGTTTATTTAGAAAATAAAAATATAAAAAAATTACTGTAAGATATCTTTATATTTTTAAAAATAAAATAAACAACAAGGTGTCAGACTTTTTTTGACATTCTCAAGCAAATCCATCTATCAGACCCCAATTTTGTTGCAATTAGATAATATTCATTTTTGTCAATAAACTTTTTTCCATATGAAAATGTAACAACAATTTTATTATCAGCAAATATAGCTTTATTGTTTATTTTGATATTTTTAAATCTGTATAACTTTGAAATCTATACAGTCATGCAAATTTTTATTTTAATACTTAAAAAAATATTTTACAAATTTTCTTAAATTTCATAACACTCTAGCTTTACATTTAGACAACATCATGTGTATCAGTTATATGCGATAGTGTGGATAGTTGAAAGATGCTTGAAAATATGAGTTCATATCCCCTATACTTACAATTAAGCTCCAGGTTTGTGAAGAGTGCCTGGTTTTCAAATATTTACACATCAAGCTTGTATCCTTCCCAGCCCTATTCTATGTATTTAAATGGATAAGGTCCTGTACATGAGAGTTAGAGAATTTTGAGGTCAACATAGGCATGGCAATAATATTGGCATCAGCATGGGATTTGGGTTTTCATCATCAGATTTTCAATGATATGGATGGCTAAAAAGTTGGAGGTTGGAGTAGATTGAAGCCTGTCCATTAAAGTATGAAGATTTGCTATCTTAATATAAACTGAGCACTGATTATATATGTGTAAGAGAGATGATAATCTGGACCAACTGATGAGTGCTGGTTTAGCATGAAATACATATATTGTTGATTATTTATCTTTTCTATATGTGTGTGGTCATCTGTATCAGTTATATAAAAAACTGTACTTTATCATACTGTTGGGAAGAAAAAGTAAATAATAAAAGGCATATGTGTTTTAAAATAATCCAAGAAATGTTATTAATAAATATAATCTTATATGGCTCTTGAAGACAAAAAAATGGCTGCAATTGTATGATAAAATTAAATAAATTTATGAACTTTAATGTTTTTTATTTACAATTGTTATAAAAATATGTACTTAAGCACTATTATAAGAAAAGCTATTAATAACTGTGCATTTACTGAAGGTTAGCACTTTAAAAGGTGATGTATGGTCTCATATTCATAGCATTGAGATTTGCATGGCTGTGTGTGTGTGTATATATATATATATATATGCTGCAGTGAGTTTATATATAAATTATATGGCCAATTTCTTCAACCAAAGGAAGCAAGCTTCCTTCCTATTCATGGCATTAGAATTGTTTGCTATATGTCATGCCTCTTTATTTTTTTATTTGACATCACTTCACTCAATACATGCAATGTGGGCTTGAATGTATGGCCATTTGCATTTTGGTGATCAAGAAAGATAGACTTATGTTCAGTGTTGTTTGTGGCTCTTTTATAGAGATATTTGTGTTGAGAGATGTATGGAGTTTGATCGTTATGAATTCTATCTTTGAAATTATTTATTAATTTGTTTATTGTGGTTAGGAGTATAATAGCTTCCTTTATGGGTTTGTGAGCAAATTTTAGTTAATTTTTTTAGCTACATGTGGTATGTATGAGAGCAGTATCCAAGGTTCATCATCTTTGGGTAAGTTTGTTCTTATTTTGTTATAATATTTTGTTATAAAATTTATTGACTCTCCTTGTGAGATCTATATACTTGAAACCTAAAAAGCAAAACAATCCTGAAAACAAGTCTACCTTTTCTAATTACCAAAGTGCAATGGGCTATATCATGCCCACAGCAATGAAGACCATGGTATCAAGCAAATTTTGTTCAAGAGAAAGATTAAAAAGCATGGCATATAGCCAACAACCCTAATCCCATGAATAGGAAAGAATCCTGCTTCCTCCTGTCCAAGAAATGGGCTGTATAATTTATGTATATATACATAAACTCACTACGTGATATATATATACACGCACGCACTCACGCAAATTTCAATGCTATAAATATCAGGCTATGCATCGCCCTCTAAAGCGCTAAGTTTCAGTAAATTCATAGTTATTAATAGTTTTTCTTATGGTAGTGCCTAAGGGCGTGTACTTATAAATTACAGCAGTATAAAAAAAGTTTGTTACCTTTTGATTTACATTTTTAGTTTATTTCTATACTTTTTGAAAGTATATAATGAAATAATATATATCCACGCAAAAAATATGAATATATTCATTATTTCTGAAAAAATTAACATATTTTCTTTGCATAGTAAATCTAATTACTATATGAATAAAAATTTTACCAAATAGCTTTTTTTTTTTTAATTTCCACATTGATAATTATTGAAAGTAAGGGTATATAGTGCTATATGGTCTGCCCATCCCTTGTATATGTATTTAAATGGACATAAAGGGTCAGAGTGACTTATGGTCAACATGGAGGTTGGCACCAATGAGGATTTTGATCATTCCATCATCAGATTTTCAATGAAATGGAAGGCTAAAGAGTTTGGGGGTGGAGCAGATTAAAGCCTGCCCATTAATGTGAGAAGATTGGCATCTTAATTTAAGTTGAACATTAATTGAATATATATGTGGAGATGATAATCTGGACCAACTGATGAGTGCTGGCTTAACATGAAATACATATATTGGTAATTATTTATCTTTTTGATGTGTGTGTCATCAAATGGGTCAGCAGTATGTGATAGCATGGATAGTTGAAGGTCATGTGAAAGTTTGAGTTCAAACCCCCTATATATTACATATTGGAAAGCAGGTATGAAAAAGCCTGTACTGTAAAAAAAATTCATATATTAAAATATAGTGATGTAAGGTCTGCCCATCCCTTGTATGTCCTGTACATTAGAGTCAGAGTGTCTTATGGTCAACATGGGTAGGATGAGAAGGTTAGCATGAATGTGGGCTTAATGAAATGGATGGCTGAAGAGTTGTTGGGTGGAGTAGATTGAAGCCTGTCCATTAAAGTATGAAGATTGGCTATTTTAATGTAAGTTGATTATTGATTGTATATATGTGTGGAGATGATAATCTGGACCAACTGATGACTACTGGTTTAGCACAAAATATGTATATTGGTGAATATTTATCTTTTCAACATGTATGTGATTAAGTGCATCAGCAGTATGACATAGATTAGATAGTTGAGGGTCATGTGTAAGTCTGACTTCAAACCCTCTTCTACCTATTTATATATTTATTGACAAATTTATATATGCATAATTAAATAGCTACTCCAGTTCTTCCATTTTGTGTAAATGTGAGTAATCTATTGATTATTCAAATTTGTACACTGTGATAAAACTGGAGTATGACAAGTAGATTTGCTACTTAAAAGTAATGAATGTCAGAGTTCTTGTGATATTTGTTAGTATATATATACTCATACATAATTTCTATTATCATCATTTACTTTTACATGTAAATTGTACATTGTCAAAAGCTGCTGTCATTCACAAACAAGTCTAAACATTTTAACTCCCAAAATATAAAGACAAAAATAATATCTTATTTGAAATGAGTTTTGCAATAATTGTATAAACTAGTCCATGAATCACAAACATGTTCACATAGAATATACTAGGCTATTTTTTTGTTTACTTGATAATATGTGATGATGTGTTTTAACAGTATATTTTCATTGTAATCTACACTCAACTATAACTGTCCAACTAAAGTAATCAATATTGTACTATTTTTGGGTGTCTTTAAAAAAAATCTTTATATTAAACAATAGAATCAGCCTCCTAAAAATTTACCAGTCTTATATCATTCATTTATTACATGCATACAATCCAATTAACATCTAATTTCACAATAGTAGAGACTATAGTATTCTATCCAAAAAGCTGAAAAACTTACTGATTGTTCTTACATTCTTGCTAATATATATTTAGAATTTTACAAAAGTTCCTTAATATATATTTATTCAAAAAGCTGAAAAACTTACTGATTGTTTTTACATTCTTGCTAATATTTATTTAGAATTTTTCAAAAGTTTTTTAATAACTGAAATACAGGATTATTACATACCTGCATCCACATAACCCACCTCTCTCCACTCTATCTCATAACACTGGTGCCTGTCCATCCCTTGTATATGTATTAAATGGATTATGTCCTGTACATAAGAAGTTAGATATACTTTAGGTCATGTATTAAATGGATTATGTCCTGTACATGAGAAGTCAGATATACTTTAGGTCAACCTGGGTGTAATGAGAATCTCAGCCTCAATATGGCCTTTGAGCATTCTTTCAAATTTTCAATTAAATGGATGGTTGAAGAGTTGAAGTGTGGAGTGGATTGAAGCTTGTCCATTGAAGTATGAAGATTGGCTATCTTAATATATATCTGAGCACTTATTGCATATATGTGTGAAGATGATAATCTGGACTATGGTGTTATGAGATAGAGTGGAGAGTAGTGGGTCATGTAAAATTTTTAATATATATTTTTTCTAATGTCTTTATGTTATTTACTGTGGTCATTGATATATTTAATTAAATCAATTCTGAGAGATACTATATTTTTAACTACCATCATTCCACTTTAAAAAAATGTTTTAGAAACATATGCAGTTATCATTAGTATGCATGGTTGTTTTATATTCTGCAATTATTATTGAAAAATATTTATAAATATAAGTTAATTGTATCTCATTTTAACCAGGGGGGGGGGAATAGATTATTTCATGAAGATTAATAATAATTCTGCTATAGTTTTTCTGTGTATCTCATTCTTATCAATATTAAATAGAAACTTGTTTTCTGTTTTTAAAATCAAGTGCTATATATTATGATATCATTAAATATATAAATATGATATATGTATATATATATATAAAATTTTAAAATATCAGTATCACCAACATTAAATGATTTCAGCAATGCTATATTTCTAAGTAAAATTAGTTCAGTAGCACTACTTATAAAGTGAACATAATGTCTGTAAACCATTTACCTATACTGCTTTATTCACTGCAGAAGTAAATTAACATTAATAGTAACTGATATTTTTATTTTCTATATTTGAATTCAGCTACTGATATGCAATTGATTCTATGTATATACACTAATAATTTTAACAAGCCCATAAATAAGTTATAGCTATCACTATGTAATCTTGATAATATAAACCTCTTTCAGTAATAACTAAGTCTATATATATATTATTATGACAATTTACAAGATTAATTTCCCAAAGAATTATTTAAATAATCTTTCAAATAATGCTTACTTTTCTATTGCCTATGATTAATAGATGTTGGCATATTGGATATTATTTGTAAGTTTATTTAAATGATTATTTTGAAATCTAACTTGTGAATTGTTATAACAATGTATTTGGACTACGGTGTCTCAATGGATTGAAGAGTCTGAGATAAATGTTCAATGTCTATAATTTATACATATATTTAAAAAAAACATCAGATTCATTACATTTTTTATGTCTGTACATACTTTACTAGTGTGGTATGAAATCATATAGTCTTCATATTGCTTTTCTTTCATATTTTTTTACTTACATTTAGTGTAATAATAAATCTCACTTGTTATCTGATAAAAAGAAGATTAAAAAATTCTTAAGAATGACAGAAATCCTAGCTTATTATCCTTACTTTACAACAGCTTTGCAAATAAAATAAATAAAAGATAAGAAAAAATATTTTTTAAGAAAATAGAAGTTATGATTTACAACTTACTATATTTAAAAAACTAATGGAAGATTTTCAGAATAAACTTTTTTTACTGTTTGAGTTTATTTATAATCAAATTACATTGTTCTCATTTATTGGCTTTGTTTTCTGTTAGAATGCAAAAAATGAACAATATATAATTAGATATAGTTGAAAATTCCAATTAGTACACATTAATTGAGAAATATAGATAGAAACATCTGAAAAAGACAATATCTGGGTTAGGAATAATTTCTAGTTTAATAAATGACTAGTAATAATCATTAATTTATTTATTTAAAGTAGTTGGTGTCAAAGTTGTAAATATGAAATTTTTGACATTTGTAAACCAAAGTGTAATATATATATAAAGCAATATATAACATTAAGAACAATCGTTTGTAAATGTTGTTATAGTAAATAATCATCGCTCACACCTTAATACATATCAGGTGCTAAGATGACGAGATGGGAGGGTGGACTATTTACTGTAGCAGCCTTTGCAAGCGATTGTATTTAATATTATATGTTAATATATGATATTTAATAATTCATTTATTTAACAACGACAGCTTATAGCTAATTATAATTTGTGCACAGAAATAAAGAATAGAATATGCATGCATATTGCATTTGGTTGAAGAATAGCATTAAAGAATGCATCCATAAAATAAACATAAGTAATCAAGAATGAACATTAGATCTTATATTATATAACTGCTTACAATCTGCAATAATAAAATACATAAATGGATCACCTAAATAAAGAAGAAATTGAATCATATCAGAATGATAAAGTTGAAAGTATAAAAAAAGAGATATACATGACACTTGATATCAGATAATATAATTAAATTAACATCTTTAGATAAAAATCATCATTCCTATTCAAAATGATATGTTTAGAAAATGTGAAAAACTGAATTAAATTAGAAACTCATTTACAATTAGGATTTCAAATTATTGAGCCATATTCTACAATAAGAAAAACCAAAAAAACAAGTAATATGTATTTTGTATCATCTGTCATATCTGAAGATGACAACCATAACCTTGAAACTCTTACCAACAATATTTTCGATAGGATGATAAAAAGAATCTAACATTACATCTAAAAAAAAAAAAATCTTAAACTTTTGTTGAGAAGTAATAAAATTAATTTTATAAGAATGAATGTAACAAAAAAAAAAAAATCCACACATCAGACCTCAGTATTTGTTAAATTATAATAACCATAATAATATCAAACTATTAAAACATCATGATTGTTTTTTTTTTTTATGCTGACACTGGTGGCACTACACTAATGGAAAAAAATTACTATTCTAATAACAACAACAATAACAACAAAAACAACAATAATAATAATAATAATAATAATTATTATTATTATTATTATTATTATTATTATTATTATTATTATTATTATTATTATTATTATTATTATTATTATTATTATTATTATTATTATTATTATTATTATTATTATTATTATTATTATTACATTTCAAAGAAAAGAACTTTATTGATGACCATAGGGTTACATTTGCTATAAGACATTCTGTATACATATGTTTATATTGCTAGTGAGTAAACCAAGTTTAAGTTTGTATCTGTGATGAACAAAAAAAAATTAAATTAGGAGGGAAAGATATTTAAACATTGTTAAGGGGGTGCAAATATATATGTATTTGTTACATTTGTGAGCACTGCTTGCTGCAATCAGAGTTCTCAAAAGTCTTGGGTTATCATTGTTCAATTTGCAAACTTCAACTTGTATGTCTATTGCAATGTTGGGTTTAGTTTGCTTTCCAGTGTTTGAGTTCTTATTTTGTTGTTACTGTCCTCTATATTAATAGTATGCAATCAAAGACAACATTCTCTGTATTTTTATTTGTAGATACATGCCACATCTTTTTTTTAAATATTGATTGATGGCATAAATTGTTGGTTATTGGGAACCATCTTAGAGGTTTGATTGGTGTGTTATCAGTGACCAGGTTGCTGCATAGATGTCTGGATGTGCAATTTTATTGTCTCTGGTTTGTAGTTTTGCCAGTTTGATATTGAAAGTTGATGGATGTCACCTTGTGTCATTACCTAAAGCGAATGTGCATCTACTGCACCAGTATGCATAAAGCACAAAAGTGGCTGCACAGACTGCTGAAATATAGCCTTTGCAATATGAATTAAAGATTTTTTGAAGGGTTGTGTTAGATTGTCTATATGCTCCTATCATAATAAAGTGAATTCTTTCTAGTGCCGGACAATGATAGAATAGATGTTACTGTGTTTCTTCAGCCCTATGACACAGGGGACAAAAAGGATTATTGTTAGTGTATAGTCTCCATTATCTCAGAAAATATGTTGTATCTAAGAAAATATGTTTGTGGGAAGTGCATGTAGGCTTAGTCTTAGCAAAAAAATCAAAATACTTTGGCTCCAGGGATCATTTTTTAAACTTACGGAGTAATTGTAGATTGTTGATTTTCAGCATTGTCAGATTGGTGTCATGGCTTGGATTTGGATGGATTAATGAATAAATTTGCCAGTATGAATGCTTGTATATTGTATGAAGAGATATCTGTGGAGATGTGGTTTTTATATAATTGATCATTGATGATAGTTGGTCATAGGCAGGGGGTGGTCTATCTGTTGGTGTTATTTGAAGTAGGCATTCAAGCATTGGAAAGTGTTTGACTGTGGATGCTATTAGGTTTGTGGCCTTCTGTAGATGGAAAATATAAATGCTATAAAGTCCTAGTCCATTGTGAATGGGTGATCTGGTAAATTGTTTTGCAGATATTGACACAGTATTCCTCTGCCACAAGAGCTTATTACATGGAGAAGAGATTTTGTTTATAAAACCTTTAGAAAAGGTGATAATGGGTGAGTAATAGGTGATTTTTGTTATGGCTAGCTGGTTAAATAGCTGGGTCTTAGAGTATATTGAAAGATATGCTTTTGAGAATAAAGTAGTAATTCGCTCTGTTTCTTCTTTGAGTTTGTTTTGGATCTTGACCCTCATTGTACTCATATAAAAGGGAAATTCCAAAAAAGCAGATGGCTTTCCCCCATATATGCCTGTGTACTGCTTTGCATTATAAAGAGACCAAACTACAGTCCTATTTAGATTGACCCTGAGTTTGTGTGTAGCTGCAAATTCTTGTAGTATTGTATGCATGGCCGGTAGGTGTTTTTTAGATGGGAGGAAGACAGTTATATCATTCATATAAGTGATACATGTTACCTGCTGAAATGTGTTTGGTATTTGTATGCCAATGAATGTTTGCTGGATTTTTACTAATAAAGGGTTGATGTAAAAAGTGAGAAGTAAAGCACTCAGGGGGATCCTTGTGAGATTGATTGTATTGGAATAAAAGATTGAGAATTTTTGCCACTGAGTGTAATATGTATATCCCAATTTAACAACAAGTTGGTTATAACATATAAAAGAGTATGAGGTATTGTGGTGGCAGCAAACATTTTAATTAATATCTTGATTTCCACAGAATCAAAAGCTGATTCAATGTCTATTTGAACAGCAACTAGGCTGTATTTTTTTCAGCCTCGCACTGATCTTAATACAGCTTTGAAAAGAGGTGCTGCCTGTCCTGTAGATGATTGCTTTCTTGCAAACTGATATGGTAAAATCAATGGGAGCAGATATGGCTCAATCTTGTCTTTAATGACTTTCTCAATAATCTTGATGGCTATTGGGCCCATGGAGATAGGCTGAATATTATTAAGGGTGTTTATTGGAGCTGGTGTCTTATTAAATGGTACTATTGCAATTGGATAAAGATTTTCAATGTTGTATATTTTTTGTGAGAGATAGTTTGCAAGATTACATAATACTTGAGTAGTTGTATGGCTATGGTGCTCATCCACAAATTTTGGTATGCCATGAGTGCCTGGATGACATGCATTGGAAAGAGTGGCAAACTTCAAAGCAAATTCATTAGTGGTAAAGGTGTATTTGTTTCTGGTGATCCAAAATAATTGGGGGGGGGGTTGAAAAGTTGATGGGTCTGAAGCTTCTGTTTGAAATGCTTAAAAATAGGTTCAATTATGTTATGTACTGCATGTATACTTGTTCCAATTTGAAGTGCCATAGGCACTCTAATGGTGGAGGGAAAACCCATGGCCCATCTGATGTAGCCTCTAGTCCATGTATGTTGTTGACTGAGGCAAATTTTGCTTTTTTGATGGCTAGGTAGTCTTTAAGTGCTGCACATGTGCTGTTATATGCCTGGGTGAGCTTATATATATGCTGATATGTATTTTCAGTGGGTTTAGACATTGTTATCCTCTTGTGAAGTTCATCTGCCAGAGCTAATAGCCTGGAGGGTGGAGGTTTTTTTGTGTGACATGATCAATATTCAATAAAAGTATATGTATGTGTGCCTGATATCTCTGCACAGCACTTAGTTGTAGTCCTTCAAGTTTATGGAGCATAATATATGTTTCAGAAAAAAGGGCTTCTGGAGTGGATGCTGGTATTAGAATTCTCATTGTTTTTCCAAGTGGTAGTGTAGTTGGATGAATTTCAGTTAGATCAAGTGTTGCAGTTTGAGCAGAGTGATCTGAGAAAGGGGATGGATTGAGCTTGAGGCCGAAGTAATGATGCAGCATTGGCGAATAGAAGCAAAGGGTCAATTAAAGATGTGTGCTGGTTATTATGGAATGTTACTGTGTTTGGTGGTAAAAAACCCTCAGCACTCATTAGTGATATTGCAATTTGATGCAGCCATTTTGAGATGAAATCTGTGTACTTCATGTTAAAATCTTCCATGATGATAGTCAGATAAGGAGTTGATGCTAGCAGTGAGTTGATGGTGAGTATGATGTTTGATATGATGATGTTTCCAGGTGGGATGTAGGTGAAAACTATGTTGAGAGTGTTCGCATGGTGATGAAATGTAGCTATCAACAAGCTTGCATCGATATATTATTATTATTATTATTATTATTATTATTATTATTATTATTATTATTATTATTATTATTATTATTATTATTATTATTATTATTATTATTATTATTATTATTATTATTATTATTATTATTATTATTATTATTATTATTATTATTATTATTATTGTTGTTGTTGTTGTTGTTGTTGTTGTTGTTGTTGTTGTTGTTATTATTATTATTATTGTTGTTGTTGTTGTTGTTATTATTATTATTACATATATAATGAATGATATTCATGTTTTAAAGCGCAAATAATATTTATTTTAATTCAACACAAACTAAAATAATTTATACCATATTCTCACCATATCGCATTGGAAATATATATTTGATATATATCTTTCCAATACAATATAATACATATATCAGATAAATATAACAACAAATACATTTAAGACATTAAATATTCATGTACATTGTTTATAATCTATTATTCATGAATGCAATAATCAAAACATATATAACAAAATAATAATAATAATAATTTTATTTAAAATGCTATAAATTTTATTATTTATTTATGCATTTTAATAATAACACATTTCCTGACATAATATTTCATTGTCATAGTAACCTATTTTAATGGTTTTTGGTTAATATAAGATTAGCTAAGAATAAAAAAAAAATTATACTTGACATTCTATCACATGCTGAATTTGCACCAAATTTTGGTTAACACAATATATATATATATAACAATATATATATATATTTAAAAGTATTGCAGTTTGTAATGTTATAATTGCCTATTTATTAGTCTGCATTACCGTGACATGTTTATTTCATGTTTAAAGAGGTTTATTTAAACTTCATTGTATCAATATTTCATACTCTATAGTCAAGTTGCAATCTTTAAGTATCCATATATATTCAATGGACCATTAGTAAGAATGGATTTCCATTCTTGCTATTAAAAGGTGTCAAGGTTGCCTTGACAGCAGTGAGAAATATTGATTACTATACTTTACTGTGAATTTTTAGGTGATTACTGGTTGGTATCTAATTATATATATATATATATAATACAAGCATAATTCATATTCTTGAAGTTTATATGTAATTATAGAGGATTTAGAAAAAGATGATCATGGACCAACTGATGAGTGCTTGTTCAGTATAAAATATGTATAGTGGAGATCATTTATCTTTTTCATATATGTGTGGTCATATGTATTAGTTGTATAAGAAAGACTGGATATCTGAAGGGAGCTTGAAAGTCTGTGTTCAAATCCCTATTAATGCATACTCATTTAACATCTCCAGTGTATTCTCTAATATGCTATTGATAAGAGTACCATATTCTCTGTACAGAAGTGCACACCTTCATAATCAATGGATGTAGGAAGATTTGTGCATGGAATCCCTATCTAGTGCTTACTCATCCAATATCTCCAGACTAGTTTCTAGCTTGTGGCTTTCATCAATGAGGAGCCTTGTATTTGAAAGCACTATACCTAGATCTTAGGATCTAATGCAACCCTCCAGCAGTCATCTTTCACCTATTTAATTAATTATGAAGCAAGGATCATACCACAATGTTTTTACCAAGCTTATTTGATTATATAGTCATATATATCTCAATTCTTTTCAGCATCTACACATTTTTGGTATCTTTGATTATTCAAAAACCATAGTTACCATTATTCTATGGGAAATGTAGATATAAAATCATCAAAACATCAAACAATATTCATTTCATAGGCCTAATACATACTGTTAATAAGAGTACCAAACTCTCCATACAGTAGTGCCACAAAGTGTAAGCTTTCATAATCAATGGATGCAGGAAGATTTGTGTATAAAATCTTTATCTAGTGTCTAATCCCCAGACTAGTTTTTATCTTATGGCTTTCATCAGTAAGGAGCCATAGATTTGGTTGTGAGCTCTCACATCTTTATATATATATATATATATATATATATATATATATATTAAAAGATGTGAGAGCAGCAAGTTTGACATATCAGTTGAAACTGTAGTAATCTGATCCCTATATATACTGAACAATGAAAAAGATATGGGTAAGAGATTGTGGTCTGGACCAATTAATAGGTGCTGGTTCAGCACAAAATGTTCATCTTGGGAATAATACATCTCTTTAAAATGTTTTGGTCATATTTTCATAATTACATTTCTCCATGAGATGTTAAAAATGGATAGAAACTAGTTCCTACCTTGCATGAGAGTGGTGTAGTGAAAATTATCCTACAGAAATATAGTTAACTTACACCTATATTAACCATTAAAAATATTAAATTCAAATATATATATATATATTGTTTTTGAGGAGATAAAACTCTGCAATCCTACACATCAGCAATGATATTATAAAATGTTTAATTATATTCAACATAAAAAGCACTCAGAAAACTCATGACTCCAAAAATATTTCACATTAATTTAGCATTGCTTATTTTTAACATTGCTCATATGTGCATCCTATTTGATTTGATAGTAATCCTGTTCAGAGGAAGTTTATAAAATAAATAAAATTAATTATTATGCAGATCAAGGAATACAGAATTAAATTTCTTGTGTAATATCAGCAAGCAACTATTCACCAGTTTGAATATGATAAATATGTTTAATGTTATGATATGTGTATTTAATGTTTATCAGATACGATTATTTCTTTCATAATACATTAAAACTTCAAACTTGTTTAATGGTAAAATTTCTAAAAATCTACTATCAAAAATTGAACTGCTTATAAAAAGATTTTGACTTTACCATGGATGATTATGCATTTGTTTTTATAAATAAATGGGTGGCTTTATTGATCAGAGGTTCATAGGGAATTTGAATACCTGGAGTTTTAGAACTAGAATTGATCTGAGAACCTTATACTCAACACTACTACACTGAAACACTGACGACATTAGATCCTGGCACCTCTCTGAGGAGTGCCAAAGCACGAAACCATGGTCAGGGGGTTGAGGGGTTCCTGACAGAGATATTTTAAGTGCTGGCTCTGGCTAAGCATTTATCACAAAGCTTGTTGAGGAATTGGCAATCCTCATTGTTTATAACTTACAAGCTTAAGAGATAGGCTCATGTGATCTATTACTTTTATTTTGACTATTTACTGACGACTCAACAAAATATCCAGAAAGATAACAATTGCTACAAAAATTCATTTGTGAATAATCCAATCACTGTGTTTACGATAGATAAACTATTAAAATTTTGAAATCCTAAATATAGTATAAATACATTTTTAATGTTAAATTTATTTATTATTATTTATTTTATAAGTTCAATTTTTTATCATCTTTAAAAAAAATCTATGGGAGTTGAAGAGTTTATAAGCAAGTTTTCAGATGATTTAATTAATATCAGGAGCGATCGATTTTTTTGATTCTTTGATAATATTACTAATAAACAATAACGATGATCCATCTTATGATCGACCTCTGAGTTTCTATAATTATAATCGTACCTTGGAATTGATTTTAATTATTAAATCTATTAACAAATTATAATTAGATTTTAATATAAACGAAGATGTATTAGCTCCCAGAGCTGATATATATATATTGCTTATGGCTTTTCCAGTGAAAACACAAAAGAAAAACAATGATTTTTTTTTCTTTTTTTTAATATTCCTGATTTAATACTTTTATGCCCAAACCGAATAATGAATAAATACACGCATATATATATATAGCTAGTAAGGATATCTACGAATAAATGCATATTACAAATTAAATCAGAAGTAATTAGAAAAATGGCTGAAAAAAAGATAAATTCTGAAAAAAAAAAAAAAGATAAATTTATAAAAATAGAACATATATATATATATATCTTATTAATTAAAATACAATATATAGATATTTTAATAGATGAATAACGAGATGACTTTAAAAAAAAAAAAAAAAAAGATCTATTGAACATCAAAGACAGTTTACAGGTTGGATATATTTATGAAAAAATATCCCACCCCTCTTTTCTATGACCCTGAAGCGATTTGGTGCATTTGATTAATTGATAGAAATTGTTTGTCTCATCCTGCCATACGTGTACTTGTCACATAACCTCCAGAGTAACTAATCAAACGATTTTTTTAGCACTAAGTACAACATGCAATTAAGCTCTATATAATTTCTTCAGAAGTTTTTCTCTACTGAAATATTCAGGAGCCTCTAAATTAACAATATAAAAAAGTCAATATGATAAAAAGAACTTGGAAAATACAATAATTTAATTTTTCAAATATCATTTGTTCTTTGACCTTGGAGTCAAAATAGGAAGCTAACATCTTAAAGTTTTAATTAAAATAAATAAATGTACTAAATATAAAAATTAAATTTATTTTATCCATTTTAATGATATAATGGAATTCTAACCTCAAAAAATTATGCAGTTATTTTCACTAACAGTGATAAAATCTATCAGCTTTGCTTATAATATCTTAATTGTTAAATTGTGTTTATGATCAGAAATCTAAAAAATTATTTGGGACAGTTTTAGAATATGCTCTAGAACATTTTAAACATAAGGGGAGCTCAGAACTTTCGCTGGCACAGTAAAAGTGTGTTAGATTACTTAGAAAAAGTACAAAGAGAAGAGATGTGAATGGAAAATGAGGCAATTCAAGTAGAAATTGTAAGTTTTTATATGACAGATGCTAAAGCAAAATAAAAATGTTCAATAGATTGCAATTTATAAACAATAAGAGAATAGTCAAAATAGTATTTAATAGGTTTATGAGTAAAGGACAGGCAGCAAAATGGGTGAGAAAGATAGTACAATATTCAGAAGATTTGGATAAAGAATTTATGTCAGTATACTTATACAAAAGGTGGGATGATGTTGTTAGGGGAGTTGTTGGGTAACAACTCTAGTGGCAAGGAATGGGATAGAAGAATAGCTGCATTAATAAAGAATAGGGAGTTGGAGAAAAAAGAATTTAAATATATATAGAAGTAAACAGAATATTGGGTATATGTTAATTCATGATAATAGCAAGAAAAGAAATTTACTGTTTAAGGCTTAAACAGGATTGTTAGTAATAAGGGAATATACACATAAATGGAAAATATGGGTGATTTAGTCTGCAAGTTATGTAAAGAAGGCATAAAAAATATTAGACATCTGTTACTTGAATGTAAATGCCTACAAGTAGAAAGGGTACAAATAATGAAGTTGTCGGAAAATAAATATAAACAAAGTGATTATACAGAAAGTGGGTTCTTAGAATTTATGCTGGATGTTGGAAAAGGTAAGGGGTATTTAGATGTAAAGATCATAGAGTTAGCAAAGATAATATTGTGAAAACAGAATGGAGCAGGATAGAGAAGAATATGGGAAAAACTTAGGATGAGGAATGGAAAGGGAAGATAATGTGGCTAACAGGTTTCTCTGGGCATAGTGGCTGAAAGATTTCTGACTCCAAAAAAGGAGAAGCCATGGTGTATTACATCACAGCAAAAAATGGGGTAGAAGAATAGATGCATTAATAAAAAATAGAGAGTTGGAGAATGAAGATATGGTATGAAGGGTTAAAAGATTTTAAATATGTATAGAAGAAAACAGAATATTGGGTATAAGTTAATTTATGATAATAACAAGAAAATAGTTTACTGTTTAAGAATAGAACAGGATCATTAGCAACAAGAAAATATACACATACATGGAGAAATGTGGATGATTTAGTCTGCAAGTTATGTAAGGAAGGCATGGAAAATATTAGGCATCTGCTAATTAAATGTAAATGGTTAAAAGGGTACAAATAATGCTGTGGGAGAATAAATATAAACAAAGTGATTATACATAAAGTGAATTCTTGGTTTTTATGCTGGATTTGGATGAAGATAAGGGGGATCTAGATATAAATGCCACAGAGTGAACAAAGATGATATTGTTGAAATAGGATGGAGTAGGATAGAGAAGAATATGGGAAACACTTAGGGTGGGAAATTGAAAGGAAAAGTAAGGTGGCTAACAGGTTTCCCTGGCCATAGTTGACTTCAATAAAGGGGTGTCCATATCACATCACAGCCAAATGGTAAATAATCTTTAACATTTCATTCACAGTACCTATAAAACTGTTCTGGATATTTTGTCCAATTCAAATAAAAATGTTTATATTTCAACGAAAATTCAATAAACAAATTTAAAAAAACAAAAAGTGTGTATTACTATAATCAGAAAATATTAAAATTAACTTTAAAGAAATTTGTCTGCATATTTATCAAATCCAAATAAAAAATTTAAAATTTCAACGAAAATGCAAAAGTAAGCGTGTTTATTGTTACAATGAGTAAATATTAAAACCGAAATTAATTTTATAATTAATAAATAATACTTTATATTAACATGACAAAATTAATTTTAAAACATGGCAGCAATAATATATGAAAAAAAAACATTCACAGTTTAACCAGTATTAAAATTATTATTATTATTTTTTAAATGTCATAGCATCGGCCGGGACGCGAACCCGCAACCCGGGCAACTGCCTGCAAGTGCAAGGTAGTCGCGCTGACCTCTCGACCACCAATGCAAGCATATAAAAATATAAAATTTAAAAAAAGTTACAAATTGAAGTGGAAATATTTAGTTTATGTTGATTATTGTACAGATAAATAAATGTTTTTATTACTTAAAAGCAAGAAATTGACCTCAAGATATCAGA
This sequence comes from Epiperipatus broadwayi, assembly GCA_028023455.1. NCBI lineage: Eukaryota > Metazoa > Onychophora > Udeonychophora > Euonychophora > Peripatidae > Epiperipatus > Epiperipatus broadwayi. The sequence goes on from JAQFVV010006366.1 coordinate 2,660,282, forward strand.
GGTAGCAAAAAAAAAGTTCCAGCCAAACTCATGATCTTAAAGTGATAAAAAAAATTAAAAGTAAGGAAAAATTAATGTGGGGAAATTTCATTTCTTCTCGTGGTCTTAAGAAATAAAAAAAAAGGCAACTTTCACATTTAATCTCATGACATCAGAGGGGACAAAAAATAATTTTGCCCAAACTCATAATATTAAAGGCAGTAAAAACAAAAAAAAAAATTAAAGTAGGACAAAATAATGCACTCATGACTTGAAAATCAAAGTTTTAAAAAGTAACAATCAATCTATTCATGTACCTAATTATCTATCTTTCTCTCTGCCTATCTATTTATTTATTGTTTCTCTACTTTTTATCTATCCAAAAACACACATCTATTTATCAATCTATCCATTCCCCTATTAGCAATCTATTTATCTACATACCTATCTACTTATCAGTCTGTCTGCATATCTATGTATCCACCTACTTATCTGTCTGTCTGACTGACTATCAATCTATTATCAATCAATCTATAGTTATTTACCTATCTTTTCAAAAATTATGTAATTTAATTGTAGATTCTAGTCCCATTGAAGATTCTTCATAAAAATAATAGTCTTCCTAAACATATATATTTTCCTTGAGGTCAATCTGCAATTTAGCTTAGTCATTAAGTAAAAGCTTTGTTGCATTTTGTAAATTTTTAAAATTAAAAAAAAAGACAATATTGCTTTTGTTGTACAAACTTTAAACTACTTCAATTGAAATAATGTTTTTAGAATATATATCTGTAAGTTAAATATATGTATAATTATTTCAAAAATTATTGAAACTTGCTACTTTGAATATTAAAACTATGAATACAATCAAAACTGGTAGATAAATTAAAGTTAGTAATTTAACACAAAATGTATCTCTGTGTGAAAAAATATGGTATTTTGGATTTCAAATTTAAAAAATTCCACAGCTTAGTCTAAAAGTGAAGATGAGTGGCATAAATGAAAATGCATTGACTAATATCTGAGGAAATGTAAAAAGAAGCAAGTCTAAGTTTGGTCAAAAAAAAAAAACAGAGGCATTACTTTGGTGCTTGAAAGATATTTAACCATATAAGTAATGCAATTAAATATCTAAAATAAGTAGTATTATCTAAACAGCACGTGCTTTTCTGTTAATCTATAAGTGTTTTTTTTTAGTTTTTAATTAATCTTTTTTTATGTTTCATCCTTTCTTACATTTTTTAATGAAAAAAATACTTTTTTACATTTTATACAAATTTCATTTAACCTTTTGACTGTTTGACTCGTTCTTAATCGAGGCACTTTTTGATACATATTCGTTTTAATCGAGTAAATTTGACATCGCTGTAAATTGCTTAGTTTTTGGACTACGTTTACGGTTTTAACGTCATTTTTTTAGAACGCAAAAAGTTTTATAATATACTGCCATCTATTGAATTATTTTACAAGTAAAAAATCAATTAATTGATGATTTATGTCAAACAAAAACTAAGCACTGCCTTTTCACATCTTTTCTTGAATCTTATTGGCTGTTGAAATTTTGTAAACAAAAGAAAATGGAAAAGCTCCGCCTTCTCATCATCTTTTCTTGAATCTTATTGGCTGTTAAAATTTTTATATGGCTGCCAAAAATTAAAAATTTACGAACGCTTTTGTTTTATTTTGAAAATGATAAACGAATGTTTTAGAGCATTTTAAAAATATTTTTTGATGAAATACAAATAAAATACAAATTATTTTCATATAATATGTCAAAAATAAATATTATTTTACAAAAATAGTTACGATTTTAGCAAGAATTATTTATTTATTGCAAAGTCGGGAAAAAAAAATCATAACGTGAAATTACGATTGCCGTTTCTTTTCATGTCAACCGTAACAAATATTTTTAAAATTAAAAATCAAAATTTATTTTTGAACAAACTTTCGTTTATTTTTATAATGTTAGAAATTACTAATATACTTTTTAAAAACGAAACTAAAGTGAATATATTTAAAAAAACGGTCAATAACTTTTGAAAAATTGATACATTATTTTGTGCATCGGCCAATTAAAAGCTTTGAGTGATACCACCTGCAGTGAATGAACAATTGGACAGTTAAAGGGTTAAAATATGGAATCAAAAAATGAATATAATCTAGAAAATAAAGCATCAACTTTGCAAATAAAAAAAAGTGTAATAAAAATAAATATATGATCAAAACAAATGACTATATTTAAATTTTCAAGCTAAAAAATAAATTTAACTCAAGAAATATATTCTCTGAAATACCCCTATATTTAAACCCAATTTTATTAAACCTTTGGCAGGGTTAAATTTCCATTGGTTTTTTTTTTTTTGGCGGCCATTTTTAAAATATTTAACATTTTATTTAATATTTAAATCTGTATTTTACATAAGAATTCAATAAAATGAATTTGATTTGTTAGAAATGTATGTTTACAAATGAAAAAAGTAATGAGGTCTTAATTGAACTTCATAAACATAAAAAAATAAAAATAAAATGACACTGGTATACAATAAAGATTTCATTTATTGGCTGATTATTTATCATTATTTTTAAAAATAAATTAACAAAATCTTTATTATTTAATATTGATTTATAAAACCTGAATGAATATTTAATAAACTATGATAACCTTATAAAATTCTGTTATAAAATATAAAATTGTATTTACAATTATTAAAAATATCATAAAAATTCTATATGACCACCTTTGACAGACAGCTTTAATAACATGGAGTAAACATAATTTCTATTTTATCACTATCTTGATTTTTTTAATTTCTATTTTAGAAATGAAATATATTTTTAAAAAACCTAAGTGTAAACATAAATATATTTCTTTTTTTTAATTATTATAAGATATATTTTTGAAAAACATGTACAGGTCTTTATTACAATTAGTAACAAAGAAAACAATTACAAAAAATTTTAAAAAACTCAATTAAAAAATAAATAACATTTATAGATTTTTTTTAAAAAAAAAATACTCCCACCCAAATTTTTACTTGATGGATAAAACATTTTTTTCTCACATCATATGTAGATGTCAAATGTTTGAACCACCTTCATGTCATGAGGATTAGCCTGACACAGTCTTTTTATTTACGCCCCTGCTCAGGTATTTATAGGTAATATTTATTTAATATTAAAAATGATCAACATAAAAAAATATTTTCCATGTTATTATACTTCATATGTTGCGATTGTAGAGATTTCATTCATACAAACCCTTATATTACTTTAATGTTTTAAAAAATTTTAAATTTGTTTTAATTTTTTAGTTATATATTAAATAGCCATGACATAAAATAAGTATTTTCCACATAATTATTATTATTTTTGTCAACATTCATACAAACATTCTTGAATTATTTGTATGTGTGATTAACAAAATATCCAAAATGTTTTGATTTTAATATTTTGTAATTGCAGGTAATGTATTTATTTACAGAGGAACAACATAAAATAAATATTGTTTAACAAAACATAAATATCTGTATTCCGCCACCATAAACATGTACTTTATTTTTTTATAACATTGGTTTATTTTATTAGGTTAATCAAGTATTAAATGTTTTATTTATATTAATATTTTAACTAAGTTCATGTAATTGTAAAAATGTTTTAATATGTTTTTTTTTTACATAATATCCATAGTGATTTGATTTTACTAGATACTAGTAATTTGTTGGGAAGTTTTGTCATGATTTTATTCTGATTTAGTAATTTATTTTGCCACTACATATTCAATAATTACTTTTTATGTTAATTTTGTAATTAATTTTGGTAACTTAGGAAGAGTTTGGAACAATTTTATAGGTTGTTTTGATAAATCTCTGTGGGGTTTTTTTTTTTTTTTAATTTTAATGAAATTTGAAGATTTTTTTTTATTTGGACTGGATAAAATATTGGAACACTTTGTTATTAATTTTATGTGTATTATTTATGATTGTTTATTTGGTTTGGGGTTTTTTCTGGGATCAAAAATGGCCCAGAGCACTTACTAAACTTGGATCAAATATATTGTGTTTTTATTCTGTGAAACTGTCTGATATTTTTCAAATTATAAGATAAATATTCAATTTTAAAACTAATTAACAAATTATAGTGATAAATTTCAATTAAAAAAATAGTTAGAGAACATCAATATAAAGACTCTAGAAATTTATGGTGGAAGATTGTTGCAAGAGATTAGAAAAAAGATATTATTAGAGATAAATACTAATAAAAACTATAAGGAAAAAGTTAATGCATAAAACTGAAAAATTAAATACAATATTTATTTCTGACAGTATTAGGATTCTTATTATTAATGTCAGCCAAAATTCTGGTTTAAATAAAATAATGGCCCAAATAAAAATTAGAAAAAATAAATAAATATCCTTAATTAAATTTTATAAAAAAGGTAAAAAGTGAAAGAACAATATTGTGGACATTGATGGTGTATCAGACAGAGTGGCAAGATTAGTTATACAACTTAATAGCAGATATCAAATGCAGATAATTCAGGTTTATGCCCCAACAAGTTCTCACAGTGATGAAGTAGTAGAAGATTTTTATATGGATGTACAAAAGGCTTTTGATCAGAGTAAACAACATTTTAAAATTGTTATGGGAGATTTTAATGCTAGAATTGGTAAACAAATGAAAGATGAAAGTGTTGTAGGTAATTTTGGTTATGGTAATAGAAATGAGAGAGGACATAGACTTGTGGAGTTTGCAGAGAAGGAAAAACTTTATATTATGAATTCTTTTTTTGAGAAAAATGTTAGAAGGAAATGGACATGGAAGCATCCAAATGAAGGTACAGCAGAATTGGATTATATTTTGACTAACAGGAAATACATATTTCAAGATTGTAATGTTCTTAATAAATTTAACACAGAAAGTGATCATCGATTAGTAAGGGGTAAGATACATGTTAATGTAAAACTAGAGAGACAAAAATTATTAAGAAAAACTATATTTACAGTTGATATTCCTAATCTTCAGAAACATTCTAATGAATTTAAATTAGAACTTACAAATCGGTTTCAAGTATTAGTAGATTTTGAACATGATTCAGATTTGAATGAAATTAATATGAAAATAACTGATACACTTTTAAAAACTGCAACAAAGATAGGTGGTAGAAAAAAGCAGCAATTGACTAATAAAATTTCTACTGAGACTAGAAAACTTATGAAGAAAAGAAGGAATATGAAGATATGCAAGAATGATGCATTAAAAAGAATTGAATATCTCGAATTTTGTAAAATGGTGCGGAAAAGAGTTGAAAATGATATAAGAAAGTATAACTGTGAACTAGCAAGAAAAGCTGTAGAAGAAAATAAAAGTCTTAAGAATGTAAAACAACATTTTGGTATTGGTAGGAAATTTATATCTGCAATAAGAAAAAAAGATGGAATTATTACTAAAAAAAGGGATGACATTATGAAATTGGTAGAAGATTTTTATCAAGAATTATATAGTAATAAAGAACAAGTACCTCCTATATCTATTACATCTTCCGAATTGCCCAGAATTTTAAATGAAGAAGTGAGAAATGCAATTAAATGTATGAAAAAAGGAAAGGCTCCAGGTAATGATGGAATTATAATTGATATATTAAAAGAAGCAGGTGAAGAAACAGAAAAAATATTAGCAAAGTTATATACCAAATGTCTAAATGATAAAGATGTACCGGATGATTGGAAGAATGCAGTAATAATATTAATATTTAAAAAAGGTGATAAAGAAGATATTAGAAATTACAGACCTATCAGCCTTTTATCAGTTTTATATAAAATTTTTACCAAGATAATTACAACTCATCTACAGAGAACCTTGGATTTTCACCAACCAAGAGAACAAGCTGGATTTAAAAGTGGTTTTAGTACAGTAGATCATATTCAAGTATTGAGAGAAGTTATAGAAAGGACAAATGAATATGAGTTGTCATTATGTTTTGGATTTGTAGATTATGAAAAGGCATTTGATTCTATAAACATTTCTTCAGTGATTAAAGCATTGGATCATCAAGGTATAGATCCAGGATATTGTCATATTTTAAAGAATATTTATAAAAATGCAACAGCAACAATTAGATTACATAATGATACTGGGAAAGTCAACATTGACAAAGGTATAAGACAAGGTGACTCCATATCTCCAAAACTTTTTACAGCAGTGCTGCAAGAAGTATTTTGTGGATTAAAATGGGAAACTAAAGGAGTGAAAGTAAATGGAGATTATTTAAGTCATTTAGATTTCGCAGATGATGTAGTTGTTTTTGCAAATAATGCTTCCAAGCTGCAGAAAATGTTGCAGGAGTTATCAGATGAAAGTAGGAAAGTAGGACTAAAGATAAATATTAAAAAGACTAAAGTAATGTTTAATCGATTTGCTCAAAATATGAAAATAAAGATTGATTATGATGAATTAGAAGAAGTTAAGAGTTACAAATACCTTGGTCAGATTATTAATACAGATGGAAACATAATAGAGGAAATTAATCATAGAATTAAACTTGGTTGGAGTGCTTTTGGTAGAAATAACTTGATATTAAAAGGAAATATGCCTATGTGTTTGAAAAGAAAGGTTTTTAACAAATGTGTTTTACCAGTTCTTACTTATGGATCTGAGACTTGGACACTTAATAGAAGATCAATACAGAGACTTCAGACCACTCAAAGAAGTATGGAGAGATGTATGTTGGGAGTAACAAGAAGAGATCGAAAATGCAATGTATGGGTAAGAGAACAAACAGGTGTTACTGACCTCATTGAAAAAATTAAAAGATTGAAGTGGAGTTGGGCTGGACATATTGCTAGAAGAGATGATAATAGATGGACAATTGAAATTTTAAACTGGATTCCAAGAGATTGTAAAAGACCCAGAAGGAGACCACATGTAAGATGGATGGATGAAATAAGAAAATGTGTAGGGGTGATGTGGAGAAGAGAAGCTAAAGATCGGAGAAGATAGATTAAACTTGGAGAGACCTTCATCCTGCAGTGGATTGATAATGGTTGATAATGATGATGGAATTTAAAAAAATAATAAATCTTTATAAAATATAACAGAAGAATATACCATCAAAATAATTCCAGTAAACATATATAAAAATTGTTTAAAATAAAAAAAAAAAAGAAAAGCTTCAGTTTATTAGACCTACAAAATTTGAAGTTTAAAAAGATTTTGAAACAAATAAATTAAGTCAAAAAACTCATCAAAATATTTTACTTAATTTATAATAATAAAAACCAATAGTTCAGTGATAGGAAATAAAAACAAATCAAAAATTAAGTTATAGAATTACTTCAAGATTGAAGATGCATAAAAATTAATAACCGTTTTGTATTAATTATAAAATAATATTTCTTGCAAACATATGGTACTAATCAGTTGATATCATAATATTAAAATGAAATGAAAAACTGTTTACTAAATTATTTACAAATAAGTGAGAGATTGTGACCTGCACCAATTAAAATACATCTAATATCATCATCATATGTTTTAAAAGTGGATGATAAGAAAGGTTCTAACTATATCCAAAAAATATATTGCATATGCAAATAAATTCGAATTATAACATGTATTTATCCTTAGTCAACATATATATTATAATAGTAACTTCCAGTTATTATTATTAACCTAACATACTTTTATCTCTAATGAAATTATTTATAAATATAAAATCTATTTGATTATTTTAATATGTATCTACATATATACTATTTATATATACATGTGAACTTTAAATAATACGCACTTTAATGTCAAGCTTTTGAGTAAATGCCAGATTTGAAGTTGAGAATAAATACTTTTATATATATTTTTTATTATTAAATCTTAATATCTATTGAACAATTAATATTTGAATTAAGCATGAAATTGAAACAATATACATGAGGAGATTTCTTCTTTCTTTAGTTATTGAAGAGAAGAAAAGAAAATCCTTTTTTTTTAAAATAACTTTTTCTTTTATAAATATTACTATTCAATGTTTGGAATTAAATATTAACTCTTCCAAATTAAGATAAATCTATGGATTAAAAGACTATAAGGAAAATATTTCAATTTTCTATTAAATCTTAAAAGAAATAGCAATATAAAAGAAAAGAACATTTGTTTGAGTTTTAGAAACTATGTTATTTTAATATTTCATTATTCTTCAGATATATATAAATTTAAAGTAATTATATATATAAAGGATTGTACAATGTGCAATGAGTAGAATAATTATTGTATCGTAAAGGTTTCAAAACCAACTGCTCTGCTATTTTGAAATATTAGTTATAAAGAACGTCTAATGATATTAGAAAAATGAAGAATAAGAACATCAACATTCGAAGAATATTTACTTTATATTATATCAATCAAATCATTGGATATTAGTAACATTTTATCAATTAAGGATAAATAAATCATCATTATACCAATGGATTAATATACTTCATAAAAGATCTTCATTAGGATTATGAACTACAGACTTAAATATCAATTTTAATTCTGGAAAATAAGTTTTTATTTATTTATATATATTATAATAATACTTAAATTATTTTAATATGTTTATTATTATTATTATTTTTTTTTATTTCAAATTTGGCATCATTATATTTTAATAGGAATATCTAAATTTAATATTATAAACTGAATTGAAAGTTTAACATAATTCATCAAAATTAAATGAAATATATAAAAATGGTTAAAATTTAACAGATATTTAAAATAGATTTATTATATTTATTATATAATATAATAAACATTTAATGTATTTTATTTATTATAAATACATATAATATATAAGTTATATAATTGTAAATAGTACTTATATATATATATATTAACAATTATGAAACATATATAATAAAAACTGTAAATAAATTAATAAGTTATATAAGTTATTAATTTTAGAATCTAGATATTGTTTTTATATATCTGTTAATTTAAATTATGTTATTAATTTTTGAATAGTTTATTATAACAGAATTTTATCATAGCATGTTGAATGGGAATATTAATTATTAATATTTTAAAACGGTAATATTCATCCTTATTTATTTATAAATATTTTATTATCTTTTGCATTATATTTTTTTATTGTTTATTAAATATTGAATTATTAACTTGATCTTTGTCTAATCATTTTTATATTATATTATACATATGTTAGTATTATAAACATCATAGGAATATCAATTCTTAGATAATGCTTATATAGAGGCATATTATATAATAACTTGTTTTGAAATTATCCCTGAAAAGAGCTAATTGCAAATTCTCCATGAGTTTGATTATCATGGCATAATGGTGACTGAAAGAGGAATGAGAGATAGATGAACTAGTCTAAATTATATCAAAATTTATTTAAAAATTATTGAGCTAGCATAATAAAGATAGAAATAATCATGGATTTAGTATTTTATCGATTCATTTTTAGCATTCTACCTGAAGACCTAAAGTCCGATTGTAGTGAAATGCGATGAAATACTAAGTCCATAATTATATCTATCTTTATTATGCTAGCTCAATAATTTTTAAATAAATTTTGATATAATTTAGACTAGTTTATCTATCTCTCATCCCTCTTTCAGTCACCATTATGCCACAATATTCAAGCTCATGGAGAATTTGCAATTAGCTCTTTTCAGGGATAATTTCAAAACAAGTCATTAAATAGTATGCCTTTATATAAGCATTATCTAATAATTGATATTCATATGCTGTTTATAATACTAACATATATATAATATAATTTAATAATGATTAGACAAAGAGATCAGGTTAATAACTCAATATTTAATAAACAATAAAAAATATAATGTAAAAGATAAATAAGATATCAATAAATAAATAAGGATGAATTTTATCATTTCAAAATATTAATAAATAATATTCCCATCTAACATGCTATGATAAAATTTTATGTTATAATAAACTATTCAAAAGTAAATAATATAATTTAAATCAACAGATATATAAAAACAATATCTAGATTCAAAAATTAATAATTTATATAACTTATTAATTTATTTACAGTTCTTATTATATATGTTTCATAATTATTAATAATATATAAGTATTATTTGCAATTGTATAACTTATATATTAAATGTATTTACAATAAATAAAATACATTTAATGTTTATTATATTATATAATAAATTTAATAAACTTATTTTAAATATCAAACTTTCTATTTGGGTTTACAATATTAAATTTAGATATTCCTATTAAAACATAATGATGCCAAATTTGAAATAATAATAATAATAATAATAATAATAATAATAATAATAATAATAATAATAATAATATAAGTATTATTATAATATATATAAATAAATAAAGAAAAACTTATTTTCCAGAGTTAAGAATAGATATTTAGGTCTGTAGTTCATAATCCTAATGAAGATCTTTTACGAAGTATATTAATCCATTGGTATAATGATGATTTATTTATCCTTAATTCATAAACTGTTAATAATATCCAATGATTTGATTGATATAATATAAAGTAAATATCCTTCAAATGTTGATGTTCTTATTCTCCATTTTTCTATTATCATTAGACATTTTTTTACAACAAATATTTCAATTTAGCTTGGCAGTTGGTTTCAAAACCTTTATGATACAACAATTATTCTACTCAATGCACATTGTAATATTCTTTATATATATATAATTATTTTAAATTTATATATATCTGAAAAATAATGAAGTTTTAAAATCACATAGTTTCCAAAAACTCAAACAGATGTTCTTTTCTTTTATATTGCTATTCCTTTTAAGATTTAATAGAAAATTGAAATATTTTCCTTATAGTCTTTTAATCCATAGATTTATCTTAATTTGGAAGAGTTAATATTTAATTCCAAATGTTGAATAGTAATATTTATAAAAGAAAAAGTTATTTAAAAGAAAATGATTTTTTTTCTTCTCTTCAATAACTAAAGAAAGAAGAAATCTCCTCATGTATATTGTTTTAATTTCATGCTTAATTCAAATATTAATTGTTCAATAGACATTAAGATTTAATAATAAAAATATATATATAAAAGTATTTATTCTCAACTTCAAATCTGGCATTTACTCAAAAGCTTGACATTAAAGTATGTATTATTTAAAGTTCACATGTATATATAAATAGTATATATGTATATACATATTAAAATAATCAAATAGATTTTATATTTATAAATAATTTCATTAGAGATAAAAGTATGTTAGGTTAATAATAATAACTGGAATATATATATATATATTGTGCCCTTTTCTTTAGGTCTAAATAAATCTATTGTGTCAATTTTCTAAAAAAAAATTAAATTAAAGATGTATTCTGTTGGTATGATTACTATGTTATGGTGACAATCTTTTAAAAGCTTGGTTGTAGTAAAATGAGAATATTTTATGCATAAAACTATGCTAAATAAATTAAAAACAGTTAAATAAAGCTAAATAGTGTAATTATATATGGTTGGAAAAGCTGGCCATAATAAAATAGTGTATTAACCTTTTAACCGCTAATTATATTATTGGTTGTATGAGGTAAAAATCAAATCTTTTAATTGGCCAACTCACAAATTGAAGACAAAGCCTATTGTTAAAACATATTCGCCTATAATATTAAATTCAACTCAGATACGTTTATAAAAAGTATATTATTAATTTTTCAGGTTATGAAGAGAATGAAAGTTCTTTCAAAAATAAATTGCTATTTATTTATTCTAAAATATTCAATTTCGGCAACATAAAAGCTATAATATAAACAAAAAGGTCGACTTTTACGTTATAGAAAAGTAAATATTTCTTTTAAATATTTCTTTAATATTTTTACTAAAATCTTCAATATTTTTCGAAAATAATTTTGTTTTTTTAGTTTTTTTTTTTAAAAAACTAGTTTAATTTCTGAAATTATATTTTTTTAATACTTAAAATTGCATTCGAAATGAAAATCTCAGTGTTTTTCTTTATTTTCTTTGATCAGGTGGTTTCTTTGTTCTTTCCAGCCAATCAGAATGTCTTTTTCAGCTGAGAGCATGCTAAGAACCAATCACAAATAATGTTTTTTCTTTGTTTAGGTTTAAATGCGTTTTTTTTGATTTTTTACTTGTAAAATAAGTCAGAAGAGGGCACCATCATACAGAACTTTTAAAAACCTATTTAAAACCTATCGAACGAATTTTTTAGCATAAGAACTTGCAGAGTTAGAGTGACGTCAGATGTCTACGAGGAGCCTCGTAAGAAACAGTCTTTTGGTTAATAAGTCTTTTAAATAAGTATTAAAAGTTGAATTTTAAAAGCAATAATCTAAAATTAAATGAATAGTATATTTTTAAATGAAAGTTATATTTAATAACTGTATTTAAAATTATTAATTTAAAAAAGTAGTATTTGTGGTGGAGAAATGTGTATTTAATTTTATAGTATCAAAATTATTATTCTAAATTATGTTATTATATTATTTTTTTAATAAAATATTTTTTGCAATCAAACATTTATTTTATTTCCAGACAAAATTTGATACATTCTGTCTGAATTTTAAGTCATGTAACATGTAAATATTCATACATGTGTGCTTGCAAGTTTTCTTGTTAATAAAGTTTCAAAATTGCTTTAAAACTGTACTGTAGAATTGAAAATGTTTATTTGTCTATCACAAGATACAATATAAAAAATTAGCTATTATAAAATATTTAATTAGGTTTTTAAAATGAATGTAGTTAATAAAAATTAGATTTTTGTTTTAAAGAAAATAGATACATTAAAACTAAATGTTGACTAAATTAATAAAATATTATTTTTAAAGGTCATTTTAAATATTTAGTTGTTTTAGATTAGGTATAAAATTGATTTAGAATTAATATTTTTAAACAATAATTTAAAAAAATGAGTCATAAAATTTTTATTTTTAATTTTAATTGTGCAGTTTTGGCTGGATATGTAAATCAGAACATCAGATGAGAGTTTAATCAGACAATTAGGTTGTCAATTTATTTTGATATAAAAACAGATGCTCACTTATTTTCTGTGTGCTTTCTGTTAGTCAAGTGTGCTTTTGTTAATCAATTCAGTATTTAATCAGTCAATTCAGTGCTATAATAACTCTCTAATAATTTATTTTAAAAAAGTAAAGTGTACTAATTGAATTACTTTTAAAAAAAAAGTATTTAAATAAATTATATTTTTTTTTTCAGTTGAATTATGCACTGTTAAGCAACTAAAATTTTTTACCAAGTGTTTTATCAAAATTTAATCTTAACATTGCAATAATAATGGAAGTACCTGTATAAAGAAATGGTGGAAGTACAATCCTTAATTAAAAATATAATTTTAATATTGTTAATGAAGAAAAATATTTTATCAGTCAAGTTAACATTTTGGACATAAAGAAATGTTGGAAGTACACTCCTTAATTAAAAATATAATTTTAATATTGTTAATGAAGGAAAATATTTTATCAGTCAAGTTAACATTTTGGACATTATATGAGGAATTAAATGGAAAAGTTTATGAAAAATTAAAAGCAAAAATGCATTTTATTGGGAAAAGATAGCTTTATCTAACAAACCTGCAAGTAATATGATAAAAAACTTTTAATCCTTCAATATTTTGAAAGCATATCATTTTTATAAGATTTGCAGATGTTTCTTTTTGAAGAAAACATTTTTTAAATAATTTATTTTAAATTGTCATTCTAAAATGATGGAAAAATTAAGACAATTACTAAAAAAATATCTTACATGATAAGTCTTTATTATTTTTAAAAAGACATTATGTATTTTAATAATATTACAAAACCAATAATTGACAGTTATTAATTGAAGAGACAATATCCTTGGATAAATAAAAATTATCCTGACAGTAGAACTCTATATGCTAACTTTATCTAAAATAGTTAAATATTAATTCATTGGAATATCTAAAAAATGTGCAAAATTATATATACATACGCCTGAATCCATATCACTGTATTAGAGACACTAAAAACTGGTATAGGATCTTGGTGGGATGAGAAAACTCCAGAAAATTATTTTTCAATGATATGAGCTGAAATCATCTTCAATAATCACTGTTCTGGAAAATAGAAACAATAGACTATTATTTTTATAAACTTTCAAGAACAGATTAGTGATTATTTTTATAAATGGATCCAGATTTTCAAAGTCAACTTTCCTTTTCATTATTTTTTTTAATTTTTGTTCATCATTTTGTTTGGAATCAACTGATCATGTGTCATGTTCAGAGAGAGAAATTGTTGTCTTCAAGTATTAAGACAATTGTCATAGCAATATGTGTTTGTGGAGTTTCAATGCCTGCAAGGATGTGATAACTAAATCCCAAAGAAATAAAGAACATTTTTAATGAGTATTTATCATGGACTGGAGTTTACATAGCTATATTTTTTTTATTTATGAACTAATATTAATTTTTAAGTTTTTCTTATTATAATCCGAGATAGGAAAGGTACATATAAAAAATTAATTATTTACTAATATAATATTATAATTTCCATAAAGGATACTTAGTAATTTTAAAAGGTTTAATATTTTAAGTATGGTAGTGTTGAATAAATGTTTATATTATGCAATATTTTATTGATTGTGGACTAAGAAGATGTCTAAAAAGTGATCAACTAGAAAGAATATCACTTGAGTAATAATTGCAAAATATTTATTTTTTTATGATATATTTCTTTTCTTTCTTTAGATTGTCAAAGAATTTTTACATTGTTATTGTATGAATGTATGAGTATGTGTGAATACACTAAACACATATAAAACTTATGGGAGTTAGATTTTATTAAAAAATATGCACACCTTTATTTTATATTACTGATATAGTACAATGTAATGATGAATATAATTATATGATTCTTTCATTAAAAAACTCTATTATTTTAAAAATGTTTGAAGTATTGATTTTTATTATATTAATACTAGTCATTTGTATTTTTGTTTAAGAAGTTCTTAAAAGTGAAGTAACTTTTTCTTGTTGAATAGTATAGATCGTTGACTTTATATATGAATTTTATTTATTACTTTAGAAATATGTTTTAAGAATTTTTTGGCGATGTAGATTGATAAATCTATAAAGAAATTTTAAAAGGTAGTGACTTGGGAGTATTTAAAATGAAACCACAGTGATGCTTAGATGTAGGTTTTTATGGAAAATATAAATAGTTTTATTATCTTAGTAATTATGCAGGTACAGATAATTTCATGGACAGTGTTTTCTCTTAGTGTTGAAAAGCTGAATAAATAGCTAGGACATTGTTATTTTAGTAGAGGTTATTAGACAGAGAAGTAAGGCCTCTTATCATTATGCACTGTTGCCATGTTAACCATCTTATATGTGTACTATTGAGTTGATACTCTAGTTTGTTCTTCATAGCTATGCATCTGATTGCTATCATGATTTCTAAGTATTACATTGTACAGAATTGTATTTTTTCAGGGAGATAGATAAATAATTTTGGAATAGAAGGATCGTTATTTGGAAGAGGCTAAGATAGGAAAGAATCATAAAATATTTTTCTATATTTTGGTAAACTATTTTTAAGAAAATATGTAAATGATAGTAAAATTATTCACAAAATTTTTTAATAATTTTAAATATTTTGAACTTATATGTAATGCATATTTATAATGGATGGTATATCTAAAGAAACAGCATAGAATAAAACAAGTGATTATATTTCATGAATATTATTTTATGTTTAAGGAAACGCATCAACACATACATAGTTTTATATTAAAGTAATACCAAGTACGATGTATAATGTATGATAATTATATTATTAATTAAGTCCACATATTTTATTAACGAACCAGAATAAATATATTTTGTTTAATAACATCGGTACTAGCATGATAAGTTATTTTAAATAAATTAAGAATAAATTAATAGACATATATTAGAATAGGTAATCCTTCTGTAATTTATGTTTTATGTTTTCATAATTGGTCTATATTTTGTTGGAAACATATTATAGTGTCATTCAATTGTATTTAATATATGTGAAACTCTACCTATATCCATGATGATTATTATTGGTACTATTATTATGAATATTTTAAAATATATAACATGTTCTAAGTTGGAATGAAGGCTTAGATGCTTAGATTTTATTTTGTTATTTTATTTTGAGATGATGAAAATTGTAATTATCCAAGATTTGTTGACTGTAAATATTGTAAATAATTTATTTGTTGTTGAAAATATGGTAATAAAATTTGTTAAACTTGTTTTTTTATAAATTTATGTGTTGAAGCAATTCTTCCACATTGCAAACATATGATTACAGATGTTTTGGAACCAAAACATAATATTGGCACAGTACGAATAAGATTATTATTTAAAAATTGTAGTATTTTTTTAATATGACTTATTTGAAAATTTTTATTTACATTATCATTATTATCATTATGGTCATAAATTAATTATATAATATTACACAGAATTATAATATCCATCACCACATATTCTCAGATTATAAGATTATACCACATATTTTATTTAAGATGCCATATGAAAGATAAAAGATTATGCTATATTATTTATTTATTTATTTATTTATTATTATTATTATTATTATTATTATTATTATTATTATTATTATTATTATTATTATTATTATTATTATTATTATTATTATTATTATTATTATTATTATTATTATTATTATTATTATTATTATTATTATTATTATTATTATTATTATTATTATTATTATTATTATTATTATTATTATTATTATTATTATTATTATTATTATTATTATTATTATTATTATTATTATTATTATTATTATTATTATTATTATTATTATTATTATTATTATTATTATTATTATTATTATTATTATTATTATTATGTTTCAAAGCAAAACTTTATTGAGTCTAAAAAGTTACAGAGTCATATATTGATTTTTTACAAATGAAAAACAAATTACAACTTTCAGTATATAAGTCTTTATCTTTTCTGCATCCTTTTTTTTTTCTTCTTGTTTTTAAATTTGGTCTTCTATCTAGTTCAGTTTATGCTTGCATTTTTTTTTTTTTAAAGTTGGAAAAAATGCTGATGTTGAAAATGTCATCATCTATCTTATTGGTCTTTATATTTCATAGACTGGATCTCTGTTTCAAGTGTGACCATGTGGCTGCAAATATATCTGGTTGAGCTAGGATGCTGTCTCTTTTTCTTAACAGTTCTAGTTTTATTGAATATGTTGCTGGGTGGCGTCGAGGGTTATTGGCAAGTGCAAAAGTGCATCTGGTGCACCAGTAGGCATAAAGGCTGTATGTTGCTGCACGAATAGCAGGGTTATTGCCTTTTTTAAATGTATTTATTATTTCATCTATTGAAATAATAGCCTTTCTGTATGTGGTAAACATTGTGCGACGTATTGTTTCTAGGGCACTGCAGGAATGAAGAAAATGATCTTGTGTCTCTTCTTCTCTATGACATAGCCCGCACATGGGGTCTATATTGGTATAGAATCTACGAAATCTAAGGAAATGGGTTGTGGGTAGAGCATTGAGATTAAGCTTAAGCAGAAAATCGAATAATTTTGGTTCTAATGACCATTTTCTGAATTGTTGCAGTAGTTGCCTGTTGTCTATTCCAAGAACTGATGGATGTAGATTGGGTGTCTGGTTTGGATGTAGTATATTGTAAATGTCCCAGTATGTATACTTGTTGTCATTATTGAGTGATATTTTGTTGTATATTGGCTTGAGTTCTTCAATCAGTGTGGATAGATATCCATATGAAGGGGGTGGTCTGTCTGTGGGTATTATACTGATTACACACTCCAGGTCTGGAAATCTTTTTATGGTTGCTGTTATTAGATTTACTGATTTCTGTGTGTAAAAAACATTGATTGTATGGAGTCCAAGTCCATTGCTATGTGGTGGTCTGCTCAGATTTTTTAAAGAGATTGCCACTGTCTTTCTCTTCCATATTAGTTTGTTACAGATTGACGAGATTTTAGATATGAATGTTTTTGCAAATTTGATTATAGGTGTATAGTATGTAATTTTTGTAGTTATAAGTTGATTAAATAGTGCTACCTTTGCATATATTGACAGGTATGACTTTTCAAGTGAGGCTGTGATTTTTTCAGCATCTATTTTTAATTTATTTTGAATTTTTTGCCTCATTCCATTGGTTCCAAGGTAGAATGGGAAACCAAGGAAAGCAGATGGTTTACCATTAAACATCTCTGTACAGTGCTTGCCTGTGTATATTGACCATGCAGCAGTTTTATTTGTGTTAATTTTTAAATTAAAATTTGAGGTATAATTCTTGATTATCTCTTGTAATATGGGGAGGTTCTTTTTAGAGGGGAGGAAAACGGTTACATCATCCATATAGGCTATGCATGATATATTTAAAGCAGTGTTTGGAATTTGAATGCCTTTTATTTTTTTCTGTATCTCTATTAATAGAGGATTTATATATATTGTAAAGAGCAAGGCACTAAGGGGGGATCCTTGTGGGATGGATTGACTCGGTCTGAAGGCTGGTGATTTTTTTCCATTCAATGTGATGTGAATTTCACGGCTGAGTAGCAGATTTGCTATTATATATAGTAGGGATGGAGGTGTTGTTGTTTTTTTCAGCACGTCTAATAATTTGGCTATAGGCACTGAGTCAAAAGCTGCCTCAATGTCTAGTTGAACTATAATTGGTGCATATTTCTTTCTTTTTTTTACTACTTCGATAATTGTTTTGTACATTAAGGCACCCTGGCCAATGGATGATCCTTTTTTGGCATATTGTGCTGATGATAACACAGGGAGTATGTGTTGTTCTATTTTTTCCTTTATCACTCTTTCAAGAATTTTTATTCCTAAAGGTCCCATTGAAATTGGTCGTAGATTAGATAAAGATGATATTGCTGTTGGTTTTTTGTTAAATGGAACCATTGCAATTGGGTATAGACTTTGTATGTTGTAAATTTTTTGGGATATGTAATTGGCTAGATCGCACAGGTATTTTGCTGTGAAGTGACTAAGATGTTTGAACACAAATTTGGGAATTCCTTGTGGTCCTGGGTGACATGTGTTTGTTATTGTTGCAAGTTGAAATACAATGTCAGTTGTTGTTATTGGTGTATCTGTTTCAGGGTCTCCAAATATGTCTTCATTTGGTATGTACACTCTCTGTTTTTGCAGTATTTTTTTAAAGTGTTGATATATTGGGTTTATCATGTTATGTCCAGCTGTTATAGAGCCATCTATTTCAAGTGCCATAGGCACTCTGACTGTGGATGGGTATCCCAAGGCCCACCGTATGTATGCTCTAGTCCAAGTATGTTGTTGTGTAAGGCATATTTTTTTCTTTTTTATTGCTACATATTGCTTTAGTGTATTGCATGTATTGTTGTACATTTCTGTAAGTTTTTTAATTTGTGTTTGATTATCTGTAGTTGGTCTGGAAATGGTTATTCTTTTATGTAGTTCATCTGCCAATGCTAATAATCTGGTGGGGGGTGTTGAGTTGCAGGTAATATGATTGATGTTGAAAGAAAGTATATTGGTGAATGCTATATACTTTTGTACTGGATCGAGTGACATGTTTTGAAGTTTTTGGAGCATTATATATGTTTCTGAATATAGGAATTCAGTTGTTTGTGCTGGAAGAAGTATTCGCATAGTCTTTTGGAGGGCTATTGTTGTATTCTGTATTTTTGTTAGGTCGAGGGTGATGAACTGAGCAGCATGATCTGAGATTATAGATGGACAGAGTTCAAGATTAAAATAATGATGTAACATTGGTGAGTAGAAACACAAATCAATAAGTGACTTATATCTATTGTTATTAAAAGATATTGAGTTTGATGGGAGAAAACCCTCAGCACTCATAAGTGGGATTGTTATTTGATGGATCCATTTGGTGACAAAAGTTTGGTAGGTCATGTTGAAATCTCCCAGGAGTATTATGGGATTTGGTGTTGCTGTAAGCATTGAATTTATTGTTGCTATTATTCTGGAGATGATGACAGGGCCTGGTGGTATATATACAAATACTAGGTTAAGTGTGATATTTTTATGATGGAGTGTTAATATGATAAGATTAGAGTCAATATATATAATTTTAAAAGAATCGAAAGGGCAGTTGTGGGAAATAATTATGCCTGTGCCACCTGATGGTGATGATGATTGCCTTGAGCAGGCACAAAAACCTTGGCTGACTAAATATTTTGATGGATCAATTTGAGAGCTGCTGTATATTTTTGTTTCCAAAAGCCCCAGTATGTGTGGTTGTGTTGTATGTAACCATTTTTTGAGATCAAAAAGTTTTTTGGTGGCATTTAAGCCTCTAATGTTGAGCGATCCAATTTTTATCTTCATGTTTTAAATAATTTTTTAACAGGGTATTGATTTTTATTTTATTTTTAATACTAAATTTTTGTTTATATTGCAGTAGATGGATGCTGATACATATTTAAGACATTGTTGGGTTTATTATCAGTTTTTCTTTCATTTAATATTGCTTCAGACTCTATACAGGCAATTTGTGATGAAACCGAACAGGTGTCCATTTGTTGTTGGCTTACATCCATTTCTATTTCATCATTT
This sequence comes from Epiperipatus broadwayi, assembly GCA_028023455.1. NCBI lineage: Eukaryota > Metazoa > Onychophora > Udeonychophora > Euonychophora > Peripatidae > Epiperipatus > Epiperipatus broadwayi. The sequence continues at coordinate 2,680,870 of JAQFVV010006366.1, forward strand.
TCTAAATTGTATATGTCTGATGAGTTGTGCTTTTGGTCTGTTTTTTTTACCTTTTTGGATTCATGGTTCTTTGGTGGTCGACCTGGTTTTCTTTTTCCCTCTCACGATTCTCTTGAATAGGTGGAAGAGGAGCTTCTATTGCATCCATTATGTTTGATGCAGTTTTGTTTATAATTGTAGTTTTTTTTATTATTGGTATCTTTATATTATCTGGATTTATATTTTCATTATATAACTGTGTGTGTTTACTTTCTGTTTGTTGATTTTTACTTGGTACACATTTTGTTTTATTGAGATGCTGATCCTGTGATGTAATTGCTGTATTTTGTGTTGTGGTTTCTTGAGAATTATTTTCGTTTGAATCTTGGATTTCTGTGTTAGTTTTTGTGTTATTATTTTTTTGGTTGGTCTTTGGGATAGGCAATTCTGATCCATTATTATTTTTGTTTGTGGGTGTTTGAACCTGTTTTTTTCCGGTTTCTATTATTGGGTTGCCAATGGATGTAGTGTTATTATAAATTTTATTTTCATCACTGGGTTGTTCTGGGGAGAGGATTTTAGTTTGTTCACAGTGATTGCTTTTTGTGTTATCGCACTGAGTTGCTAGGTGTCCTCTCTGTCCACAGCCAAAACAAAGTGGCTTTAGACCTCTTATGTGAAGAGAGAGTGTCGCTTCTTGATCTGTAATCTGTGTTGGAATCGTTGAGGCGTCTACGTTTTTATGTAGTTTTATTTTAAATTCAAAACGATTACTACATATCGGTATAGGTGTGTCTTTTAAATATATAGGCTGTAGGGCAATTACTTTTCCAAACGGGTTTATCATTTTTTGAAAATCTTGTACGTTGTATTTAAGATAAGTATTTTTAAGCACTCCAGTAATTATATTTTTCCGGTTTTCATCTATAATTACGAGTGCGTAATTATCAAGTGCTAAAATAGTGGATTGAAAACGTTCTTTTTGCTGCTGAGTATAAAAATCAATGGTTATATATCGAGAATTTGGGTGATCCGCGATACAAGAGATTGTTTCCCATAGTGCATTTTGCGTGATTGCTTCATATAATAAAGCTTTTGGGAAACGATATAATGAGCATTGATTATCGGTTACTGCGAGTACTAACGAAGTTGGTGAAAAAAACCTGCGAAATGTTTCAAATAACGTACGAGGCACCGTATTACTGAAACGGTCCGTCACATTTTCAAGCGTTTCTTTTGTCCAGATTGCGGCTGGGGGTTGATTTTCCTCTCGAGTGTTTAGATCAAGATTTTTTATATCATTTGTGTTTGTTCTACGGAAGCGCGGTATTTGAGTTGGTGCTGTAGTATTGCTATTACTTTTAAGTACTTTTGCATACGAAATAGGCGATGTTGAAACTAACGATGTTGTTAATTTTGTATTGGTGCTTAATTCGCTCACGCTTGACTGGGCAGTAGCCATGATTTATTCTGACTCAAGTCAGTATTTTTTTATTTTTTTTAAAAAAGATATTAAAACACACCGATATTTTTCAAAAAACACTATTAATCTATTATATAATTCGATTTTTCCTGTATTATGTTTGTTTTGCGAATAACAAGTTGGAACAAAAGTAAAAAATAAATACTTACATCGGAGAACTTAAGGATTGCTTCTTACCTCAGCAGAGATTTGCTGCGGGATTATTATTATTATTATTATTATTATTATTATTATTATTATTATTATTATTATTATTATTATGTTTCAAAGCAAAACTTTATTGAGTCTAAAAAGTTACAGAGTCACATCTAGTAATATATTGATTTTTTACAAATGAAAAACAAATTACAACTTTCAGTATATAAGTCTTTATCTTTTCTGCATACTTTTTTTTTTCTTCTTGTTTTTAAATTTGGTCTTCTATTTAGTTCAGTTTATGCTTGCATTTTTTTTAAAGTTGGAAAAAATGCTGATGTTGAAAATGTCATCATCTATCTTATTGGCCTTTATATTTCATAGACTGGATCTTTGTTTCAAGTGTGACCATGTGGCTGCAAATACATCTGGTTGAGCTAGGATGCTGTCTCTTTTTCTTAACAGTTCTAGTTTTATTGAATATGTTGCTGGATGGCGTCTAGGGTTATTGGCAAGTGCAAAAGTGCATCTGGTACACCAGTAGGCATAAAGGCTGTATGTTGCTGCACGAATAGCAGGGTTGTTGCCTTTTTTAAACGTATTTATTATTTCATCAATTGAAATGATAGCCTTTCTGTATGTGGTAAACATTGTGCGACGTATTGTTTCTAGGGCACTGCAGGAATGAAGAAAATGATCTTGTGTCTCTTCTTCTCTATGACATAGCCCACACATGGGGTCTATATTTGTATAGAATCTACGAAATCTAAGGAAATGGGTTGTGGGTAGAGCATTGAGATTAAGCTTAAGTAGAAAATCAAATAATTTTGGTTCTAATGACCATTTTCTGAATTGTTGCAGTAGTTGCCTGTTGTCTATTCCAAGAACTGATGGATGTAGATTAGGTGTCTGGTTTGGATATAGTATATTATAAATATCCCAGTATGTATACTTGTTGTCATTATTGAGTGATATTTTGTTGTATATTGGCTTTAGTTCTTCAATCAGTGTGGATAGATATCCATATGAAGGGGGTGGTCTGTCTGTGGGTATTATACTGATTACACACTCCAGGTCTGGAAATCTTTTTATGGTTGCTGTTATTAGATTTACTGATTTCTGTGTGTAAAAAACATTGATTGTATGGAGTCCAAGTCCATTGCTATGTGGTGGTCTGCTCAGATTTTTTAAAGAGATTGCCACTGTCTTTCTCTTCCATATTAGTTTGTTACAGATTGACGAGATTTTAGATATGAATGTTTTTGCAAATTTGATTATAGGTGTGTAGTATGTAATTTTTGTAATTATAAGTTGATTAAATAGTGCTACCTTTGCGTATATTGACAGGTATGACTTTTCAAGTGAGGCTGTGATTTTTTCAGCATCTTTTTTTAATTTATTTTGAATTTTTTGCCTCATTCCATTGGTTCCAAGGTAGAATGGGAAACCAAGGAAAGCAGATGGTTTACCATTAAACATCTCTGTACAGTGCTTGCCTGTGTATATTGACCATGCAGCAGTTTTATTTGTGTTAATTTTTAAATTAAAATTTGAGGTATAATTCTTGATTATCTCTTGTAATATGGGGAGGTTCTTTTTAGAGGGGAGGAAAACGGTTACATCGTCCATATAGGCTATGCATGATATATTTAAAGCAGTGTTTGGAATTTGAATGCCTTTTATTTTTTTCTGTATCTCTATTAATAGAGGATTTATATATATTGTAAAGAGCAAGGCACTCAGGGGGGATCCTTGTGGGATGGATTGACTCGGTCTGAAGGCTGGTGATTTTTTCCCATTCAATGTGATGTGAATTTCATGGCTGAGTAGCAGATTGGCTATTATATATAGTAGGGATGGAGGTGTTGTTGTTTTTTTCAGCACGTCTAATAATTTGGCTATAGGCACTGAGTCAAAAGCTGCCTCAATGTCTAGTTGAACTATAATTGGTGCATATTTCTTTCTTTTTTTTACTACTTCGATAATTGTTTTGTACATTAAGGCACCCTGGCCAATGGATGATCCTTTTTTGGCATATTGTGCTGATGATAACACAGGGAGTATGTGTTGTTCTATTTTTTCCTTTATCACTCTTTCAAGAATTTTTATTCCTAAAGGTCCCATTGAAATTGGTCTTAGATTAGATAAAGATGATATTGCTGTTGGTTTTTTGTTAAATGGAACCATTGCAATTGGGTATAGACTTTGTATGTTGTAAATTTTTTGGGATATGTAATTGGCTAGATCGCACAGGTATTTTGCTGTGAAGTGACTAAGATGTTTGAACACAAATTTGGGAATTCCTTGTGGTCCTGGGTGACATGTGTTTGTTATTGTTGCAAGTTGAAATACAATGTCAGTTGTTGTTATTGGTGTGTCTGTTTCAGGGTCTCCAAATATGTCTTCATTTGGTATGTACACTCTCTGTTTTTGCAGTTTTTTTTTAAAGTGTTGATATATTGGGTTTATCATGTTATGTCCAGCTGTTATAGAGCCATCTATTTCAAGTGCCATAGGCACTCTGACTGTGGATGGGTATCCCAATGCCCACCGTATGTATGCTCTGGTCCAAGTATGTTGTTGTGTAAGGCATATTTTTTTTCTTTTTTATTGCTACATATTGCTTTAGTGTATTGCATGTATTGTTGTACATTTCTGTAAGTTTTTTAATTTGTGTTTGATTATCTGTAGTTGGTCTGGAAATGGTTATTCTTTTATGTAGTTCATCTGCCAATGCTAATAATCTGGTGGGGGGTGTTGAGTTGCAGGTAATATGATTGATGTTGAAAGAAAGTATATTGGTGAATGCTATATACTTTTGTACTGGATCGAGTGACATGTTTTGAAGTTTTTGGAGCATTATATATGTTTCTGAGTATAAGAATTCAGTTGTTTGTGCTGGAAGAAGTATTCTCATAGTCTTTTGGAGGGCTATTGTTGTATTCTGTATTTTTGTTAGGTCGAGGGTGATGAACTGAGCAGCATGATCTGAGATTATAGATGGACAGAGTTCAAGATTAAAATAATGATGTAACATTGGTGAGTAGAAACACAAATCAATAAGTGACTTATATCTATTGTTATTAAAAGATATTGAGTTTGATGGGAGAAAACCCTCAGCACTCATAAGTGGGATTGTTATTTGATGGATCCATTTGGTGACAAAAGTTTGGTAGGTCATGTTGAAATCTCCCAGGAGTATTATGGGATTTGGTGTTGCTGTAAGCATTGAATTTATTGTTGCTATTATTCTGGAGATGATGACAGGGCCTGGTGGTATATATACAAATACTAGGTTAAGTGTGATATTTTTATGATGGAGTGTTAATATGATAAGATTAGAGTCAATATATATAATTTTAAAAGAATCGAAAGGGCAGTTGTGGGATATAATTATGCCTGTGCCACCTGATGGTGATGATGATTGCCTTGAGCAGGCACAAAAACCTTGGCTGACTAAATATTTTTGTGGATCAATTTGAGAGCTGCTGTATATTTTTGTTTCCAAAAGCCCCAGTATGTGTGGTTGTGTTGTATGTAACCATTTTTTGAGATCAAAAAGTTTTTTGGTGGCATTTAAGCCTCTAATGTTGAGAGATCCAATTTTTATCTTCATGTTTTTAATAATTTTTTAACAGGGTATTGATTTTTATTTATTTTTAATACTAAATTTTTGTTTATATTGCAGTAGATGGATGCTGATACATATTTAAGACATTGTTGGGTTTATTATCAGATTTTCTTTCATTTAATATTGCTTCAGACTCTATACAGGCAATTTGTGATGAAACCGAACAGGTATCCATTTGTTGTTGGCTTACATCCATTTCTATTTCATCACTTTCTAAATTGTATATGTCTGATGAGTTGTGCTTTTGGTCTGTTTTTTTTGCCTTTTTGGATTCATGGTTTTTAGGTGGTCTACCTGGCTTTCTTTTTCCCTCTGGTGTATTCTCTTGAATAGGTGGAAGAGGGGCTTCTATTGCATCCATTATGTTTGATGCAGTTTTGTTTATAATTGTAGTTTTTTTTATTATTGGTATCTTTATATTATCTGGATTTATATTTTCATTATATAGCTGTGTGTGTATACTTTCTGTTTGTTGATTTTTACTTGGTACCCCTTTTGTTTTATTGAGATGCTGATCCTGTGATGTAATTGCTGTATTTTGTGTTGTGGTTTCTTGCGAGTTATTTTCGTTTGACTCTTGGATTTCTGTGTTAGTTTTTGTGTTATTATTTTTTGGGTTGGTCTTTGGGATAGGCAATTCTGCTCCATTATCATTTTTGTTTGTGGGTGTTTGAACCTGTTTTTTTCCGGTTTCTATTATTGGGTTGCCAATGGATGTAGTGTTATTATAAATTTTATTTTCATCATCACTGGGTTGTTCTGGGGAGAGGATTTTAGTTTGTTCACAGTGATTGCTTTTTGTGTTATCGCACTGAGTTGCTAGGTGTCCTCTCTGTCCACAGCCAAAACAATGTGGCTTTAGACCTCTTATGTGAAGAGAGAGTGTCGCTTCTTGATCTGTAATCTGTGTTGGAATCGTTGAGGCGTCTACGTTTTTATGTAGTTTTATTTTAAATTCAAAACGATTACTACATATCGGTATAGGTGTGTCTTTTAAATATATAGGCTGTAGGGCAATTACTTTTCCAAACGGGTTTATCATTTTTTGAAAATCTTGTACGTTGTATTTAAGATAAGTATTTTTAAGCACTCCAGTAATTATATTTTTCCGGTTTTCATCTATAATTACGAGTGCGTAATTATCAAGTGCTAAAATAGTGGATTGAAAATGTTCTTTTTGCTGCTGAGTATAAAAATCAATGGTTATATATCGAGAATTTGGATGGTCTGTGATACAAGAGATTGTTTCCCATAGTGCATTTTGCGTGATTGCTTCATATAATAAAGCTTTTGGGAAACGATATAATGAGCATTGATTATCGGTTACTGCGAGTACTAACGATGTTGGTGAAAAAAACCTGCGAAAAGTTTCAAATAACGTACGAGGCACCGTATTACTGAAACGGTCCGTCACATTTTCAAGCGTTTCTTTTGTCCAGATTGCGGCTGGGGGTTGATTTTCCTCTCGAGTGTTTAGATCAAGATTTTTTATATCATTTGTGTTTGTTCTACGGAAGCGCGGTATTTGGGTTGGTGCTGTAGTATTGCTATTACTTTTAAGTACTTTTGCATACGAAATAGGCGATTTTGAAACTAACGATGTTGTTAATTTCGTATTGGTGCTTAATTCGCTCACGCTTGACTGGGCAGTAGCCATGATTTATTCTGACTCAAGTCAGTATTTTTTTTTTAAAAAGATATTAAAACACACCGATATTTTTCAAAAAACACTATTAATCTATTATATGATTCGATTTTTCCTGTATTATGTTTGTTTTGCGAATAACAAGTTGGAACAAAAAATTAAAAAAAGAATTCTTAAATTTGTTTTTTTCCTAATTAAAAATTTGCTGCGGGATTCTATTATTATTATTATTATTATTATTATTATTATTATTATTATTATTATTATTATTATTATTATTATTATTATTATTATTATTATTATTATTATTATTATTATTATTATTATTATTATTATTATTATTATTATTATTATTATTATTATTATTATTATTATTATTATTATTATTATTATTATTATTATTATTATTATTATTATTATTATTATTATTATTATTATTATTATTATTATTATTATTATTATTATTATTATTATTATTATTATTATTATTATTATTATTATTATTATTATTATTATTATTGATAAGAACTATAATGGGGAAAAATAGATGAGATCGAATTATACATTGGTAGTTGAGGGTGATATCAAATCCCTTATCATGCTTGACTACAGAAATTTTAATTGACTTGAATTAGTTTAAAGAACCTGAAATTATTTAGTTATATTATTTTATAATAAGAGAATAGGATTTATTTATCAGTATTATCTTAATTAATTAATTATTGTTAAATTCGTAAGAATGCTATAAATTTATTATTTAAGATAATAATAGGGGGAATAGTATTCTTATGCCATTGAGGTGATATTCTGGGAGATATTGGCTCAATGTAATTCATATTACTACTTGTATCTCACTTCATGGTCTCATGATTTAATAAATATTTATTTATGTAGTTTATAAAACCAAACCATATTATTATTTCTTATTAGTTAGAGCTAGTTGAACAATAGATATTAACATAGAATATTTTTATTATTGATTATATGCATTTTAGCCGAGCATAACCATTTATCTGAGCTAGTCCCATTTTATTATATATTATATTTCCTGGAAGTGAGGGTACAATATATAGTATATATATATATATATATATATATATATATATATATATATATATATATATATATTGTAACCTCTGTCTTCTTCACTTGTTTACTTTATTAGATTTATAAATGCCCAGGTGCCAATTCTATACAAGATAGAATAAAATTTATAATTGTAAATTGCTTTTAAACTTATTTAAAAGATTCTTATATTGTAATTACTCTATGGCTTAGCTCAGTTGAGGTTATAGGATATGGTCTTCATATAGGATGCAAATAAGAGTAATAAAACATTTATGGATAACAATTATGTAACACTAATTTAATCATATGCCACACATTTATTTAATTATAAAACTATTGCAAAATTATCAATTATCATATTTAACATAGGATAGATAATGATGAGTGTCGGGTACCTTTTATATCCACATCACCATCTATTCTAAGCAAAGTAAAATATATTATTGGCATTGTAATACTGAGATTTATCAACTCCAGACAAATTAAATAAAACCTGACTTATACTGGCAAATCTATATATTCTAGGACTATGTTATGTTAACCATATATGTGTGTGTGGAAATGGAGAATCGAACGTATATAATCAAGCAATTCATATGGGCTTTTAATTCAATAAAACATTTATTAAAAAATAAAAGTCAAAATAAATAATAATAATAATAAAATATTATTTTATGCACTTTGCTAACCAATTACATTGCTCTTATAGTAAAACCAAAATTGATTAATATTTAATATACGAATCATATATTTTCGAATATGTGCATTTTTATAACACTATAGATATAATGTATTTCTGAAACATACTTTCATTATCTTATTTATAAAATACATAATACAACAAATTAATCATTTTTTACGTATTATAAAAATTTATAAAACACTTATCTGTTATAATCAGTATATATCATCTAACATTAACTATACAAAAATAAAGAAAGGCAAGGGAAAACAATAACCAAACACTTACACCTATATACTTGAGGGTTAAATAATATCTCCAAACTCAATCTAAATAATCTAATTCATCCCTTAACCATTTCTACCTTCAACTACATTCAATATACTTCCTACATAAATGAACTTATAACAGACAAGGTTTTATTTCTTTATTTTTTTAAATAAACTTCATTAATGAAATCAAAGCATAATAAATACAATTTTTTTTAAATAATAATTTGTAGCATCACGCACACATCTGAATATCTATAATCATCTACAATATAATTTCTAGATTATACAAAATAATAGATTATCATATTATAATGATATGAAGTTACATTGTTTTGTTTTTTTAAAAGAAAACAAAAAAAAATTGGTTGTATATCTGTTGTAATCAATAATGAAAATACTTATCAATATCCCATCATTACATGTTAAGTTTTTTTTAAAAAAAATTTTGAAAGTTGAAAGAAACATACATATCAATTTTAAAAACAACAGTAAATTATAACATTAAAAAAAAAAATGTCTATCCGATTGTTAAAGCATAATTTGTTAAGAATGACAATAGTTTTTTTTTTATCCTAGAATTCCGTTATAGGTGTGATAAATGACATTTGCATGTATTGGAATTATTTTATTATATATGCACGAATAGCAAAGTTATACAGTATAAAATTATCCTCTTTATATAAGATTAAATAGATAAACTCTTTCATTTTAAATTTTATTTTGTAGAATATTGATAGAAAATTCTTAAAATTGAAAATCAAGCGTTTAATAAGAAAATTTTAACTAGCTTTATTTTAAACAATTTTATCATTCTGATATTATTTATTTTTGGTAATACTTTAAAACAAATCATAATTACTTAGCTTACAAATCATCCAGGCATTTTAAAGGTAGTGAATATGGATCATTGCTTGACAGAAATTTGGAGCTGGCTTCCCTCTGGGGGGGGTGTTTATCTCCTCATTTTTATATTATTCCAGTAGTATAATAGAAAATTCTTCACAGGTATATTATTAGAATCCTTGTGATGTTTTTTTTATATTTGTTCTAATACTCTTAGAGAGTTATTGATTCTTTTAAGTTTTTTTACATCTTCTTCCTTGGAATTTTTTTACTTTCCTTCAAGTTTTAAACTCTCTGTCTCTCTTCACTCATGCCCTCTGTGTTTCTATTACAATCAACTTTGGAAGTGTGCCAGAATTTTTACTTATAAAATTTTAACAATACAATATTTGAATAGAATAAACATAATAATAATAAAAATATTAAATATTAAATATTAATTTATAAATGTTATTCACTAATATACAAATAATCTTTATCATTTTTAAACATAAGATTATGAACAATACATAATTAGTAAATAATAAATAAAATATAGAAAAGAAAAGTCTAATTAATAATATATCTATGTATCTGCTTATTATGACATGTAAATTTTTCTACTACATATAAACATCCCTGATGTTGTTCATCCCCTCTTCTACTACTAAACATATATAATCCAAAACTCTACCAATCAGTACATCCAATTAAAGTTTTAATTCTTTTTTAAAATCTAATGTTAAATAACAAATTACATCACAATTCATTTTTCTCAGATAATTAACTTTAGCCATTATTAGCACCAATGTGAATTCCACATTTCTTCCTGGTGCCAACCTGGAAGGTCACAATATATATTGTACCCTTACTTCTCGATGTATAATATAATTTGAAATACGACTAGCTCAATTAAAATTATAATGCTTAATTAAAATTTGCATATCTATTTTTAATTACTTTTATATTATCATATTCTAATTAAATTTATCATCAATTATTAAAATCAATATAGTTCTATAGTATGTACTAATTAACTAAGTATTTATCAAAATCATGAGACTGTGAAGTAAAGTTACAAAGCAATAAGTAGATTTACATTGAGTCAATATCTTCCAAGACACTGTCTCAATGGCATAAGAATACTATTACCTCCTTACTATCCTATTACTACATCTACAGCATTCTTATGGCTTTTAAATAAAATAAATTATCTTTAATAATAATAAAAATAAATCTTAACTTTTATTTTTAAAATATAATTAAATAATCTCAGGTTCTTCTAATTATCTTAAAGTAATGATAACTCATGTAAATAAGTATGATATGGGATTTTATATCAAACCTAAATACACCTAACTTATTTTAATAATAATATAATACTAATCTTAGAGTATAACCTAATCTTATCTATTTCTAATATATCATCAATCATTAAATAAATAATCATATGTATATCTTTTATTTTCATATAGCATCTTAATTTTAGAATAGATCAAAATCTTACAACTTAATAATCTGTGGCAATAAATAATATTGTACTCTTATATTATGCATTATAATTACTCTATGACCATTGTAATATAATGTAATAATGTCAATCAATTCTCATAAATGATAATCAGGAAAATATTGTATTTATTTCTAAAATAATATTAATAAATTCACATTGTGCAAATATTATGTTTGTTCAAATTATCTGCTGTCAAATGCTGTGGTGCAAAATAATGAACTCGACACACTTTTAAAACAAATTAAACAAATTTATTTACATTAACTTTGACTAAGAATCTATTTACAATATTTACAGTTCAAAATTATGAAAACAAAAGAAAATAAAATAAGAAAATAATAATACAAGATGTTTACACTGTTATTAACTTATACTCTTAATAAATAATTGATACATTCTTTTAAAATGCTGTACTAATAACATTGAAGTATGTTTTCGAACCTACACTTTAAATACATATCAGTATGCCTCAATTATTACAAATAAATTTATGTAAATACTGTTTATGTAGCATATGTAAACAATTAAACTTTAATAATTAAATCGCTACATCAATTAAGTATTATTATTATTCATTTCATCATGTATTAGCATGTGTTCACTTTATTATTAGTACTACTTTAATATCATAATATAGAAATCAATGTATTTTTGTAATGTAATAACAAATAATTGATTACAATTTTATATTTCACTTAATGCAATTTATGCTACATGTTTTATCAAATATGCATTACATATATGTACTGTTAAAATAATAATATTTAAATTATTCATCAATTTCAAATTCATAAAGTATTATATTAGATAAATTCTATGATTCTTTTCTATGTAAAATTATTACTTTACTTTATGTGTTATTCTACTCCTTCTTAATAACTTTCTATCTACAAAACATCCTCTAAAACTTATTTAAACTTTCCGGAAAAACAATCATCAACTTTAAATAAATACTAATTATCCAAACTATTTATACTACATCATCTATATTCAGTAAACCTCCAACTCAAACATAAACTTCTACATAAAACTTAACTTAATTTATCCAATAAAAAAAAAATAAAATATAGACTTTGAAATCTCTTCCTAACTTGAAATAAAATAATTACTTGTATGAATAATAAATATAATTCTAATACTCCAACATAATAATAATAAAAATAAAAATCAAAATTTATTTACGAAAGAATCATATAATTATTTCTAAGCTTCTTATGTAATGTTGCATCGTATTTATTTCATAAATTCAAATTATGCATATTTAAATAAAACTGTCACTGCCAATATAATGTGTGTATTTTTAAAATAATCATACATTCATTCAAAATAACATATCATTCGGTTGATCTAAAGAAAACATATTAAATACATTAAAATTATTATTATTATACAATTTTTACCATCAATAATGATTTAATGTACAGTCCATCTTCCAATATTCTTCGGAATTACAGCTTCATAAAATAATTCACATTTACACTCACGATCATTCTTTAACATATTACATTTTATATTAATTATAAAATAAACTTATGCAATTAATTATTATATTACTTTAGTTATTATTTTAAGAAATGTACCTATCTTATTTTTAATAGATTAATACTATTTAACTTTTATATTAGATAAATAAACAAAATTCATATTACATAATTCCAGCGATGTTTCCTTTTCACCATAAAGTTCTTTAATCGTAGGCACATATTCACTAGAACACCATTTCCTGTTTCCGGTCCACCACGTGTTTTTTTAAAAGTTTATGAAAAAACGAAAATGTTCTTTTTTAAAAAATAAGTTCCCCACAAGAAAATAAAATAAATTAAAATAGTTTATAGGATCCTGTTTTAATTCTTTCTAGAATATTATTCAAAGTTATTATTTTAAATTAGTCTATAGTTTATGAAAAATTATCATTTAATTATTTTAAATTGACTGGGACGTCCACATATTTCTTGCGCATTTTTTTAACAAAACATCCAGGTAAGAATAAGCTTCTTTATTTATAAAACGGCCAGCGTTTAAATTATTTCAATATAATAATCCCATTATATTAAGATTTTTAGCTAATTATATTTCAATTGACTTGCTTTTAAAATTATCAACATTCAGTCTTTTAAACATAAAGACTTAACAAGGCAAGTATTTATAAAACTACTTTCATTTTTAATATCTTTACTTAAGATATATTTTTAAATTTATAGCTTGCAAAAATACTTTCTTTACACAAAAGTATTTATTCTTTAAAATATCTATTTTCTAATAGGCAATAGTAATTAGCTTTTAAAATTATATACTATCCAAAATACTACTTTTCTCCATCTTGTAAATTTCCGAACTAATCCAGCGTTTGTCATATTTCTAAGGTAAAGTTTCCGATATATCTTCACTATATATGATGTTCCCATGACTATTTGCTTGTAAATTGAGCTTAATATAGAGACGATCGATAGGGAAAAAATTAAGTTAATACTGCATGTTTATCATTTAAAACTTTTATAACTTATTTACAAGACACTCTTATAATTTTGAAAAATGATTTTAAAAGCGTCTACAAAATTTACGTAGCTATTTTTAATAACACAATTAACTTGAAAAATCAATCACCGAGTCCCCTCCTAACAATTGACCTGAGCTTTTATACCGGAAGAAACTTCCCATTTGATTGGTACATTTAAACAATCAATTTGCTGGCTTATTTACATATTTACCAACAACACAAAATTAAAAATAAATAATGACTTATTTAATATTTAATATTTATTACATTATTACATTTTTAAAATAATCCTTATCGTTTATTTAAATCCATTAAACATTTTTTAAAAATATTCTTATTTACTTGATTTTAATTTTAACTTTTATAAAATTATTTAAAATACACTAAGTCTTTTTATACGTTATATTTTCAAAGCAATATTCTAAAATCAGATTTAATATTCTACATTGATTTATCTTTATTTTATCTCGTGATAGCTCACGTATTATTTATAAATTTTATAACATGATTTTTTAAAATAGTTTTGCAACTTTATTAAATAACTTCCAAGCATGTGTGTGTATATCTAATTAACATCTGTTTTCTACAATACAAGAAACGCTTGTCATCGTCTAAAAATAAACTAACAATTGCATTTTTTAAAATAAATATTTTTTTAAATAAATAAGATATTATAATAGATTTTAAAATAATTATTCAATATTATTAAAATCAAATATTAATCTTCTATTTAAGTACTTATAATAATTAAAAATATTTATATTCTTTTATAATATTATTTTATCAACAATAAATATATGCATTTAATCTTACTTGTCTTTTAAACACTTTTAGCTTTAAATACCTATTTATTAAATATATTAATGCAGTATTGATTATGGCCATTTTTCCAACTATATATTATAATCATCATCATTTAAAATGTCTCTCTCAATATCAGCACAATTTTACATATCAAATACTCATAGATTGCTTTAATTAAACCTTTTGAAATATTACCATAAGCAAAATTAACATCACATATTCAAATATATCTTAAATTTAAAATTTTTAATAGATTAGCACAAAATTAGATGGTGACCCATACAAAAGGGCACAATATATATATATATATA